>CM045556.1:16279810-16729224 GCA_024721245.1 Mitragyna speciosa | reverse complement strand
TTTTGATAAAAGGAATCTTAAATAGTATCTCTCTCCCTCTGCCGGATGTGTAGTCATAATTCTACCCACCAAATTACCTCTTTCATGCGATTTCCATTATTTTTGGTCGGCTTTCCATACAAAATGGTTTGGAAATTCAGAGTAAGTGCAATTTAACTTTTGAGCTTTAGTATTTGTTCTATTCATGTAAAAAAACTTGGTGAGCATTGTTTTCCTTTGATGCATGTTTGCTACAACATTGTTTAAGCTTTGGTTTTTTGTTAAAGCTCATAGGTTGATAGTTTTCTAAGCACAAAGGAAAATGAATGACTACAAATTTAATTTCGCTCAAGGGGAAGCAAAATATTCTCCAAATAGCTTCTGGAGGAGGATCCCATCTAGCTGAAAGTTATTATTCTATCTCATCTATTTCTCTATTTAATGAATCAGCTGCTATGTAAAAAAAATCCTATCATGTCCTTTGCATATATATATATATATATATTTGTAAATGTATTTTACAACTTTGATTATGGAGCATATTTCTACGTCAATATGGCAGTCAAACTTAGCAAGTAGGCATTATATGGTACAACCCATTTGTTGTCCAACCAAGCATTTCGTACTTTTACCTTAATACCATTCCTTCTTCTTCGATATAATTGATAAGCATTTGTTGTTTGTGTTGTCTGATGACAAAAATCTTTGGGATATGAATTTTTCACAAGTGCCACTTTTTGTCATGTATACGTTTTTTGGGTTTTTTTTTTTACCATATGGACCATGTAACATATGCTTAATAACCATTTTGTATAGATGTGGATGTCTTTCTTGTTTGGTATTTCTGCAGATACAATTTTGCCATATTCTTTTGGTCTAAAGAGTTTGTATTGCGATTTTAGAATTAAAAGAAAATGAGCATGTGGCAACCCTCTCTTTGAAATTCTATGACATAAGTATAAGCTACCACTTCATCAAAGATATTGTTTTTAAAAAGCTCATTTTTTAATTCTTCAAGTTTCCAATGAAAAAATCGAACTATTAAGTCTAGTATGTTGTGTGCTTGCTCTTCACTATTAGGATTCTCTTTTATTTCTGGCCAATTTGGATTACATGTCATAGTGAGAAATATGTCTGGCTTTCCAAATTTTTGTACTAAAGTCATGGCATTTATACATTTGCGTCTCATATTTCTAGGACCTCCTATAAAACTTACTGGTAAGATAATTCGTTGTCCCACTTTTGATCCTTGTGTTTCTCCTGCAACAACTGCATCGACAATTTCTCGCAGAAACTCTTTTCTGATTTCTTCTTGTCGTGATTTGTAAAAACCCAATCTTTGTGTTTCCAGTTTTACGTACATGTAAACTACATATTGTTGAAGTAACCGTGCAAAGTGTAACAAAAAGGATTCATCCTTGTCTCGTATTTGAAGCTTATAAGTATAATACTCCCTTATGGATACAAAATTGGGATCATCATAGAGTCTCTCTAACACTGTTGGAAGAAAGCAGGCAATAAACAAAATAGATACTGAGTCAATTATATTTAAATGGTGATGATGATCAACTGATGAAGTAGAATATGCTTACCATCCTGTTCATGTTCCAGCAGTTGATCAATAGCATCAGCATTTTGTGGAGAAATTATTTGTTCAGCATCTCTTTTTCTTTTTCCTTTTTTGTTCTGTTTCTTAAGACCTTTCTTTGATATACCTTGATTCCAGCCTAATTCACTATAAGAAAAGAAGAGTGGATGTTGGAGTGGATCATAACAGCCATAGTAGTAATCACTGGCCTTGGAGTTGCCACTATGGGTATGAAACTTAATATTTCTACGATTAATTTCACCGTTCTCTCCTCCTTCAACCCACAATCCAGCAACTTGTAACGCAGTGGTTTGTTGTAGACTCTTTGGTCTACTTGTGGCCTGCCATGGAGGAATATGTTGTATGAATCTAAGTTATGAATATTTCCTAAACTGTGAAAGAAACGTGCATACGGGTTATCCTCGAGAATGGTCAACAATTTATGAAGAATTGGTTTTGACAATCTAGGACACAATTCTATACGATTCGAAATCTCATGATTAGTGTCATGAAAATAAAATTGCATATTTTTACAGCCTTCGTTTGATGGTAATAAATCATTTATGAAATGATACATCTGTCCTTACACTCTAAATGTGTATATTCCTTTATTCCTTTTTGTCAAATTGTTATCACATTTGACACCTCATGAAGTAAAAGCAAGATGACTATTGTATGTTCTTTTGTATGCTCTAAATAATTTAGCTTCATTTGATTGTGAAGTAAGAAGGTCTTTAACAATATTAGGAAGTTTATTATGAGACAGAATTATATCTCCATTTGAACAACAGAAGTTAGCTGTTTCATGGAGGAATTTTTTTGCACCGCAATGTGGACAATCACTTATGCGAGGAAGGATGTCAGGAGCCTCTGGAATAACATCCAAGAGGCTTTTTCCACTTTTGTTGCTTATTCCTAAAATTAAGAAACAAATTCATCTTAAGGTTAGAAATGTTTATAGAAAGGTTAGTTTGTAAGACTATGACTTATATATATAAATAAAACCTGAAGCTTGTTCTTTATTCCTACTCCTTGCCTAACTGCCGAACATCAATGACACTTGTTGTCTTTCAAGTGGAGAGTGAGATGGCTGAGGAATATTGGTGTTGGTTCGTGTGCACTTGGAGATATCAAAAGCTCTTTTGGATGGTAAAATTTTTTGTGCGCAATAGTTTAGCTTTCCATCTTATGGTAGCTTGTTTTCTATATGATTGTGAACAATTCATTGTTTGGTTAATTGCTTGTTCTTCATTTTGGTCCATGAGAACTGGTAAGCATTTCAGAGGAACATGCATGATCAGCTGCAAACTAAGAATTGTTTAAATTTTCATCTCTCTGCCTAACATGCGTTTCATCTAAAGCCTTATTAAGCACTTGGCTAAGTTAACAGGATTGAATCCAAGGAGTTTTTTTTTATCACTAAAGCTTTAAATCGAAGGAAAATACAAAGGCACAAATTGAATGAATCACTACAAGAAAAATGATCATTAGTGACGACATTTTTCAGTGACAGCACAAAGTTGTCAGTAAAGACACCTTTTAGTGACAACAATATTCTTGTCACAATTGTGATGTACCTTCAGTGACAATAGAAAAATGTCGTCACTGATTGTTTGGCTCCTTCTAGCACCAAATGCATTATCGACAAGAAATAAATGTCATCACTAAATATATGCTTACTACTGACAATATTTTCTAAGTTGTCAATGATATATGACCAATGAATTAGTGACAATAATAGTCGTCAATATTTGTACCATTTATTGACAAGAAATTATGTTGTCACGAAAGCTTATAAGTCAAAAACATTAGTGACAACTTGTTGTCGTCACAGAATCTTCAACATTTTATGACAATTACAAGTTGTCACTGAAACTTGACCTTTTTCTTTATATATCTTTGTCATTGGTGACGATGAAAGTCGTCACTAAAAATGAAACCATTTATGACAACTACAACATATTGTCACTAATGTTAAGAAATTGATAGTATCAGTGACAACATGTTCTTGTCACTGAATCTAAACATATAGCTATTTCCTTAACCATTAGTGACAACAAATGTTGTCACTGAAAGGAGAACATTTTTTGACAATAATTTGTTATTGTCACTAACGTTTGTGACAACAATTTGGTGTTATCACTAAAGTCTAGATTTCCTATGTATTAGTGACAACTTGAGTCGTCATTGAAAAGCCACATTTTCTGACAACAACATTTGTTGTCACTAAAGTTGGATTTTTTTCTTAATATATCCAAAGTTGTTTGTGACAACCTTAGTCGTCACTAATGCCAAAACCTTTATTGACAAGAATTTTATGTTGTCACTGATGATAAATGTATACAAAATGTTTGTGACAACAATTTGGTGTTATCACTAAAGCCTAGATGTCCTATGTATTAGTGACAACTTGAGTCGTCATTGAAAAGCCCATATTTTCTGACAGCAACATTTGTTGTCACTAAAGTTGGATTTTTTTCTTAATATATCCAAAGTTGTTTGTGACAACCTTAGTCATCACTAAAGCCAAAAATTTTATTGACAAGAATTTTATATTGTCATTGATGATAAATGTATACAAAATGTTTGTGACAATAATTTGGTGTTATCACTAAAGCCTAAATGTCCTATGTATTAGTGACAAGTTGATGTCGTCACTAAAAAGCTCACATTTTCTGACAACAACATTTGTTGTCACTAAAGTTAGATTTTTTTCTTGATATATCCAAAGTTATTTGTGACAACGTTGGTCGTCACTAATGCCAAAACCTTTATTGACAAGAATTTTATGTTATCACTGGTGATAAATGTATACAAAATGTTTGTGACAACAATTTGGTGTTATCACTAAAGCCTAAATGTCCTATGTATTAGTGACAACCTTATGTTGTCATTGAAAAACTAAACTTTTCTGACAACAACATTTGTTGTCACTGAAGTTGGATTTTTTTCTTAATATATCCAAAGCCATTTGTGACAACTTTAGTCGTCATTAAAGCCAACACCTTTATTGACAAGAATTGCATGTTGTCACTGATGATAAATAGATATGCAGTGTTTGTGACAACAATTTAATGTTGTCACTAACGCCGTGATATCCTCTATATTAGTGACAAGCTATTGTGGTCACTGAAAAAGTTAGCTTTTTCTGACAACAACATTTGTTTTCACTGAAGTTTGGCATTTTCTGGATAGTCAACCCGAAATAAGTTGGCAGATGGGGGGCGTCGACCTATTTGACTTGGAAAAATGCCATGTCAAGACATTAGAAAGTTTTTCTCATCAAACGAGTCTCGGACCTTACCCAAACTAGGCCTTTTTTTTTTTTTTGGTTTTTTTGGGTCAGATAGGTTGATCCGATTCCCACTTGGACTCAACTTTTTTTTTTTAGCGAGTCAATCAAGTTTGACCCGAACCTGCTAAGCTTTAACCCAAACGCACTATTTTTATGTTAGGATAGTATCGTATTTTCGAGTCATGTTTGAAATTGCCACCCATATTAAAAACCTTAATTGCAAACTAATGGATGATTAATTATATGTCCTAGTTAACAAGCTCCTTTTTTCTTTAATTTTTGGTAGAATTTTGTAAGGATCAAGTGAATTTAGATTTTATGAAACTTTTACTTACCAATAATTTCTAGAAATCTTAAGGATTTATGACATTTTTTTTGTCTCTCATTAATGGTTGTTAATTAAAAGTAAAAGTAATTTTTAAAAATATGCATTTTTACAATCAATTGTTGGTTGGTCTTGTTGTACTCACGCATCAGATAGCTTGTGGATTTGTTTATTAAACATTAAATCTTATGTATTCGATTTTATTTTGTGGTTGACTTCTTATTGATTTTAATTTTGTTTTAATTATGTAAAATATTTTATTTAATATTTATTTTAATAATTGAATGTCTTTCACCAGTCATTGTGAATTAGTTGAATGCCTTTGAATTTTTTAGTATGACTTAATTTATGACTCGACCCGATATTTAAAAAATTTTTTACCAAAAAATGTGAAAAAATGAAAAAAAAAAACTAAGGTCTATGTCAGAAGTGAACACCACTGGGCCTGAGCCCGTAGTTCACCATTGACCTTATGGGGGGTGCAGGGGGCTTCACCCCTACGGTATAGACCAACCTGTTTATGAGTTATAAATTTTAAACATGTATGATTTATTTAATATATCTATTTAAATGTTTTGTTAAAAAAAAAAAAACTATGATTGGTACTTTAGCTGTGGCCAGCTTAAAAAAAATGACAATTGAAATTTTTTTTCACCAAGAAAGAGTAGTGCAAAATTTTTCACCAAAATTTTCCTTACCCACAATTTTTTCACCAAAAATCAAAACTCCCCCCGTTTCCACCAATTTCCCTCTTTGGCATCAAAAATTGCCTAAGTCCTTATTCTCTCCTTGCCGTATTCATCTTCTCTCTTCCTCTCTCTTCATTCTCCCTTCAAAATCAACCATGAGTGTTGAAGCTCAGCATTGGGACTCTTCAACCGGCGACAACAGCTAGCTTCACCGGCAGCAACAGCTAGCTTCACCGGCAGCAATAGCTAGCTTCACTGGCAACTCTTCAAGCTTAGCATCGAGGTGATTCCATTGCAATCCAACCCTAATTCCACTACCAACTCCACCCTAATTCCATTGGTACGCCTCCATTTTGGCCCTTCTTTTTTAATTCCAGTCCTTTGTCTTAACTAATTCAACCCTAATACAGAAGGACTCTGTTGATTATCCGGCGTCACATCTTCATCACCACTTGGGTGCCATTGTCCTTCACCCCAATCTGAGCTTCCTTTTCTCAATAATTTCCTTTCTCAGTGCCATCTTTCTTTCCCTCTTGAGGTAATTTGTCCTTTTTTCCCATTTTTTTTCCGAGTTCCTTATTTTGACTTGTGCTATTCCTTTTTCTTCTTTATTTTCTGGCAAGTACTAGTACTTGTTGATTTTTACTACCACATTTTCAGTTTGTTCTGAAATGGCTTGTTTTCTTAAACTTTTGGGCAAGTTATGCTATTTTTGCCCTAAGCTGAAGCTGATTTCTCCTTTGCTCTACAGTTCTGATATTGTTCTTTTGGAAGTCATAGGTATTTGGTTGGTCTTCATTGCCCTTTTTGGTTTACTCTTCAGTGGGATGAGTTAGCTGCCTTCAATTTATTGGCATTGTTAACTTTCAAAAAGAAATAAAAAACAGAGTAGGGTTGAATTGAATCTCCCCCATTTTCTTTCTCATTTGTTTCTCTTTTGACTAGTAGGTATTGCGTTAAAACGTGTTTCGTCTTATTAACCATGTATAAGTTGTTGATTATTATCCCCATCGAGCGTGCTCTATAACAGGATTAATTGCTTTGCTCTTTCATTTAGTATATTAAATCAGTAGTAAACGACAACAATGCATCTTTCCCATTTCTTGGAACAATCACATTAGCTTAGGACAGTTTTATGATACCACCAACAATCAAAATGTACTTTGGTAAATCATTAGTACCTATGCATAATTGGTAAATTGAGTGTGATGTGATATTTTTTACCCTATCATTCATTCTGTAACGCTTTGTCTTTGTATTAGTTGCATTCTCTTATCTTACCTAACTGTCTTCTTGTGTTGATTTCCCAAGAATTGATAGACGTACGAAACTCTAATTCTTGTAAATAGCTGGATTGCTTGGACTCTGATCTAGCTCCACATAACAGGACTCCTTTTCTTTTGTCAATGAACGTAAATGTATTGTAATACTATGTATCCGCCCTTGGAATAGTTGAACAATGTAAAATAGTTGGGGTAGGGTGGTACTGCAGTGTAATAGATGAATTAGTAAACAGACTAAAAGTGTACAAGCATTATTGATATATGGAATGAAACCAAATATTTTTGCTCCAATTTTTTTTTTAAATTGGTGGACACCTGACATAATACTAATAGTGGACAAAGTAATGTACTCGTCACATTGAAATTCAACTGAGTTATCTGATCACCCTTTGAATTGGTAGACATTTGTTGAGAAAAATGAATTTCAGTGGGATGAGTTAGTTGCCTTCAATTTATTGGCATTGTTAACTTTTTCTTTTTTTTGGGCTTCATCTTTCAATTTTTATTTGACTTGGTTCTCGTATGCTGTATTTTATGTTTTGTCTTGGATTCTATTTTGAACTGCTTAGTGATCAGTTCTTTAATGTTCTTGCTTTTTTTAAAGCGTATGTCAGCAATACCTCATCTACCAAGTCTAGAAAATATGGTTGCAAGTTCTCTGTCTCTCTGTCTGTCTGTCTCTCTCTCTCTCTCTCTCTTTCTCTCTCTCTTGCACACACAAATGAATCAGGGAATGTATCTGTATATTCTTATTATGGATCTAGAAATTTTGAGTCCATTCAATTCTATTATGTTTTAATGAGCTTATATACATCTGTGTTGTTTGTTTCTTGTCTTTTGTCATCAATTAGGCTGTCTTTTGCCCCCTTTTTTTGATTTCTCTACAATTTTGGTTCTGATTCTAAGTTCATCTTGACATACACTATTCAGGTGTTATTTGACTCTGTTTTATATTTAGGTAATGTTGGAAGATATTAATGAAATGAAAATTGGGGAACATGGGCAATATAATAGTCTAATTTGGTCTACTCAGTGGAGTTTCTTCTACTGATTTATCTTTTATTATTGAAATGCTTACTCATTATATCTAACGGTGTCAACACCTAATCCACCCCTTAAGCTTGCTAGTCCATGGTGAAAAAAACATGAGCACTGCTTTCAACAGTAGATGAAACTTGAGAAGGAAACCTTAACCATCATCATTAACTACATAGGTCATGATACCATAGATCTATTGAGAGTTATGTTGCTCCAAATGATAATACTCAGATCACAGGTTAATGGAAACTTAGAAGGACGTGGCTTGGTGTAAAATTGCTGAACGGAAAATTAGATCCAAGGCCAGTCTTGCACTAGCATTTAATAAGAAGCAAGGAAGTACTATGACTCCTACAGAAAAGGTATTATGGAAGTGCTCAAGTTGTTTTCTTTTCTTTCGATATATAATAGTTTCTCGCTTTTTGTTTTATTCCTTTGTTCTACCAGCTTAAAAAATGGCAATAAAGACTCTTTAAAGAGTGAGTTAGTAATGGCTTTTTCTTAGAGTACAATAAACAAAATGTCCTCCAGCATTTCAGTCTTAATATTATGGTGAAGTTACTAGTAATCTTGTCTTGTGGAAGCCATTCCATGGGTTAATGAACAACTGGCATTAATTCTAATAAAAAATTATTATGGCAGCTCTTGTTTTTATTTGGTATATCATTTAGACTTGTTTAGGAGGAGGGGAGTCTTACCCAATTTCGTGGGTGGGTCATCCCACTATTTTAGAGCAAATTTAAAGCAAGCTATTAGCCCACCTTGTTAGATGATCTTTATATGCATACTTGTAGTGTCAAAGATAGTTAGGCTCACTTTGTTACTCATGTGGCTAAACTCGATTTTATTGGTATGCCCTTTTGTCCCCATCATTTGAGGGCAGATTAACTAAGGCCCACAAATTTTGTACAAATCAACCCTTCTGTTGTTAGATTATTAATACTCTAGTGTATAAAGCTTGACCAAAATCAACCTAGTGAATTAAAAAACCAGTCAAAATGGAGGTAAAAAGGAAATAACTTAGTTGTTGTATAAACTTGATAGGCTAATTTTGTCAAAAGTAAACTAGTTTTTCTTCTTCTTGTTCTTTCTTTTGAACTTAAAGGGACCAAATTGCTCCCTACCCAAAATGATGGGGGATCGTAATAGTAATATTTCATATTTTTTAAAATAGAATTTTGATTCAAACTTAAATTCTAAAAGACATCTACTTTTACTAGGTAAATATGTGAACAACTCCCTAAAAAAATTCTATATATATCAATGTCCTTGTTTTGCAGGCCCAACAAGTTGTTAATAATACTAGTATTTTGGAATTTTAGCTTAGTTAAGAATATGTTAACAAGCTTTTTAGCTTGTTGCTTTTGTTTTTTATTTTGTTATTGCATTTTTACCTTTCATTTTCATTTGCTCATTCTTCTTTGTTGATGTTCTTGACAAATTCAAATTTAAATTCTGAAAGACTTCTACTTTCACTAGGTGAATATGTGAACAACTCCCTAAAGAAATTCTACATATATCAATGGCCCTATTTTGCAAGCCCAACAAGCTGTTAATAGTACTAATCTTTTGGAATTTTAGCTTAGTTAAGAATATATTAGCAAATTTTGTAGCTTGTTGCTTTTTTTTTTTAATTTGTTATTGCATCTTTACCTTTCATTTTCATTTATTCCTTCTTCTTTGTTGATGTTCTTGACGAATACAATTGGTCCTTTGTTGACCTGATTGGAATCTAGGCTTATATGTGCATGACTGTACCACATAGTGACTCATAAAGCTCCACCGGACTCATCAAGCTCCTTGCGACTCTCTATTCCTCTTTGCCTAAGCTCCACCTCCAACTCCAACCCTAGGTACCTTATTTGCGTCTCTTTCTTTCGATGTAATTTTGTTATTTTTGTTTGAAGAAGCTTCAATTTTGTTTTTGTTGTGTTTACATGAAAAGAGAAGATGGGAGGGGAATCTTTTTTTTTTTAATTTTTTTTTATGTGAAAGAAGTAAGCTTATATATGGTTATAACGTTGCATTTGCTGCTTGTTGATTATCATTTCTACATCAAGTGCTTTGTGTATTCATAATAACAATAGTATAATTTATGTATCTTAGGTACTTAGTTGCGTCTCTTTCTTTGGATGTAATTTTGTTACTTTTGTTTGAAAAAGCCACAATTTTATTTATGTTGTTTTTACATGAAAATAGATGATGGGAGAGGAATCTTTTTTTTATTATTTTTTTTGTGAAAGAAGTGAGCTTATATATAGTTATAATGCTGCGTTTGCTACTTGTTGATTATCATTTTACATTAAGTGCTTTGTGTATTCATAATAACAATAGTATAATTTATGTATCTTAGGTAAAAGGCTAGAATAACATGGATAAAAGTTGGATGCAAATTAAAGATCACCTAAACATCAAGTATTTAGATGGTGTTAAGGAATTTATCAAATTTGCTTATTTAGGCAAGGATCCAAATTGTAAACTTCCATGTCCTTGTAAACAATGCAACAACTTTGATTCACAAACTATGGAGGTTATGGACGAACATGTTAGTTGTAAAGGAATAGTTGAAAGTTATATTCGGTGGATTTATCATGGTGAGACTTTAGATGACTCCGATGGTGATGAGAATGATGAAACAAATATTGATGATAAAAGTAGTGACTATGATAATATAGAATAAATGTTGAATGATGTTGGAGTTGCTAACTTTGGTGAGAATTGGAGGAGTTCAGGAGAATGTGGTAGAGATGATTGCCATAAGCTTGAAGGTGAAGCAAGTAGGTTTCTTAGACTGTTATCTGAACTGAACAAAACCTTTATCCAGGCTGTGAGCGTTATTCAAAGCTCTCTTTCATTGTCCATATTCTCTATTTGAAAACAATGAATCAGTGGACTTGCAAATCCGTTGATATGTTACTAAAATTTCTCAATGAAGTGTTTCCTATGGCATCGATTCCTAATTCGTACTATGATGCTAAAAATTTCATTAGAGACTTAGGTCTCAAGTGTGAAAAAATACATGTTTGTGAAAATGATTGTGCACTCTATTGGAAAGAAAATGCTTGCTTGGATCATTGTCCAAATGAAAATTGTAAAGCACCTAGATATAAGTCTCTTGGATAAAAAATTCCTAAAAAGGTGATGCGGTATTTTCCATTGAAGCCGAGGTTGCAACGATTGTTTGTTAATAAGGAGATTGCGCAGGATATGAGGTGGCATAAGGATAGACGAGTGGATGATGAGAACACTATGGGCCACCCAGCTGATTCAATAGCTTGGAAGGAATTTGACAAAATTCATGATTCTTTTTCTGCTGATCCACGAAATAGTGAGGTTGAGACTTGCAAGTGATGGTTTTAATCCATTTGGAAATATGAGTAATACATATAGCATATGGCCTGTGATACTTGTTCCTTATAGTTTGCCACCATGGAAATGTTTGAAAGATCCATTTTTCCTACTGTCAATGATTATTCTTGGTCCTAAATGCCCTAAAAATGATATTGATATTTTTTTGCGACCTCTAATTGATGAGTTAAATGAGTTATGGTATTCAGGTGTTGAGACATATGATGCTTCGATTGGAGAGATGTTCCTTTTACGTGCTGCCCTTCTTTAGACAATTAATGATTTTCCAGCTTATGGCTATTTGTCAGGGTAGAGTAAAAAGGGTTATGACGCATGTCCTACTTGTTTATATGACACAAGTAGCGTTTATTTAAAATATGGAAATAAGTGTTGTTACATGGAACATCGTCGATTTTTGCCTCCTGATCATAAATGGCGGAGAGAAAAGAAGGTTTTTAATGGTAAAAGAGATCTTAGACAGCTTGTTCAAATTTTGTTTGGCGAAGAAATATTGCAGCAACTTTATGGTGTTGAATAGGTTGAGTTTGGAAAGGCACCTAATGTGCTTAAACAGAAGAAAAGAAAACGTAGGGAGAGAAATATAAATTGGTCCAAGAGAAGCATATTTTTTGAACTGCCATATTGGAGTACGAACAGAATGCGACACAACTTAGATGTCATGCATGTTGTGAAGAATGTGGCTGAAAGTCTATTGGTAACATTAATAAGCACTGGTGAGAAAAACAAGGACACTTTCAATGCTAGGAGAGACTTGAAAGAAATGGGTATAAAGGAAGATTTGCGTCTCCAACAGGATGGTGATTCATACATAACGCCAGCTGCATGCTACACTTTATCACGTGAGGAGAAGCAAAAAATGTGTCAGTTTCTAAGCTCAATCAAATTTCCAGATGGATTTGCCTCCAATATATCTAGATGTGTTAAGACATCTCAAAGTCAAATTTCAAGCATGAAGAGTCATGATTATCATGTATTCTTACAACGATTACTTCCACTAGCATTGTGAGGAATGTTGCCAAAGGAAGTTTCACAAACATTAGTAGAGCTCAGCAATTTTTTTAGAAAAATTTGCTGCAAAACTCTACATTTGGATGAGTTGGAAATACAAGAGAGGAATATTGCTTTAATACTATGCAAGCTTGAAAAAATATTTCCTCCTTCTTTTTTGACATAATGGTCCACTTAATGGTCCATTTACCTGTTGAAGCAAAAATTGCTGGTCCAGTACAATACCGATGGATGTTTCCATTTCAAAGGTAAAAAAAATATCTCTATTTTGTAAATAATTTTTGATGTTATTAGACAAATTATAAGATACAATATTCTTGACTTAACTTTTGAACCCAGGAAAATGGGGCAATACAAACGATATGTGCGCAATAGGGCTCGACCAGAAGGGTGCATTGCAGAGCGTTACTTGTATGATGAATGTCTGACATTCATTTCTAGGTACTTGCAAAATGTTCCAACAAAGTTTAATCATATGGAACGAAATGCAAAGAGGGTTGAAGCCTTTGGGGAGTTATCTGTTTTTTCAAGTATTGCCCGATCTTTTGGAGCAACAATGTTTGGTTCTTTGGATGATGCTGAATTGAGAATGATTCACTTATACATCTTAAAAAATTGCAAAGAGATAGATGAGTACATAAGGTAGGCAACCTTTATATGTTGACGTTTTCGAAGTTTTAATTTTGTTACCTTTATATCCATTAATTATAAGCTACATGGATTGAACTAATACTGTTTGTATAGGGAACACGAGGAAATTTTGCAAATGCAAAATTTACCCAATGTCAAACAGCTACAAGATTTAGAATTTTCGAAATGGTTTAACACACGTGTAAGTATATAATAAGCACAACTTCATTTTGTTAATCCTCGTAAAACTTGTAATATGGTTAAAAAATTACTAGTTGATTGTTATTTGACCTAGGTTTCTCAATTGCATGCACTTGGGGAATGCCATGAAGAACTCTTGTCATTGGCTAAAGGACCTGATGTTCGAGTCAACAGATACCCTGGTTGTAATGTTAACGGGTATAGGTTCCACACCAAAGATCGTGAGAAAGAAAGGAAAAACTCAAAATAGTGGCGTTATGGTTAAGGGGGAGCATGATAATGGAGAAATAAATTTTATGGTGTACTCACTGATATCCTAGAGGTGGAATATCCACTTAGTCAAAATCATGTGGTATTGTTCAAATGTGACTGGTTTGATTTAAGAAATAGTTCAGGAATCAAGTTTGACAAGCAGTGGAACATCACTAGCGTTAATATGTCAAAGAAATAGGTACACCGACCAACCATATTATATTGGCATCCCAAGCTGAACAGGTTTTTTATCTTAAAGGATATGAAACTTGGTGGTCATTGGCATATAGTAGACATAGTTAGTCCTCGTGGATCATATGATGTGCCTGAGAAAAGTGAAGATGATTTGGTTGGTGATGATGAGGCTTATCAAGAAAATGATGTTGAAGATTTCATTGGTGTGCAACAAGATGATGAATTGCAGTCTTTAAGACGAGGGGATGCATTAGCAGATGAGAGGATTGAAGCTAATACTTTAATTCCCAAAGATGCGAGTAGAAGTGCACGAGAAATAGATGACAATTTCATTGATGACGAAGACATTGAGCAATTTTCTAGTACTGAAGATGAAGATGAACATATAATTGAAAGTGATGACTATGATTCTAATTGAACATGTGTTGCAAAAACACCATTTACAATGAAGATCTCTTTTCTGCATAGTTGCTGGTTTGTCTCTCTTTCTTGCACAAATTGGTGTCACTTATTAATTTTCAATGTTCTACCTCTTGCAAAGTGTCAATCCATTGATGTTCACTATGCATAAAATAGGAAATTTTGGTTGTTTATGAGAGGAATATTGAAATGGCTAGTGTATTTTTTTTTTCTAGTTAAACTGCCTTTTCAATGTTGTACCTCTTGCAAAGTGGCAATCCATGACATATAAATACCATAAAACATGAAATTTAGTTCTTCTATTATACCATTAATATTTAGCCATATGAATAATATTTTTGCTTCTTGTTCTAATTTCAGATGGCTGGGCCAGGGAAAAAAAGCCATGTACCAATGCGATTAGGCGGCGGTGCAAACACATCAGGTTCACAACAATGTAGATCTAATGAAGCTAATCAGGTATTGCAAAAAAGGTTTCAATATATTTTTTTCTTATTTGAAAATGCATATCTCTCATGGATATTTGTTTTTGTTGTTAATAGCAAGCTGGTGCAACAAAAGATAATTTACCGATCAGGGCAAGCAGTAGAGTAGGACCCTCATCTGAACGAGAAGTGACAGCAGTGTCACTTCAATCAAAATTGAATTTAGCTAGTCAGGTATCAAGAATAGAGTTAAAGGTTATGTGATTTTCATATGAACATATAGACTTAGAGTAATAGTATTCATATACATTGTCATTGTTGTAGGTTGGTGCATCAACCACTGGTGTAGGATCTGGATCTAGTTTGGGACGAAAAAGAACAATTCAACTGCTTCTATTTGCGGAAAATGAGGTTGGTGCTATCTCTTTAGAATAAGACTCATTATTACCACTAAGAAAACTTAAATTATGACCAATTCAATGTCACAAATTCTATCAATCTTTTAATCTTGTTTCCAAAATGTGAAAGTCTACCATATGGTTGTTGATTTCAATAAACACAGCTTATGAGTGTCTAGACATGCTTTACGAGTGTCTTTATATTTTTAATGATATTGCTCTTGATACATGCAAGTGTCATGGCCAGATTTTTAAAGTGTCATGACTAGACTTTTCAACTACTAAAAATATGTAGAGTTTGTGGTCCACATTCTTTATCCTTGACTTCTTCCAGCCACAAATTAATGCATTAGAACTCATGTGCACTTCAGTTAGCTTTCATAAGATTTATATGAAAGTTCCTATGAATTTTGAGTTGTTAAGAGCAACAAAAACATAAGGAAGGAGAAGCTTAAGCTGTCAAAACAGTTTTTGGCAAAAAATTCAGTTATTTAAGTCAAAAAAAGATAGTAGTTGAGCCAATGATTCTGATTGTATGAATATATCTATGTTCTAATTTATGTTTTTAATCTAAATTTGTCTTTGGATAATAGGAACCAAATTCAAGTACTGATGAAGCCACTACAAGAGCAGACGGGAACTGACAAATATCACCCACGAGTGTTGAAGTTCAAGCTAAAGTCAATCCTACTTCACAACATGAAGGATCTGATCCTTACATATCGTGTGGTAGCAATAGCAACGAAGAGATTGAAGGCATTCAAAATGAAAATAGTGACAGTTAATAGACTTTCTTTCACTACTTTATTACATCTTTAAGAACTCTAATTCTCTAAGTCCATTAACCAAAATTTATATCTTATTTTGGTTAGGCATAAAAAAATTGAAGCGGGGAAGAGGACCTACTCGCAACTATTGCACTTGTTAAGAAGAAAAATGTTGGAGAACAAGGTCAAAGTTCATGTCTCAAAGACAAGTGGCAGATTGATTGGAGAAGGTGCACAAGAGTATATTTCTGAGGCAGTCATGTGTGATTCGGCACTTTGGCAAGTGGCAAGTCCCCAAAATGGGCAAAGCTTTCACAAAGTGACCGAGAAGCAATATTGAGAATGACCAATGTAAGTTAATTCCTCTTGGTAAATGAAATATTTTAATTTTTTACTTAATCTAGTTTATTCCCTCAAATGCAGAATGGTTTTATTCATGAGGAAGGCGACCATGTTGAACAAGCGTTGCTTAAGCAACTCAATGTTCAGTATCGAAATAGGCGGCACACTTTTCACAAGTTATTCAAAAGTTTCAAGACAAAGGAAGAAGCTCTTTCAAATTGCCCTCCACAAATGGAAAAAGATGATTGGGTTTATCTCTGCAATTACTTTTGTAGTGAAGAATTTCAGGTAGGCAAATATTTCGCACAATTTATCTTTATTCATATCTATCTTTGCTCTTTGACCAAGAAGCTTACATTTGTTAAATGTCTGCCATAAGTAGATGGAATGCCATTAATAGATCAAAGCAAAAATTAGCTCACACCGGTGGAACTAAATCATTTTTACGTCACAAGATTGAATGGGTAAAGTGTTACATACTTTTATTTTATGCTATGATATCAGGTTTTTAACTTCTTTTACATTAGAGGAAGTAAAAGAAGGATGTAAAGTTGGACCTATTGAGCTATATGACATGACTCATTTTAGTAGGAAAAAAAATGCTATGGTTGATGAGCTGTGAACAAGTAACTTAATGAGTTCCAATACACTTGTATAATTTATAGTTTTTGCAATATTCAAATAGGTAATAACTCATGTTATATAACTAAAAAGATGATACTCGTTGGACTTGCAGATTAAGTTGAAGGAGCAGTTGGCTAAATCTCAAGAAAACGACACGAGTAGAACGGAGAAGGATATATGCATGGAAGTAACTGGACACATACTTGGACACCTACGTCATCATCTTGAGGATAGCAATGATGGTAGAAGCAACCTTGCCGAGATTGAAACCCTCAAAACAAGAGCAGAACAAGCTGAGAAAAGAGCTAGTGATTTGGAAGCACAAGTTCAAGGACAACAAAAGGTGATGGACAGGCTTGAGACCCAACAAAGGCATACAAACAGTGTCCTTGATGCATTAATCCGCAAAGTTTAGATTGCAAGTTGCCAAGCAATGAGAATGCATCTTCTAGTTGGTAAGTAGTATTTGGAAAATTATTTAGACTGAATGTAGGGACTTTTTCGGAACCAAAAGAAGGTGAACCTAAATCTAGAAATGACGCTTCAATAATAATAGATAACTACATTGTGCTGGATCTACATACCCAACTGCGTTTTTTTGTGTTCTTGAACTAAAAATGAAAAGAAGCCTTGGAATTAATGAATGAAACTTTACCCCTATCCATTTTTTTTTTAAAAGTATCAGCTTGCTCACTTTAGATAATGATATTGGTGCTGTAGCTTAGTTAAATTATGGCTGTCAGTTTTGTCAAAAGAAGTTAAAAGACTAGTGCTCCATCAAGTGCTCAAGATGTTATTTCCTCTCATCTCCTACATGTTAAAAGGAAGGGGACTCTTACCATTTGTACTCTTTTTAGTGGTTTTTTGTTTTTCTATTGTTTTCTTCTTTTTTCTTGTTTATTGTTGGTGGCAAAGAATCATCAGATTTGGTGTCAACTTTGGATTGGAAGTCGAGACCATAGAGGATAAGATTACTAGCTTTCTTGCTAGGATTTTGGTCAATGAGCCATTCTTCTTATTTTGTTCTGGTTGTGGCCAAAATTTGATGCAAGCTTTATTGTAAGTCCTAGGAGACATTGTGGCTTTTTTCTAAATCCAAGTACATGTTGTGTGACAATTTTTTAGAAATTTCTGCACACTACTACTTGATCATGTTTCTGAAATCATGCACATAAAAACATACATATTCTATTCTTTTATTCTTTCTTTCTTCACTTGTATGATTTAAAGTGTCCCTTTGATAGGAAAAAGAGTAGTGTAAATATTTAAAGCTATAATCAATTTAGACATACAAATTCTCGCATGACTTGAAGAAACATTTGTGAAAATTTTGAAACTCAAATGGTGAGAAATATCTGTTGACAATCCAAACTTGATTATAAGATTATTCATCCAAGTAAATAAAACTAATATATGGAAAGTTATATCCTTCATTGGCCACCCTCTTGCCTGGAAAGTTAGACAACATTCATGTTGCTTGGTGACCATCATATGATATCATTTTAATTGCTGTTGCATGAATGAATGCTATGCAAAAAGCTACAGCTACTGGTATGCAATGCTGAAATGCTAATTTAGCACAAAATATAAGTCCTTATTTGACTTACATATTGTTGAATTTTATATTTTCATATGTGAAGATGTATATTTAGGCAAATACACAATATGTTTTATGTTTGGATGTGAATTGATCTCAATGTTAGAATGGATGCGAACTTGGTAACGCTTTAAGAACTTCATGATTTTCAATGTTCTACTTTAAATTGAGTTTCGTCTCATAAATTCCAGCAAGTTAGTTGTTTCTGTCAATATATTAAGGCCTAATTTCTTATATATAAGACACAACAAGATGTTGTTCACAATAGACTTATTTGAAGCTCAGGTACTATGCTTAGCAAGTTAGTGGCTGTAAAAATAGTCAAAAAACTATTGTTCTTGTTGGAATGAATTTTTTACCAGCGATGTTCAAGTTACATGTGCTTGTCATTCCTGTGTGATGTTACATGTTGGTTTCCTTCTATTTCCAATTTCAGTCGAGCTTGATAGTTGCTTGTATTTTGTATTGGATGGAATAGGTGGAGGTTTTACTCTCTTATTTTGAAGCTACTGAAGGATGTACCAGGAACCTCTCTTTTGATGAAATCAATCATGTTCTACAGCTTTATCCTGTATTCTTTGAATACATGCTTCTTCAGTCACACATTATGCTTATATTCTTCATGCTATCCATTACATCATTCCTTGTTTACAACAAATAGGAACATATTTAAGTTACATAATTCAATGATTGTTGCGCTGCCTGTGCAATCCGTCAACCCGGTGTATTTTATATTCAACTAATATTGATGATGAATTTCATGATTTATTGATCTTTTTTTGGTACAATACAATAGTTTTTGGTAACTTTACGAGTCTTGTATGACACGAACCTAGGACAATAAAAGCTTCTTGACATACAATGTTGCGTTACATCTGTTAATCATTTAGCATAGTACACATTTGCAGATGACTCATTTCTTTCAATGCAAAGATAATTAAACAGAATTTCTCAACCCTCTACCACAACTAGATCTACAACTTCTATTCAATCCTTCGTTGGGCACCCTCACGCATAGCTGTGAGGTCCAACAACTAGTTCTTATAAAAGTATGTCCTTACTCATTCTAATGCATTAAGTAATGTCTATGTTTGCTTTCATAGTAGTGTATTTATGAATTCATATTGAGGCTGATGTAATCCTACAAATAATAGGCTTATTGATTATACATGTAACTAGTTTAATTTGGTTATTATTAAACCTTAGGATGGAATTCACTAACCATTTTCCTTTTTTCTTTTGGAAGATTAGTTGGCTGACTTTTCCATTAGTCAAAGTTATTACCTGGTTGTTTGTTTAATTAAGAGGATTATTGGCTTTTTTAAAAAGGTTTGACCTTGTTTTTTGGATAATTTGTACTTGATGTAACTATTTAGCCGTTTAACATCTGGTATAAGGAAAAGCCAAAGCTTTGTTGTCAATTTCATAAATCTTGCTTGATTTTTGGTTCACTGAGGCATGTATGGGCAGTTTATAGGATTGTCTTTTGTCTTATATTTATTTTTCTGGTCTATTCATCCATTTGTTTTGTGCAGTTTAGTCTGATTTAAAGTTATTGATGTCCATCTTGCTGGTATTTGAGACTTAGGCTGGATGTTTGGTAAAAATCAATAAAGGATTTCTAAATCATTGGGAAAGGAAAGTCAAAGGAGGGAGTGAATAATACTAATAATACTCATTTGTTGAGTACTATTCTCAATCATTGCTTTCAAGTTTCAAACAGCATGGGGTTTGGTCTGACTATTCATTAAATTTGGCTTTTCCTCCCCATTGTCCAAATTGATGCCTGTATGAATAGTGATGAGCAAAAAATAATGTAGTCCCTTTCAAATGCATCAAGAAATCAAGCCCACTTGCTGATTTCTAACATTTAATAGTTAATATGATCATCTTGGTTGTCTGTAATTCGCATGTTGAAGTTAAAGCTGGATTTTCTTACAAGAGAAGTTGCTCATATTAGTTCTCTCTTTCCTTTTCATTCTATGTCCCCCAATTTCATAATGCTTAGTGAACTTTAATTAGCTTTCCATTTTTACTCTCTTATTAACAAGTTTTTATCATTCAATAAATGTGACCTGATATTTCATTTTGTAGTCTAACAGTGCATAAAAGTGATTGTGACATTGATTTAGTAAAGAAACTTCTTATTTTTTGTTTCAAACTCCTAGTGATGGACAAGTTTTGGACTATTAGTACTATGTTATGGTAATTAAGTTGGACTATTGTTTCTTTCTCCATGAGAGAATATTTGTTTATTTCCTTTTAATCAAAACTTGGGATAGGTATAGGATACAAACTGATATGATATTTTAGCTTTTAATATTTTAGCTTGCATTTGAAACCTCTTCTTATATTTGCATATGATACTATCTGTTCTAAGATAGTGATAGAGCAATGGCTATATGGATACAAACTGATACATTAGGAGCTAACATGACGAGAACACATTTTGGCTAATAAACTTCTAAAATATTAAAAGTTTATGTTGTTTTATCATTTTTTTTAATTCTTTTATTTTTTGAATTTGTTTAATCTTTATTTTTAACTTTGCTGTCAAGCAGTGATATAAATGCTCCTTAGCTCTGGCTAGTGACACATCAATACCATTCAAAAAATGGAAAGTGGGTTGGCAAGGTTGGTGGAGGTGACACAATTTCAATTGAAAGGAAGATTGTTCATTATGCAAGTTGACAATGGATGTTTAAAGTTTTGTACCTTTGTTATTTTGGTTGCTATTGTTAAAACTTAGTTATTAAGATGTTTAGATTGCCTTAATATTATTTTGTGATGCTATAGAGTGTTTAGGCAGAGTATTATTACTTTATTGCCTTATATTTCTGACTTTTTTAGTTTCTTTATATTTTGTTTTGTGCATCAAAGGAACGTATTGTAAAAATACTGTATTAAATGACTTTTGTACATTTTGAATATTAATTATGTTTGGTAATTGAAGGGATGTTATATAAATATTGGTATAGATGATATTGTGATTGATTTGCGATATTGGTAAATACTTGTTGTTGATGGGTGATTATCAGTAATGACCTATTATATCAATGATGCTAATAGATTGTTAGGTAAATTATCAATGACAACAAATGTCGTTATTCAAAAACGCATCAGTGATAGGTAACTCTTTGTCATTGAATATGAAAAGCATTAATGACAACAAAGTCTTAATAGACATGATATTAGTTGCGGTAGAAGTTGTCACTGAAGAAAGCATTAGTGACGAGAAGTATTTGTTATACAATATTGCCTAAGCATTAGTGACAACTTAATGTTGTCATTGAATTAGTCAAAAATTGTCATTAGTGACGACATGATATTGTCAAAGAATAGATAACTTATCAATGACAACTCATGTCAGTCACTAATATTCAGATGAATAGTCCAAACAACTTGTGCAATTTCTTTGACAACGTAAGAAAGTTGTCACAAATTACCTTATCATTAGTGACGACATAATATTGTCAAAGAATAGGTAACTTATCAGTGATGACATATGTCGTCACTAATATCTAGATGAATAGTGCCAACCACTTGTGCAATTTCTTTGACAACTGTACAAAGTTGTCACAAATTACATTATCATTAGTGACGACATGTTATTGTCAAAGAATAGGTAACTTAACAGTGACGACCCATGTCGTCACTAATATGCGGATGAATAGTGCCAACCACTTGTTTAATTTCTTTGACAACAAACAAAGTTGTCACAAATCACCTTATCATTAGTGACGACATGGCATTGTCAAAGAATAGGTCACTTATCAGTGACAACCTATGTCGTCACTAATATTTGGATAAATAGTGACAACTGCTTATTCAATTTCTTTGACAACATACAAAGTTGTCACAAATTACCATATTATTAGTGACGACATATGTTGTCACAAAAGGCTATGTATTTAGTGACGACTTTGTTCTTGACACTATTCACATTTAGTGACGGACATTTTGTGGTCGACTCAGCGACGACATATTTCTTGTCGGTAAAAGTTAATTAGTGAATGACTTTGCATTTTTCAATGACAACTTCCTGTTGTCACTAATAAAGATTTTTCTTGTAGTGAATGAAAGGAGCAAAATAACTAAGTCAAATGATAAAAAAGGAAAAAATGATAAATAATGCATGAAGTTCAAAGTCAATGAACATACCTAGGAAAAGAAATTTCTGAATAACTAAATGTTGTCTTGTAAAAGATATATGCAGATATGTAGAATGACACAATATATGAGGTGTTTATGTTATCGTGCCAATCATATGGGTAAAGATAGAATAAGTAATTGGGAAACATTATGCAGAAACTTTTGACATGCAAAATGAATGAAAACTTGAAGTATAACACCAATAAATAATCATGATCAAGGCTAATTAAACAACATAGATCAAACCAAAGAATTACATATAATATAATTTTTATAAAAAAATGAAAACTAAAAATTGCATAATAGTACAGAAAAAAACATACAGTGTTCAGATGCTTCAGAATCACAATTGTCCACATACAAAGTAACATCATGGCGAAGACGTAAACTTAAAAAGTTTGAAACTTAAGACAAACAACATAAGAATGAAAAGAAAAAACAAAATTAGTTGAAATATACAAATAGCTAACAAAAATTATGAAATGGTAAATTAAGAAAACTTAAATTGAAGCCTAACACAAAAAACACAAGAATGGATCAAAATAAGCAAAATTAGCTAAAATATAATAGAATCGGTGGAAAAGGGGAAAAAGACAAATGAATAATATATATATCCGTTAATTTATTGGAAACAATTAAAAAAATTGTAACTTTAAGTAATAAACTTAAATTGATCGATCATTAAAGGAAGTAAAAAAAAAAATTATGAATAAGATCGGTGTATACATAGAAGGATCTGAGGTAAAAAGCTAAATCACTAACTAACAAATTATTAAATGGACGAAATAACATGTCTTAAATATAAATGTAGTCGATATTATAACACAAACATAAAAATAAAATATATATATATGCAAAACCTGGATATATGTAAAAAAAAAAAAAAAAATAGAGGACCAAAGAACAAAGGCACTAATGAAGATTCAAAGGCAAAAAAGGAGGAAAAATTAATAAACCCTAAGTAAGAAATAAAAAAATGGAATCAATCAACAAATTTTAGGCATAAATAAAACGGTGCATATGAGTAAAACATGTGGCACATAATTAAAACCTGCATATTGTGAGGAAACAGTAGAGGAGAAAAAAGCAACATCTGAAATGGGAGAAGAAAATGGGATGGGGAAAAAAGATAAAAAAAAAAACAGCATAGAGACTCCCCTTGTTTTGATTCCACGATGACAAAATAAAAAAATATCAATTGTTTGTTATGAGTTGTATTATATTTAAATTTTAAATTGTAAATATGATTGATTAGGATATGATTGGATATGATTAGGATATGATTAGATTATGAAAAGATTAGATTTAAATTCATTTATTGTTGTCTAGGTTTATTATACCTATTACTTGTACAAACCTATAAGTAGGTTGTTGTATCTTTGGATGAAATATAGAAAAATATTTTTTCATTTTCTTTTTTGTTAACATAGTATCATAGCAGAAATTCTAGGGAACTCTGTTTAAAAATTACGCTAATGTGATCTAAAAAGGAACATGGCGGAATCATCCGAACTTGTGCAAGGTGAAAGAGGACAAGCTGACATAGTTCTTGAAGATTTGGCTACAAAGATGATGGAAGTCTTGAATAGATGTCAAAAGCCTACACCAAGCAATGATTCCTCCATGGCTCAGATTGGCGTCAAGTTGGATGATACCAACTATGCACTCTGGTCCCAAGTTGTCGAGATATATATCTCGGATAAAGACAAGCTAGGATATATTAATGGTGAGCTTCCTCAATTTCCGGTAAGTGCATTTAATTCTTGGCACCCACCCCCAACCCCAACCAAAAAAAAAAAAAAGGCAAATACTAGAAAAGTCCATGGACTGCAACCTGATAAATTTTCCTGTAAAATTCGTATTTTGTCAGCGATTGCATTTGAATCATTTTCAAGTCCATGTCTTCCCATTTTCTACTTTTAAAACCAATGTCATGTCCCCTTTTGCTGTTTATCTAAATCGGTGATGCGGTGATTTAATTAGGATATTAAAGTTTCTGTTTCATTTTTTATTTTTACCCTCACATTATTGATCTGCTAATTAAGGGTGATGGCGGAAAGTAAGTTGATAAATTATGACGTGCTGTAGCTAGTAACATTTTGCTTTTGGAACATTTCAAAGTATGAAGTGGGACGATGTTTAGCACAAGTATTACTTTGCAACTATAAAGTCTACACTAACATTAAGGCTAATTTGGTTTCAAATTAATGTTTGAGTCAAAAACAGATAAGCTGATCGTGATATTCTTAAATTACAGAATGTTTAAAATATGTAGAGTTTCTTGTGAGAGCCTCTGGCAATGTTGGAGGTAAGGATGTATGTTAAATTTTTAGATCCTCTATTTCGCGGTATGCATCCGATAATAAATTGAGCACTTTGCATTTACCTAAAAATTAGTACTTATTACACTTATATATTTTTTTTCTTTGGACCATTGCAGTAACGATAATTCTAGCAAGAGCAGTTATTGGAATTATACTTTTTTCGATCTTCCTCATTTATAGATGGCAAAGAAGGCATTTATCCAGCTATGATGCTATAGAAGAGTTCCTCCATCGTTGCGACAATCTGATTCCTATAAGGTACTCCTACAAAGAAATAAAGAAGATGACAAACAATTTTAAGGAAAAGTTGGGCGAAGGAGGTATGGTTCTGGGAAAATTACGCAGTGGCCAAATTGTAACAATCAAAATGTTGATCAAGTCTAAGGCCAATGGCCAAGATTTCATCAATGAAGTTGCTAGTCTCGGAAGAATTCACCACGTCAATGTGGTGCAATTAGTGGGATTTTGTGTTACTTCCTCAAAGCGTGCTCTTGTATATGATTACATGTCAAATGGCTCGCTAGATAAGGTCATTTTTGCAGAAAGTCCAAATGGTACCACCCCGTTGAGTTGGAAGAAGGCAGTTGAAATCATCACAGGCGTGGCGCGGGGGATTGAATACTTGCATCAAGGCTGCAACATGCAAATTTTAGTTGATGATTGATGATTAGAGTAACCCAATTGGTTAAAAAGCTTAATTTTATTTGAATCTTGCTAGAAGTTTGCTTGACCAAGTAAAACAATTTAGTCTATGTGTTTAGTCTATTCCTTACTTGCCGCTTAAACAAAGTCAAGCCTTTAAAGGCGAATGATTGATCTGTAGCATGATTTAGATGTAGGTTAGTGAAGATGGAAGTAGCTAGAAGGGTATAATAGAGAGGGGATTAGTAGAAATCGTGTGTGCTCTTTTTTTTTTCTTTGTTAAATAATTTGTTATGCTGATAGAGATGATTTCAAATTGGGTAATAGTTTGAACAAAAAAAATAGACTGATAAAAATACTTTTTGCTTAAGTAATAATTTGAAGAATAACTCCAACAATTTTTTTGAATCCAAGTTTTTAATCTTTATAGGAGAATTAAAGTTTAAAAGGCATAAAAAATAGCATTTTTATATCTTGTGTTTTAAGAGCACAAAATAGCAGATGGGCTCATAAGACTATTTTAATATAAATTAACTTTTCCGCCATCTTTGTCCCTTTTGTGACTGTATGCGAGTTATGCTATTATTTTTTTATTTTTAAGGGAGTTATGCTATTATTTTTTTATTTTTGTGACTCTCAATTCCAGACGTTCAAGTTCAAGTTGGTGGACTCCAAGTATGAAACCAAGAAAAAAAAAAAAAGAAAATAAGCCAAGACTTGAAGCCCTCATTTAGGCCATATTTATGTGAGACTGAAATTGCAGAACCTGGACTGGGGCGGTTGTACTTCAATTTTCAACTCCGTTTGCATTGCTTATTTTTTAAATATATTGGAATAATAAATATTTTAGTATTATTTGGAATGAGATATGCCTAAACAGGAGAAAGGTGATAGAGAATATGAAAAGATAATTGAAAAAAATATTTCAAGATAATTTTGTGAATAATTGTTTTGGTCAAAAGAGCCATGATTATGGTTGTTGAGATACAAACTAAATTCTACATCCTTTATTAATCAATTCATCACATGAAAGCTTATAAATCACCAGACTTTACTAGCCAAAAAACAAAAGAAAAGAAAATCACCATAACCTTATTGTTTTATTATTTTTTCCCCAGCAACCGCTTATGATCAGCCGGTTTCACTTGCAGTATTTTGCAGTTTGTTTGGCCCTTCTCTTTGTAGATGTGGTTGCCCTCAGAGCTCATAAGCTGGAGAAGGGTCTCAAATGTGAGCGCCAATTCAACTGTGGGAAAATCCTCGCTAATTTAGGCTACCCTTTTCAAGTAGAAGACGAACCACAAGGCTGCGGTGCCCAGAATAGAATTCAACTCTCTTGCGAGCATAATCGTACCGTTTTGTACTTAGGACCCAACTCCAACAAATATTATGTGGCGGAAGATAGTTTCATCATCAAATACAACAGAATTAAAGTTCGTGTTATCGATCCTGGGCTGAAGAAAAACAATTGTTCCACTCTTCCACTTTACTCATTCACTCCTGATTATCCTTGCGTCCAACTAAGCCGACTGTTTCTTTGATCTTTGTCAACTGTAGAAAACCAATTAAGTCTCCTTTCTATGTAGACACCGCTCCTTGTGTAACTAAACCAAATACCTTACAGTTATGTTGTGGTCGGTGAGGCACGAGATCTGGTTGCATCGGATATTGAAGAAACATGCACTGTTTGCAGAATTATCTACGCGGGGTTATATGACCAGTACTTTCGTGATAGAAGAAAAGGGAATATTTCTTTCACAGACATCCATGATGCGCTGGCATTTGGCTTTGAGCTTGAATGGAGATCCTACAAGGTCTGTAGCAAGAAATCAATTTCCGGTGAGTGCATCTAATTCCTGGCATCCAACCCCGGCCAACAATTGATCCCCCGTGAGGCGAAGCGAAAAAATAAAAATCACAAAAACCAAAAAAAGTCCACGGATTGCATGCTGTTAAATATTTATGTAAAATTCGTATTTGGTAAGAGTTGCAATAAGCAATTGGAGTTGAATCATTTTCAAGTCCATGGCTACCCATTTTCTACTTTGAAACCAATTTCATGTTCCCTTTTGCCGTTTATCTGAGTCGGTGATGCAGCGTTTTAGGATATTAAAGTTTTCTTTTTCATTTTTTATTTTTACGCTTACATTATTATTGTGCTTCCAAAATTTTGAATTATCGGTCTGTTAATTAAGGGTAAAATTGGAAAGGAAGTTGATAAATTATGACGTGTTGCAGTTAGTAACATTTTCCTCTTGGAACATTTCAAAGTATGAAGTGTGGCAATTGTTTTGCATAAGTATTATTTTGCAACTGTAAAGTTTATACTCGCTTTTAGGATTATTTCGTTTTTAAAGTAATGTTTGATTTAAAACGAGATATGCTGATCATGATATTCTTTTATTACAGAATGTTTAAAATTGTTATGTGTTACCTGCTGGTGAAGTTGGAGGTAAGGATTTATGTAAATTGAGTACTTTACATTTACCTAAATATTAGTACTTTTTACATTTATATTTTTTTCCCTTTGACCATTGCAGTAACTGATAATTTTAGCAAGAGCAGTTGTTGGAATTATAGCTTTTTGCCATTTTCCTCATTTATAGATGGAAAAGAAGGCATTTATCCAGCTATAATGTTATAGAAGAGTTCCTCCAAAGTCGCAACAACCTGATTCCTATAAGGTACTCCTACAAAGAAATAAAGAAGATGACAGAACAATTTTAAGGAAAAGTTGGGTGAAGGAGGTTATGGTTCTGTCTACAAAGGAAAATCACGCAGTGGCCAAATTGTAGCAATCAAAATGTTGATCAAGTCTAAGGCCAATGGCCAAGATTTCATCAATGAAGTTGCTAGTCTCGGAAGAATTCACCATGTCAATGTGGTGCAATTAGTGGGATTTTGTGTTACTTCCTCAAAGCGCGCTCTTGTATATGATTACATGCAAATGGCTCGCTAGATAAGGTCATTTTTGCAGAATGTCCAAATGGTACCACTCCGTTGTGTTGGAAGAAGGCAGTTGAAATCGTCACAGGCGTGGCTCGGGGGATTGAATACTTGCATCAAGGCTGCAACATGCAAATTTTACATTTTGACATCAAGCCACATAACATCTTACTCGATGAGAACTTTGTACCGAAGGTTTCAGATTTTGGACTAGCTAAATTGCGTCCTTCAAAAGAAAGTTCAATGACTCTACCGCCGTTAGAGGGACATTAGGATACATGGCTCCGGAATTATTCTACAAAAAGATAGGAAAAGTGTCGTACAAGGCTGATGTTTATAGTTTCGGTATGTTACTAATGGAGATGGTAGGAAGGAGGAGGAATGTAAATGCACATGCAGAGCATTCGAGTCAAATATACTTCCCTTCATGGGTATATGATAGATTTAAGCAAGAAGGGGACATAGAAATTGGAGACCATTTAGCCGAAGAAGAGAAAGAAATTGCAAGAAAACTAATTTTGATTGCATTATGGTGCATACAAATGACACCTACTGATCGTCCCTCGATGAGAGATGTCCTACAAATGCTTGAGAGTGATCCAGAAGATCTACTGTTGCCGCCTAAACCAACGTTTCATCCTTCGGATTCTCCTGTGGTACTGGAGCAAAGAAGCAATCACAGCTCTTCTGAGATTTCACAGAGCACCCTGTGGAGATCCGAAATTTCAGAAATAGACCAACAAAATTGAGCTGTATTTTCACTTGTTAGTCCTACTGTGATTTAGTTTGATCTATTTCTAAATTAACTCAATAATTTTTCCATTATGTCGTTGTGTCATGTGTACAGGAATAGTGTGCACTTTGGCTACTAGCAAGTTTAGGATTGTATGTCATACCTACAAGTTTGAATTTACTCTATGGTGCCGTGGTCCACTGAGGACCACGCCCGCGTGGAATGGCCTGTGAATAGTGTTTTACCTAATAATTTTTCCATAGTCAACATGCTTGACAGCACGTTTGGGAGTTTTGAAAATAAATAAGAAAGAAAAGAGAAGGATGTGAATATATATGTGCGTGTGTCTGTTCTCTCCCAACTCCTAAACTAGACTCACTGTGATGCATCCAAGCAACTGCTAAACGAGGAATCATCAATTTAAGTCTTACATATGCTTTTTGCCTTATAGTTTTTGAGTGCCGCTAGATGTTCTAAAACCGAATGACTAGTTTGATCGGCTCCACTGGGGACCGGTCAAGTGGCCTATCTGATCAATTCTGATTTGTTGGCATGTAGAAACTGGATTAAGAATTGCTCAAACCCAGTCAAAATTGGCGAACTTGTTGACCGGACCTGTTAGACTTAATTTATTTTTTTTATCCATTTTTCTTTTTACTAAATATTTTGATTTTAGCTTTTGATCTTAGTACTGGTTTTTATGTTAAAAAAATGTTATTTCTTTTAGAAATTTGAGGAAAAAGTAAAATGTTATTTCTTTTGGCATATACTCTTTTATAGTCATTCAATTTGCCAGATTAATGACATATCTTAAATTTTTGGAATTGATATAAAGCGGATATTGTTCCCGTGTACGTGGCTGAATTTCCGCCAAATTTCTTAATTGTCGATGTTACTGGTCAATTGATGGGGTCCTACCACGAAAACTTCATGCTGAATATCCGCCAAATTTCTTAATTGTTGATGCTACTGGTCAATGGATAGAGTCTTTGCCACAAAAACCTCATGCAGAATTTCCACCAAATTTCTTAATTGTTTAGAATTTTCCTTTAATATGTACAATGCTCATCATTTGCATCAATGGAGCCCATTACGAAGTTACTACAAAATTGCCCCTTCGTGGAAATTGGAGTAGTTGTACTTCAATTTTCAACTAGGTCCATTTGATAAGCTGGGGCAACAGTCACTTACAAGATTCATTTGGAACAAGTTGACGCCCTGAATTTAAGGGGATAAAAATATAGAAACTAGATTGAGCTAGTGAGCCTAATTTCAAATGAAAAAATAAACTCATTTTCGAGTGAAAACTAGTTGCACCACACTTTAGAACAATTATACTATCATTTAACAAATTACATCTTTTAATGGGATAATTACACATACCTCTCCTGAGGTTTATCGTAATTACACCTAGCTCCCTTCAGGTTTAAAAAATTAGACTTACCTCCCTTGGGCACTTGGGATTACTAAAATACCCTTGCATGTCACTATAATTACCTCAGGAAAAATTATAGGAAAATAGAAAGGGAAAAAAGGCGGGGAAAAAAGGAAAATAAAAGGAAAAAAAGGCCTAACATTTACTTTAATTTACTCTTGCCAGTGTAGGTTCACATAGTACAAAATTTTAAAATTGTTATGATCATCAAATTTTTTTTAATAGTTATCTTGTTTATTTATAGCATATTTTGGATAATAAAAAAGATGATAAAGATGTAGAAATTAGAGCACTAAGTGGGAGAGGTATATTAGGCTACATAATTGTGGAGTATTGGTGGTAATACTAGACAATATTATGGCTATTTTTAACTTTATGTTGAATTAGTTAGTTTGTTATTTTTCAAGAATTGTTTTTCTTATTTTAGCAAAAAAAAAAAATTTAGGGGCATTTTAGAATATTCAATTAGTTTTTTTGTTGACACAAGCAAAAAGGGCTTTTTGGTTACCAAAACTATTGAAATAAGGGAGGTAAGTGTAATTTTGGAAACTTGAGGAGAGTTAGGTGTAATTACGATAAACCTTAGGAGAGGTATGTGTAATAATCCCTATTTTAATTGTCCTGTTACACATTTTAAATTGTCCCAAATGGCAAGCACTTAACTTGCAAGGCCCCGGATCCGATTAACTGTACATATTTCCGCCTTTTTTATTTATTTATTGTTGGAGAGTGGAGTCCTTTCATTTTTATTTGGACTTGCTAAATTGCGTCCTTCAAAGGAAAGTTCAATGACTCTTACCTCCGTTAGAGGGACATTAGGATACATGGCTCCGGAATTATTCTACAAAAAGATCGGAAAATTTGTCGTACAAGGCTGATGTTTATAGTTTCGGTATGTTACCAATGGAGATGGTGGCAAGAAGGAGGAATGTAAACGCACATGCAGAGCATTCGGGTCAAATATACTTCCCTTCATGGGTACATGATAAATTTAAGGACGAAGGGGACATAAAAATTGGAGAACATATGATTGCATTTTGATTGCAAGAAAAAAGGAGAGCTATAAAATTTATTATTCTCCTCAGTCTATCAATCACGTTTGCTGACTAGTTAGAGAACTGGATTTTTTTTTTCATTATTTGACAACGGGGGGATTTCATTAATAGATATATGGTTGTGACTTTTGTCAAATTATAAAGATTCATGAAAAATAGGTCCATTTTTTTTGTTGATATAATTTTAAAATTTTAGGTGAAAATTTCAACTTTCTATATAAAGCAAGACATGTAGCGTTTCTGATTTGCTACGTTAATAAATTGATTAAATCAACAAATTATCTTCATTTGATCAAATTGAATATGCGTAATATATTTTATATTTCTATAACTTTCAATAACTTTTATGGCTTTTCAAAAGTTTCCAATTTTTATGAATTTTTATCAAGCTTTTCATGAATTTTTTAAAGTACTTATGAAGCTTTGGGACGAATTTGGAGAAATTAAATTACTTCAGTGACTACATTTATGTCTTTCGAAACATTAAAGAACAACTTGACCAAAATTGAATAGTTTGAGGACTACATTTTTTAGCTAAAACTTCGTGAACTAATTTAATCAAGGGTCAAACTATAACAAAATCCAAAGTTTGTAATCTACGAATTAGACAAAAATCATTTTACTGGTAGGATTATGTTGTGTACAAGAGGCTTAAAGATTCGTCTCGATCCTCCATTCTCATTCTCGTCCTTAGCATCCCCAGTGGACTGTATCATTAATTTCATTTGGTAGGTGAGTGCATTTTCCGTGCAAAACGGAGGTAATCATCTTCAATATATATATTTTTTTTTTGTTTTTTCTCCCCATATTCTTTCCATTCCTTGTTTATTGCCTTTTACAACGTACAAAGGAAAGACTACGTAATAAAAAATAACAAATTTTTTTACGTTTATATTTGATTGAGTAAAAGTCACAAATAGTAACTAAATTTATCATTGAGCATCACATTGATACCCAGCTTCTAATTGTAACAATTAGATACCAAAACTATGCAATTTGTATCAAATTGTGCCACACTCAGTTTTCGATGAAGTTCTTGGCACATGTTCTCTTCCATCGCAAGGCACATGTCCTCTACTACCGTGAACTTCCTTCGAAAAACATGCCATGAACACATGCCTTGCGGCGGAGGAGGACAAGTGCCACGAATTTCACCGGAAAACTAAGTGTGACACGAATTCGACGTAAATTACATAGTTTAGGTACCTAATTGACACAATTAAAAGTTAAGGTACTAACATGACACTTAATGACAACTTTAGGTACCATTAGTGCCTTTTACTCATATTTGATTTATCATACAAGAAAGTAAGTGCTTAACATGTCCAAAGAAACCACCAAAAATTTTATGACCACAAGAATTGTTTGAAGTAGCATATTTAAACAGATATAAAAAGTTAAAAAGGCTCAAATGGCGTGGTCAGTTAAGAAAGCAAAAGGAAACATGAGGAATAATGAATGAAAATAAAATCGCCATTGGACTAATATAATGTACATAAGAAATCAGTTGAAAAAAGATGTAGTTTTTGTTTTTTTTTTTTTTAAATTTTTTGAGTTTAGGAAGGATCAAAAAATTATGGAAAAATAGAGTCTCTGAGAGTTGTATTAGGCATCTTATTATACCAAACTAATGTCCTAGAAAGAAATTCTCTATTTTTTTCCATTAAAAATGTAGACTATTAGTGCGGATGGAAAAAAAATTTATAGTGATTCTTTAATAACATGTATTTCAAATCATCAAAGAAAATCGTTGTTAGAATTTACAACTGAGAGTGGGGGGAAAAAAGGGCAAAGGCTACAAGCCGACCGGGGTATGTGTCATCGCAGTTGTTTCATTAACTCTCTATTTAATTACCACCAAAAAAAAAAAAAAACACTCCATGACCTCTCTTTCTTTTCTTGTCACGGCTCATGTTCCCTAGCCTTCCGGTAATAAAAATATTTACGGGCAAGCACTAGCGGGAATTAATTTTTTACTTTGTTCATGAAAATTAGGACTTCCTACATTTTCTTGAAATTATTCTATAAATAAATATGGCTACAGGTTTCATCTTATTTATCCAACGTTCGATTAAGCATTCGCTTAAGGACCAGAGGAGGCAACAAAAACATATCTGCGTTTCTTTTCTTTTCTTGTTCCTGATTTACATCAACATGAATTGTATTTTTTTCATCTATTTAGGGAAAAAAAATACCATACATGCATACATACATATACATACATATATATATATATATATATATACACACACACACACATACATACACATATACATATATACAAACATACAATGAAATTTTAGTCAAGTTTAAATTTTTTACCTGCCTATGAATTAATTTAAAAGGCGTATTTATCGGTCCTTTAAATATTGTCATGTTGTATCCATATTTGAAGAATTGGTTATTTTAGTAACCAGTTATATTATGCCATATGTTAGGATAAGGAGGTTTGGGTAATAAAATATATTGAGTTGACTTTTCAAATAAAATTGTGCTATGTCACAAGTCTATTAGATTTGGCCAACTAAGAATATGCACCCTCATATTTGTCTCTTTGTTAATAAATATATAAAATAAGGGGACAATATTTAAGATGTTGAAGTCCTTGTATGCTTATTTTTTCAAAAGGGGATAATATTTAAGGTGTTGAAGTTCTTATATGCTTACATTTTTTCAAAGGTTAAAGAAATAAAACTTGATTTTTATATAGACAAGTAAGGAGGTATATAGGGTAATACAAGTTCATTTTGTACTCCCATCCTAAAACTATGAATAGGAGTTCATCCTAAGGAGTCACACACACACACATGTATGCACACACATGCACACATATAGATATATACATATACACATATATTCATGAAACTCCAAGAGCTGTGGAGGCTCTGAGTTTTTAACTAAATTCTTCAATTTTTCTCTAAATCAAGATTTGAAATTTATTAAGCCTTTTTTCTTTAAGTCTTCCACATCAAGGTTTAAAGAAATTAAAGATCGATTCAAGAACAAGCTTGAAGCTCTCGAGTCAACATTTGAAGAGAAGAATTAAAGGATTATCTACCATATTGAGAATGTTTTAGAGAATTGTAACTATTTTTTATCAAAATTATATATTTAATATTTTTCACTATTTTTCTTGTTTGTTAATTTTCTACAAACTCAAATTTTGTTACATACGAATTTTTGTTATCTCTAGTAGGACAATCTCTACTTTCCATCTCTTTTCTTTATATATTCGACTGAAATTTTATTGATGGCTCCAAAGAATGACAAATCCATGGCTACTCATTCTAATGTTGATGAATCCAAATTGGAAAGTGGCTCCTAAAGGAAATCAAATTGGTAAGGCACTTTTTGGCCATGCTAAGAAACTTCATCCAAGCAACAAGGAAAGATGAAGGAAGTGCATGCGTCTATTGATAGAATAGTCCATGTTGATCAGCTAAAGGAGTTCATCAAAGATATGATCAAGGTGAAGTATGAAAGTGGCTCAAAATCATATCTTGCCTATGCCAAACCTTACATTGCTAGGACTAACAATCTCATAATGCCTGTTGACTATCAATCCCCAAGTTTCAACAACTTCATGATAAAGAAAATTCAAAACAACAAGTGGCGCACTTTGTCGAGACATGCAATAATAAGAAAACCTATGGCGGTCTCTTAATCAAACAGTTTGTTTAACCTTTGAAAGGTAATACTTTTTAGTGATCTTTGAATGGTAATGCTTTTGAGCGGTACACTTATTTTGAATTTGGATTTTTCGATAATTGGGAGCAATTTGAACAAGAGTTTCTTAATTGTTTCTATGGCATTCAACAAATTGTTAGCATACTGGAATTTTTTAATGACTGTTGATGGAAAGATGAATCTATTATTGATTAAATCAATTGGCAGAGGAGTTTAAGTCTAAACTGCAAATCTTTGAGATCTTTGTGATATGGATGTGCATTCAAGGGATGTGTTGGAGTTTGAGCTACATCTTTCAACAAATTCATCCAAACACCTTTAAAGAGTTTGAGTTGCATGTCAAAGTAAGGAGAGGCAGCAAATCAAGAAAAGGGCAAGCTTTCTCTTAAATTTGATAGCAAGAAGTCCATGGCGATGAATATTGCATCCATCAAAATCGCAACAAAAGTGAGTGGAAAAGTGACTGAAAAAGTGGATTCTATACAAGATAAAGATAAAACAAGAAGAAGGCCTACCTTAAAAGAGATGCAAGAGAAAGAATATCATTCCTTCAATTTTGAATTGATAAGAAATTTTCAATAATGATGCGGGAGCATCAAGTAATTAAAAGGTCCAAGATGATGAAGCAAGCATTGATGCCAAAAGGATCTATGACAAGGGTGAGGACTAAGCTGGTTCAAGGAACAACTTCAATTGTTCATCCAATAATGCCATTGCCAAGTTAACAATTCAAGTCCATTTGAAGATTTGAAGTAAGAAGGAACCAAGTTACATTGCTTAATTCAAGTGGAAGAAGGATCTCAAGAGGAAGAAGTTAAATTAACTTAGAAAAGTGAGCAAACATGTGAGCCATGGGTCACCTATATTGAGCTGCACCCGCAGCTCACCCATAGCTTGGAACAAGAATCACCTGTGGCTCAAACTTCTAGGAGTGGACCAATTCATGGAACGTTTACCTTTGGATTCAACCCACAGATGTCAGCCACAACTTGAGACGTGACTACAGCTCATTCATTTCCACTTGCAGCTCACAAGCAGAAAGGCAACCATGACTTGTTTTCTTCTAGCTGCGCCCATAGCTCGTCTAACCCTACCCACGGCTGACCAAAAGTTAATGGCGGTGAAGCACTTTGACCAAAGTTTTTGTGATGTTTAGTTTGTACTTTTTGGTCATTTATCTTGCATTGGGTTAGCATGTATTAGGGGTATAAATAGATTAAGATTTACTACTATTCACAACTAATTTTGAAGAATTATTCAAGACTTTGAGAGAAATTTTCTCTTTGGCTTTCAAGCCCTAACTTTGAGCTCTTGAGGTTCAAACTCGAAAGTTTCAATCCTTGGCTTATCAATCAATAATCGAACTTGATTATGGTGCCTTCTACCATAGTTTTGTTTCACTAATTCATGAAATTTTGGGTTGAGATAGTTTCAATATTGTTCAAAGTTGTGGGGGTTAGAATGGTCAAAATTTTCCATCCCTTGAAACTTAATTTAGACTCAGTCTTGATCTTGGGTTCATATCAGTTGGTATCAGAGCAAAAGGTTGAGGTAAATCTAGTTTAGGTTATCAGTTTGTGTTTTGTGGTGTTGTTCTAGTTATCTATTATATCTTGTATTATTCTTGTGTTATTGTTGTAGATCTACAAAGTTTCAAGTTCATACTTGTGGATCTTGTTGTGTTCTTGTGTCTTCTAGTTATAAGTTTTGTTATCTTGGTTGTTCTTCTTCTTCTTAATATCCTACTACTATAACTCTTGTGTTATTGTGTTGTTGTTGATATAAACCTTCAATCTTGTGTGATTTCTTATTGTATTGTTTTCAAGTGTGATAAAGAATTACTCCTTGAATCCTTCAGAATAAGATTCCAAATCTTCTTTGAAATTCTTATATACACCCTAGGTTATTCTTGGAATTCTTGAAGATTAAATCTTGATTGTTGGAAGATTTGTTGTTGGAAAAGGTCAAGAGAGCAAGAAACGATTAAATCTCTCTTGAATCTTCATTACAATTGTTGTTAGTTAGTTGTTTAAAAAGAATCTATGGAAAGTTAAAAAAGAAATTGTTGAATATTGAAAAAAGAAAGGAAGAATTCTTTAAAGCTAGAATAGAGATTTTTCAAGAATTTCAATTCTAAGTGAAGTGCTTTCTTGGCAATTTTCATTCAAGGAAATTAACATCGAGATTTATATTCAAGAAATTCATTCCAAGTCCTTCCTAAATTTATTGTCTTCAAGTCATTCTTGAGTGTCATTCACTTCCAATTCTAATTCCATTGTGTCTTCAAACCATTCTTCATTCTTGTATTGTAACAATCTTGTGTTGATTCAAAGTTGGTAAGTCATTTTGACACTTACTCAACAAGGGTTCAAATTCTTTGGAAAGTCATTGAGATTGTGAGTTTAACAGAGTGATTTAGAGTGATACACGAGTGTGAGTAAATACAGTGAGGTTTCAATGAGGATTATGTCTTCTTGGTACTAATCATCCAATATGTCAATCAAAGGTGAATTCCGGCCAAGTGATTTTTAGAAGACAATTGAATCTCTAGTTGCTAATTTTGATTCATTTAGAGTAGATTTACAATCACTTGAGCAAATTTTTGATCATTTGGTGCATGATTGGACCAGTTGGAGAATAATCAAAATAGATCAGCCAATCGGCGTGATAAGGTTCCAATAGAGCAATCCGAAGACTCCAATGAGGAAGAACCGAAACCGTTAATTCAGAGACTAAGGAGAAATCAACGTGACAATGGTCAATGAGGAGAGGCCATTAAGTGTGTAAAATTGAAGATTCCAGCTTTCCAAGGCAAATTCGATCCTGAAGAGTATCTAGAATGGGAACAGAAGTGCTCGATGATTTTTTATTGCCACAACTATACGGAAGAACACAAGGTAAAATTAGTAGTAATTGAGTTTACTGACTATGCTATTGTGTGGTGGGATTAGATGAACAATCAAAGGAGGAGATGTAGAGCACCACCTATCCATAGCTAGGGAGAATTGAAAGTGGCAATGAGGAGTAGGTTTGTGCCAAGTTATTGTTATTGTGACTTGTATCAAAAGCTTCAAACTCTTACTCAAGAAAGTAGGAGTATGGAAGACTACTACAAAGAAATGGAGATAACTATGCTTTGTGTGGATGTTGAGGAGAATGACGAGGCAACCATGGCTAGATTCTTAAGCGAGTTGAAGCAAGAAATAACCAGCGTGGTGGAACTCCAACATTATGACAATCTTGACAATATGGTGAATAAAGAAACCAATGTTGAACGGAGGCTCAAGAGGAGGGGTTATTTCAAACCTTCTTCAAATTATCAATCTTCGTCATCAAAGCAATTCACACCAAGGAAGGACGATAAATGAGCTTAAATTTCAACACCTTCAAAACCCAAGGAGAGACGGAAAGGAGATATCAAGGCAAAAGTAAAGCCATCTAATGAACCTTACAAAGGGAGGAATAGAGACGTCAACTGCTTCAAATGCCATGGTAGAGGACATTATGCCAACCAATGTCCAAATCAAAGAACCATGTTGATGTTTCCAAATGGTGAGAAAGTGACCGATAATGAAAAGGATTATGCAGATATGCCACCATTGATGGAGAAAGAAGTACATACATACGGAGAGGAGTATGGCATGAATGAACAATTTGGCTTGGTAGTTTATAGAGCATTGAATGCATAAATCAAGGAAGTTGAAGCACAAATGGAGAACATCTTCTCTACACGCTGTCACATCAAAAACAAAGTATGTAGTTTGATAATTAATGCTGGAAGTTTTGCAAACGTAGCAAGTGCACTCCTGGTGGAGAGATTGGCATTGCCTATCCAAGACCTTACAAACTTCAATGGCTCAACAATAGTGGTGAAGTGAGAATTGCAAAGCAAGTTGTGGTGCCATTTAGAATTGGACGGTGTGATGATGAAGCATTATGCGATGTAGTGCCAATGCAAGCTTGTCACTTATTGCTTGGGAAACATGGCAATTTGACAAGAACACTACTCACAATGGACAAACCAACAAGTATTTTTTTGTACATAGGGGTAGGAAAGTCACACTTGTACCTCTTGCACCTCAACAAGCGCATGAGGATCAAGTGAAATTGCAAAAAAAAAAGTGATCAAGAAAATAAGAGAAGAAAAAAAGAAAAAGAGAGGGGGGAAAATGGTTGAGAAAAATGAGGGACAAAAAGCATTGATAAATTTAACCTTAGAGGAAAAACAAGAGAGAATACAAAATTTATTTGCAAAAGCCAAAAATGTGAGGAAAGTTTATAATTCTAACCAACTGGTTTTTGTGCTTTTGTGTAGGGAAGTTTTATTTTCTACTAACGAACTTGATCTAGTTTTGTTTCAATCTCTTGTAAGAATTTGAAGATGTATTTCCCGAGGAAGAACCAAGTGGATTACCACCACTTCGAAGAATAGAACAGCCAATAGATTAATACCAGGCACTTCTCTTCCAAACAAGCCGACTTGTAGGAGTAATTCGGAAGAAACTAAGGAGTTACAAAGGCAAGAGAAGAGCTAATGGAGAAAGGTTGGGTTGGTGAAAGTTTAAGTCCTTGTGCCATGTCAGTTATCTTGGTACCAAAAAGGACAGAATGTCAAGAATGTGCGTTGACTGCCGAGCTATCAATGCAATCATGGTAAAATATAAGCATCAAATTCCTAGACTTGATGATATGCTAGGTGAGCTTCATGGTTCTAAGTGTTTTTCTAAAATTGATCTTAAAAGTGGCTATCATCAAATGAGGATTAGAGAAGGAGATGAATGAAAAACTACATTTAAGACAAAACATAGCTTATATGAGTGGTTAGTTATGCCATTTGGCTTGACTAATGCACCAAACACTTTCATGAGATTAATGAATCATGTTTTGCGTCCATTCATTGAGAAATTTGTGATTGTAGATTTTGATGATATATTGATATATAGTAAATGTTTTGATGATTACTTATTTCATTTAAAATGTGTTCTTGAGGTGTTTCATATGGAGAGGCTTTATGCTAACCTTAAGAAATGCAATTTTTATATTAACCAACTTGTGTTCTTAGGCTTTGTTGTTAGTAAAAATGGAATACAGGTTGATGAATTTAAGGTTAAGGCTATTCAAGATTGGTCTACACCTAAGTCTGTGAGTCAGGTGACAAGTTTTTATGGACTTGCAAGTTTCTATTGGTGGTTTGTCAAAGATTTTAGTACCATAGCTACACCAATAATTGCTGTTATCAAGAAACTTGAGAAGTTTCATTGGGAAAAAGTCCAAGAGAAGGCTTTTCGATTATTAAAAGACAAACTCACACATGCACCTATTTTAGCTTTACCTAATTTTGACAAAACTTTTGAAATTGCATGTGATGATTTAGATTTTGGCATAGGAACAATCTCGATGCAAGAAGGAAGACCAATTGCATATTTCAATGAGAAGTTTAATGGAGCTTCATTGAATTACCTTACTTATAATAAGGAGTTGTACGCATTAGTTCGTGTTTTACAAGTTTGACAACACAACACTATCTAAGATCGAGGGAGTTTATCATCCACACCGATCACGAATCTTTTAAGCACTTAAAGTCACAACTCAAGTTAAAAAAGAGACATGTGAGGTAGATAGTTTTCACTGATACATTTGTCGCATCCCAAAAATTGATATCACGGTGGGATCCTTGACTGTCGCACCCCAAAAAAGTGGTCTGGTCTAGTGACTCGTTTTGAAAAGGAAGTTTTTGAAAAAGACCTCGTGTGTGTAAGAAAAATCAAGTTTTTGGTGAAAAGTGTTATTTAGGAAAATGGTATTTTGAAAAACAAAAGAAGGCCGGGACTAAAAAAATGCGACAGTTTTGACCAATGCTAATTCTTACTGTTCATATATTATGATATGAATATACCACACCAATTCGTTATGTATGGATGATGAGATTCCATTGATACAGAGCCAATTCCAATAGACTTATTGGAGGGTCCCATTGGCGTGCATCCAGTAGGAATTGAACCCTTTATCACTGAGCGGTCATTTAGGGGCCGTAGCTGGTGATTCGGGCTATTTCCCTCTCGACGATGAAGCTTATCCCCCATCATCTCACTGGCCGACCTTGACCCCCGTTATTTTGAGGTCATATCTAGTATTCAGAGTTTGCCTCGATTTGGTACCGCTCTCACGGCCCGCACCGAAAATAGTGCTTTACCCCCAGATGTCCAGTCAATTGCTGCGCCTCAACACATTTCGAGGAGAACCAGCTAGCTTTGGGTTCGAGTGGCATTTCACCGCTAACCATAACTCATTCGTTGATTCTTCAACATCAGTTGATTCAGACCTCCACTTAGTTTCACCCAAGCTTCATCCTGGTCATGGATAGATCACCCAGGTTCGGGTCCATAAGCAGTGACAATTGCCCTATGAAGAGTCGCTTTCGCTACAGCTCTGGTGGGTTCCCTTAACCAAGCCACTGCCTATGAGTCGCTAGCTCATTCTTCAACAGGCACGTGGTCAGAGCCCTGGGCTCCTCCCACTGCTTGGGACCTTATGGTTTCATGTTCTATTTCACTCCCCAGGTTTTATTTTAAACAATAGAGTCGCTACTTAGAATTGAGTTAGAGTATACCAAATCACCCAAAAAATCGTTTAATAAAACAAAATAAAACTTTTTAGAAGAAAAAATTTTAAAATTTTTTTTTCGACTCTGGTCTATGAAAAACGAGAGAAAAGGGTCCGGGAGTCACATTTTAAGAAAGGGAAGGCAAAGGCTCGCGCCTAAGGCACCCTTTCCACCTAGCTGAGGCTAGTTGCGAGGTTTAATCAAATTTTCCTAAATTAACCCTAAGTTCTATCACATTTGGATGTGTCTATATGAATGCAAATTCTAAATCTAAATGTGAGTATCGAGAGGGTTAAAATGTCTTGTCGAGGCTTGGTTGGAATTATCGCATTAATTGTGAAACCTGAATCGAGACCTCGAGGGAGTCACGAGTGTCTATGCAAAATGAAATGCAAAAAGAAAAAGAAAAATAGTATAGATAGTAAATGTCAAAGAAAGTGGGTATGCAACATAATGGGTATGGGAGACTAATAACTCATAACTGATATCTTTCTACTCACAGAGAGGGGAACGGCTTGTCAATCCATCGCTTCCCACGTAAGTAGACAATAATTTCTAGTCGAATCACACAAATGTCCTAAATTCTATGTGTAATGAAAGTTAAATGTCATGCACTAAATTTTATGTAAAATAGCTAACGGATAATAAATGTATATACAAAATCATGCAAAAAATGGACAATTCTAAAAAGGAGAGTGTGTTATGAAATGAGATGAAATGCACGCAAGTGAAACTAACACTAAAATGCCCTAAGGGTCTAGCGTTGTACTAGCCCTTTTTAGGAGACCCCTACTAGCGTTAGACTAGTGACGAAGTAAGAAAAGCCACAACTAGCCTTAGACTAGTGTGGTGCTAGAATAATGATAAAACATATATTAAAAGAGTAAGACATAAATCAAAAGCAAATAAGCATATAAAAGACATGTAAGGGCACATAGGGGCACATAACACGTAAACATAATATTTTAGATACAAAAATCCTAATGAAAGCGGTAAAACATATAAGCACACAAGCATACAAAAAAACAAATAAGCCCTAACTATTACACCGGGAATTAGCTACAATTTTATAGGGAAAAGATAAAAATGACCTATCTATTACACTTGCTATCTAAATATAAAATATATGTAAAAAATATGAAAGAAAAATAATATAACTGGTACATCGGCTAACTAAATACAAAATATTCATCAAATAATAAAATTTAAAAAATAAAGTAAATACACAAAGAAAAATGTAAAATAAGAAATATAGAAAGAAAATGCACAAAAAATCTCATAGAGGCACATTGGGACACATAAAGAGAAATTAATAAGTGATAGGGGTACCTTTTGGAGACCTGGCACTTAGCGCTAACAAAATGAGCAAATATGTTACGGTACCACCATTTAGGTAAAAGAAATCATAAAATGTAAATACTAATAAATTGGCAGAAACATAAATTTTTTGCGAACTAGTGGAAAAAATAAACAACTTAATAGAAATTAAGGGGAAAAAATCATAAATTCGAACAAATTTTTGTTAAAAGCCATGCAAATTAAAGTAAATGAGGGTAATTTTGCAAATTAAAATAAATTAAGGGGCAAAATTAGAATTTTAACAACTTTAAAGGGCCTAATTGCAATTAATCAATACCTAATTGAAAGAAATTAAAACTAGGGAGGTCAATAAAAAATTATGGAGAACTCAATTGTATAAAATAATAAAAACTTAGGGGATTTAGAAACTGATTAAAAGTCTAAAGACTAAGATGCAAATACTTATTACACCTAAAATCAATTTGACAAAATCTTTAAACCTATAAACATAAATTCCAAATATATTTCAGACCCAAAAATTCAAACACCCCCCTTTTTCCCAAATCATCTTTCCCTTTTTTTTCTTTTTTTTTTTATATTTTCTTATCTTCTTTTTTATCCCTCTTTCTCTCGTTGCTTTTTCTTTTTTCCTTCTCCATTCGTTTCTCTTTTTTCTCTTTGATTTTCTCTTCTTCTCCATTCTTATTCTCTTATTTTGCTCGCTGTTTCTCTTTTCTCAGTCTGATTCTCTCGGCTTTTGGTTCTGCTTTCCCTCTTCCTAACTCTCTTCTTCTATTTCAAATTCCCTAAATCCCCATATCTTTCTTCTCCCATTTGTTTCACCAAATCAAGAGCTAAATCCAATTACTCACAACCCAACATAATCCATTTAAGTAGTCTCATGGATTAAATAACAAACAAAAGAACTGAAAGAAAAGGGGGCAAGATTCACCTTGACAAATGATGGTGGAAGTGATAGAGGAGGCTAGTGATGATGACGCAAGAACTAGACGGTGCCTGATTGATAGTGGTCTATCCACACTTATTTTAGAGTGTCTAAGTAGTGGTTTTGATAGGTATTTTAGGACTTTTAATTAGTAATTTTAGATCAAACCAGTCATTTTCTAGACATACTTCATTTTGCCAATTAAAGTTCATATTGGAGCATAATTGAGCCATGTACTTGCATTTATTCAATAAGTTTTTGTAGGGAAGAAGATCAAGGACTAGATGACGGTCAAAAGTGAAGAAAAAGACAAGGAGATTGCTAAGATAAAAGGATGATTGTGAAAAAAATGATGAACTGCGGATTACTTCGAAGAAAACGCGTGTGGTTTCTTACGTGGTTTATGGATAGAAGGTCAACCGTGCGATCAACCGCACGCAGTTGCCTTTGCGAGTTCTATCCAGAGAGCAAACGTGGACAAAACTACGCGAAAGTGCACATAGCAGTGCAAAGAAGAGAAACCGCGTGACCAATTGCACATGATTTGCTATTGGGCTGGTCTGCGCTTTCTCGAATATTTGAAGAAACCGTGAGAGATCAACGGGCAGACACAAGCGCAGTTTCTGGATGCAAACCTACAGCATTTTAATAGCTGATACTAGCATTTTAACGGGGGATTCCATCATCTATCTTTCTCTTAGGGTTCCTTAGAGAGAAAAAGAGAAAAATTGGAGATTCTTGAGAGAGATAGAAAAGGGAGAAGAAGAGGAGGCTTCAAAGGGCAAAAAGAGCTTGAATCTTCTTCACCAAGAAGAAATTGTAGAATTTGACCAAAGGGAGATTTGAAGGACTTCAATTAGAATGAGTTTTTACATTTTCCTTTTGTTAATTAATGCAGTTTCTTTGATTCTTATGGGGTAATTTTTTGTAGTATAGTTTGGTTGAACCCAATTGTGTAATTGATGGATTGATTTTTGGTTTATGCTAATTACCTCTTGATTTGGATTAATTTGTGATTTGTTATGTTAATGGGATTGGGGTTTTGCATGCATCCTTGATTTTATGGTTGGTTTTGTATGAGTATATTGAGAAATTGTATATATGAATAGACCACTTCACAAATTAAGGTAATTTGAATGAACCACTAGAGATAGAGTTCTATGAATTGTTCTCATTTGTTGAGTATTGGAAATATACTTGATGAATTAGAGTCCAGTAATCCTAAAGCATCTAATTGGGGTGCTAATTGCAAAGAGATTCTAATTGGCCAACCAAGAGGGTAGAGATTGTTTTTCTTGAAAAAGGTTATGGTCTAATTTTGAGGCTTTGGGTTCAAATCGAGTTGTGGTAAAAGCATTAATTTGGAATTGGTTTATTGAATAAGCAATTGGGGGATACCACGTCTAGACTGAATTTGTCATTTTTGTTGTCAACACTCATTCTCCTTTATCGGTCCTTTTTTACTCTAGTAGATTAGATAGGTTTTTAGTTTTTCTTTTCTAAGTTCTTACTTTTGAAGGTCCATTTGTGCTCATTAGGCTAGATAATAGAACTTAAGTGAATACTAGTACTTGCCAATCCTTGTGGGACGATATTCGGTGCTCTTTTATACTATACTACGAAGCGAAAGTTGCACTTGCCTAGAGTTTCTTTGGTATAGCTCAAAGGATATGCATCACTAATTGATATCAAGCTGCTGATGATAGAGGTCCACGATGGTGACGATGGAGTCTATGGCGGCACTGTTGGATTTTGGTAATGGTAGTAGGGAAGATGCGAATTGGTGGGTTGTGACAATGGATGTGTGAATGGTGGGTGATGGTGATTTTTTGTGGACAATTGGGCTGAAATGGTGACTGTTAAGAGAGGATAGGTGAAGCTTTGGGTGGTGTCTCTGGTTATTATTGTTGGCAGTGGCAGTGGTTTTTCGGTTGGGGTAAGTTGTTTTCTTTGCAGGTAACTAGCGGTGGTGTTGGTGAATGTGAAATGATGAAACAGGGGCTGCTGGTGGCTTTTGGTTGTTGTTTTTGTAGGTGGGGGACGATGGAATGACTGTTTTCGGTGGTGAATTTAACCAGCAGAGAGGTTGGTTTTGTTAGGTCTTCGTGGCTGATTAGGGTCTATTCAGAATGGTTTTGGGATTGTAATGGTGGAACTGGTTGTTATGGCACGAGGGAGGAATGATTGGTGGTTCAGTGGAATTGTGAGGTGGAGTTAATGACTGATTTTGATTGAGAGGCGGTGGAAATGGTTGTGGGTTTGTAGTTGAGGAATGACTATGGTTTGGAGGAAGTTTGGTTGTTTTATTTTTTGTACGTTATTGTGGTTGGATTGGGTTGGTAGTGATTGGGATGGTGGAATTGGGTGGAGGAGCTGCTGAAATTAATGCATGTTGCAGGGAGTTTGAAGATGACTACATGTTTGTGTGTGTTTATGTAAGACCGTGTATGATCGCATGTATGATTGTGTGTGAGTGCGTGTATTTGTGAATGACTGTATGAGCTACAATATGAACTGTGCATGAGCTCTATGCAAATGAATCTGTGATGGTGAATGACTGAGTAAGCTATTGTGTGAAATCTGTGAATTAAGAAGGGCTAGTAGGTGAACTGTGCGTAAGTCTTGAGCGTGAGCTACGCACTGTTCGTGAATCTGTGTGAATGATTCTTTGTGTGTTTTGTGTATGTGAAGTGTGTGTGTGTGTTTAGTGTGTGAACCTGTGTGTGTATATGTGTTTGTGGTGTATGTTGTAAGTGAGTGTTGTGTGTTAGTGTGTGTTTGAAGGTTTGATGACGAGTATGTGATTTTATGCTAATGTGAGGTGTGTGAATGACCGTGTGTTTGTGTGTGAGAGCGAAAGTGAATAAGTGTGTGAGATTAGTTAGTGTGTGTTTTTGAGGTACTAGGTGTAGAGTATGAAGATAAATTAGTGGGTGTTCTAAGTGCTCTAGGCGTAGGCTTGAAACTGTACTAGTGTGTGTTCTAGGTGTTTTAGGTATAAGCTTAAAGATGTACTAAAACCTAGCAGGTATTCTTGGTGCTCTTATTGAAAACTTGAAGATAAATGTAAGAAAAAGTAAGATAAATGTAAGAAAAAGTGTGTGTTTTTTGTACTCTTGGTGTAAAATTGAAACTAGAAACAAAAAACTAATAACTCTCTGGACTTTTTTTTCCTCCCTTTTTTAATCCCAAAAATGGGCTACTCATAGTGCACAAAGAACTTATCTTTCAAGAAATGACTAAAAGATCAAAGCGTCCTTGACTACCACAATTACAACTATACCCCTAAAAAATAAAAATTTATGTTCTCTCCTAAAAACGCAAAAATAGAAAAAATTAAAGAAAATGTAAATAAGCAATTCACCTTGAAAAAGTTAGAAAAACTTAGAAACATGCTTCAAAACCTAAAAATGAATTTGGGACCCAAAAATGGCGAAAAATGTTCAGGAGGCGAACTGTCAAAAATATAAAGAAAATATCAGTTAAATTTGAAAAAATAATAAAAATTGAAAATGCGTATAAAAGTACAAAAAATGAATTTAAACCCCTCAAAACTAATGAAAAATATTTGCGATTAAAAAATTATTATTTTGCCCCCAAAATTGCCGACTTTCTTATTTTTATCCAAAAATCAGGATTTGACTCCAAATAGTAGGAAAAGGTCATCTAATGTTCGAAAACGAGCGGTGTGTCAAAATTTGGTATATACAACATTTCCTTATGTCATAAAGTATAAATCTAGAAAGACAAATATAGTGGCAGATGTGTTATCTCGTAGATATTCACTTACTCACTACACTTGAATTTAAATTGCTTAGATTTGAGTTATTGAAAGAAAAGCATGTCAATGATAAGGGTTTTGATGATATTTTTAAAAAATGCAAGAATACACATGTCAATGACAAGGATTTTGATGATATTTTTGCAAAATGTAAGAATACACCTTATGGAAAATCTTAAATTTCTAATGGATACTTGATGTTTGTGGATAAGCTATGTGTTTCAAATAGTTCCATTAGAGAATTACTTGTTAGAAAATCACATAGTAGAGGTTTAATGGGACATTTTAGAGTGGCTAAAACACTAACTACTTTACAAGAACATTTCTATTGGCCCCACATAAAGAAAGATGTTGAGAAAGTGGTAAAATGATATGTTACATGCCACAAAGCTAAATCCAAGTTATAGCCTATGGCTTGTATACTCCACTTCCTATAACTAGTAAACCATAGGTAGACATTTCAATAGACTTTGTACTTGATTTGCCTAGGACTAAAAGAGGGCATGATTCTATTTATGTAGTTGTTGATAGATTTTCTAAAATGGCACATTTCATTCCATGTCATAAAATTGATGATGTATTTTCGGAAGACTTTGTGGGCATACCTAGAACAATTGTTAGAGAAATTGTCATAAAATTGACAATTGATGATGTCATAAAATTTATGTTGCGGATTTGTTCTTTAGAGAAATTATTAGGTTGCATGGCATACCTAGAACAATTGTTTCCATAGAGATGTTAAATTCTTAAGTTATTTTTGGAAGACTTTGTGGGCAAAATTGGGTATTAAATTGTTGTTCTCTATTTCAAGTCACTCACAAACCAATGGTCAAACCGAAGTAGTCAATAGAACATTATCTACATTGTTATGTACCATCATTAAAAGGAATCTTAGAACATGAAAGAATGTTTGCCACATGTAAAATTTGCTTAAAATAGAACTATCCATTATGACACAAAATTTTTACCATTTGAAGTTGTCTATGGTTTTAATCCTCTTACTCCATTGGATTTGTCACCTTTACCTATTTCTAAGCGTATAAACTTAGATGGAAAGAAAAAGGTAGAATTTGTGAAGAATTTACATGAATGGGTGAGGTTAAATATTGAAAGAAGGACAGAGCAATATACAAAGCAAGCAAATAAGGGGTGCCAACAAATGATTTTCAACCTAGAGATTAGGTATGGTTATATTTGAAGAAAACAAGATTCACAATACAAAGGAAAAATAAATTGATGCCATGAGAAGAAGGTCCATTCCAAGTAGTTGAACGCATCAATGACAATACCTACAAACTTGACCTTCCAGGTGAATATGGAGTTCATACTACATTCAATGTTTCTAACTTGAGGCCTTATTTTGCAAATGATTTGGAAGAAGATTTGAAAGCAAATCCTTCTCAAGAAGAAGGGAATGATGAGGGAGCATCAAGTGATCAAAAGGTCCAAGATGATGAACAAGCATTGACGCCAAAAGGACCTTGACAAAGGCAAGTACTAAGCGGTTCAAGGAGCAACTTCAATTGTTCATCCAACAATGTCATTCTAAGTTGAAAATTCAAGTCCATTTTAAGATTTGAAGCAACAAGGAATCAAGTTACATTGCTTAATTCAAGCAGAAGAATTTGAATCAACTTGGAAAGGAGAGCAAACAGGTGAGTCGCGGGTCACTTGTACTGAGCCACCTCTGCAGCTCACCCACAGCCTGGAACAAGAATCACCCGTAGCTCAAGCTTCTAGCTGCATTCCGTGGTCCAATCCGCGGAATGCTTACCCAGGGATGTCAGTCGCGACTTGAGACGTGACCGCTACTAATTCATTTCCATTTTCGACTCGCAGGCAAAACAGCAGTCGTGATTTGTTTTCTTTCAACTGTGCCCACAACTCATCCAACCTACCCACGATTGACCAAAAGTTAATGGCGGTGAATCACTTTGACCAAAGTTTTTGTGATATTTATCTTGTATTTTTTGGTCATTTTTCTTGTATTAGAGTTACCATGTATTAGGGGTATAAATAAATTAAGATGTACTAGTATTCACAACTAATATTGAAGAATTACTCAAGACTTTTGAGAGAAAATTTTTCTCTTTGGCTTTCAAGCTGTAATTTTGAGCTCTTGAGGTTCAAACTTAAGCGTTTCAATTCTTGGCTTATCAATCAAGAACTGCACTTAATTGTGGCATCTTCTAAACTTGAATTTCTAATCTAGAGATGAACTAACTTTTGGATTAGAGGAAGTTATGTGAGTTAGTGATTCAAATTATTACCATTACAAATGTTTGGTAGGCCATACTTTCATAGGATGCTATATCTTCAAGGAAAGTAATGATGTTGCCACATCAAGGCAAAGTTTACTAGATGAAGATAAGGCAAATGCAAATCAAACCCTCATCATTTTTGATTCATTATGTTTTTTAGTAAATTATATAACACATCATCGTTAGTAGTTTGTGAAAGAGCATCACCATTCATGATCCTATTACTTGGGAGGCAATTGTTCTTCTATTAAATCTTCTTCAAACAAAATTGCACAATTGGATAAAAATATTCAATAATATCTTGAAGATAAGGATAAATCAAATGGAGCCAATGGTGAAGGTCATAAAGGATGGATGTTAATCGAATGAGGAATCATAAGCAACATGCAAAAAGATGAGCCACCACCAAGAGTCAGAACTGTTAAAAAGTAAATTTCAATGAGAATGTCAAGAAGGCAAATCTCGTTCCAACTTTTTCCAAAAGATATACTACTCCAAGAGACTCGATGCCTTATCACCTTAAAAGATTTCATGTGTGAGAAATTCTTATATAATGACGACTTTGTCTTTCATAATACCATCAGTTTTGAAGATCCTCAAGATGATCAAAGTAACGATCAATTTAAAAAAAAAACTATATTGCTACTGAAGTACTTGCAAAATATGTCTTTGTAATTATCTCTGACAATAAAGACTTGTTGCTTATAGAATACTCTGTAAGCGTTAACACAAAATGGAAAATGGTCCAACATGTCAAAAAATTAGAGACACTTAATGATATCCCAATTGACCATTTTAATGAAGTAGAAAATCCCATATACTCCTCAAGTAATGATGATCACAAATATTTTGATCCATTTTGTAATTGCAACTCTTGTGAGCAAATAGTCTTTGATGCCTAGTATCAAGATAATGAATAAATAAGGAGAAAAAAAAGTTGAGCAAAAAGAAATTATGAAGTAAAAACGAATAAAAAAATTGCTCAAAGTTGAAGATCCTTCTATTACTAGACTCTCGTAACTATCTAGAAATATGAACACTTAGTTTATTATTCCATTCTCCAAAGTAAAATCGTAACTGAATGCAATACATCTTTTTCAACCTCCATCTTCCACCCCTGATAACTTTAGTTCTTATGATATTGCCTACTTAAAAGATCTTCATGTCAACTTGTGCTTGAGGAATGTGCAACAATAATTTTTTTAGGATGATGATTTATTACTTGGCTTAAAATCTCATAATTGACTTTTATTTTTTACTGGCTCTGCGCGCAAACAAAAGGTGAATAGAATACTCTTTGATGGAGAATCTGCAGTAAATATCAATGCCTGTATGTATTCAACTTGGTATTGCAAGCCATGATCTTTGCTAAATCGTCAAATGATTCAAGGGTTTAACCAGGGAACGAAGTGCAATTAGCCTCATAAGACTTGATTTGTGATTGATGACTTATCTTGACATGTTGTTTTTCATGTTATTGATAGCAAGACATCTCACAACGTACTTTTAGGAAGGCCATGGAATCATGAGAATAGGTTTGTATCATCCACTCTTCATCAATGCTTCAAATATTATCATGATGGTGTGGTAAAGAAAGTGATTGCTAATGATAGGCTCTTTACCAAAGCAAAAACCTATTTTCCTGATGCAATATTCTAGCCATAAAGTGATACAAAGGAATGAGAGCCAACCAAAGTAGAGGCTAAAACATTTAAGACGCATGTCTTGCACTATGTAATTAAGCCAAAAAGGAAAGAAGGTTAGGGGTTGTTTGATAACTTCACTTAATGCTGAAAATTAATGCATTAAGAGCTTTTTGAATTCAGCGCGTTTGATAAGAAAATTCCTTTATCACTTAATACATTAAGCACTTATTTGATTTGTACACAAAATTTTAAGTGAAAAATTTGCACTTAATTTGCTGAATTTTAGATGCATGTAATATTCCTCTCTCTCTCTCTCTCTCTCTCTCTCTCTCTCTCTCTCTCTCTCTCTCTCCCTCCTTCACATACACACTCTCACACACTCACCAATGCACACAGATATACAACCATATTCTTTCACACACACATTTATGCACATAGACACACACTCAATGCACATACAAACACACACACACAAAATCATTCTTGCAAGCACACACATATTTTTTCCCTCATACATGCAATAAACTAAATTTTCTTTTTATCACAAATGCACACTCCTTCTCACATGCATAATCTTTCATTCACACACATGCATATGCACACTTTCACACAAATACACATTCTCTCCTCCTCTCTCTCTCTCTCTCTCTCTCTCACACAAACATTGCGTGCATGCACACAGTCTCCTCCGTATACAGTTTTTCTCGTATAGATGCACATTTTTTATTGCACACACACTCACACATATATACATACATAAATAAGTATATTATTTTTTCTCACTTCTACACTTATATTTTCTCTCTCAATACTTACACACACTTTCATACATATATATTTTTACACTTTTACACATATACACGTACTTTTTTTCACACACAAATGCACTTGTCATTTATCCCTTACAAACAAATAATATCTTTCTTTGTCATGCACATTATCAATAAATTATTTCAAATTTTTAAGATAAAATAATTATATTTATAAGGTGAAATATTTGAATTCAGTTATAAATTCAGTTTATTATCAAACAGGTACAACTTTTTCAATTTAGCAGCTTAATATTTTCAGTACTTAAATTTCAAATTTCAGATTTCAGATTTCAGACTTCAATTTTACCAAACGGCACTTTAGTCTCTTTTTGTTGAACATGATGGATTAAAAGTGCTTACTATTCCTCTTACTAAAAACCAGTCAAACAAATGGAAACTCTGCTAAAAGGGTTCATTGATTGAAGTTGGAGGCGAAGTGGAGCATAGTTTGTTGGCTATTGCTCGAACTAAAGAAGTTTTTTATTCAAATGCATAAAAACTTCTCCAAAATGCTAGTTACAATTCTAATCAAGAAAACACCTTAGAAAAAAATCATCTAGAGGCAACTAGCGAGAAAACTTATAAGATGACTGCCACCCAAAAGATGTTGTGGGAGAAAGGGTACTCAATTGACTACCTCTTATTGGGAGAAAGGGTACTAAAATATTAACAATTGAGTTCTGTACATGAAAAGTGAGGAGTTCCGTACATGAAAAGTGAACTTTTCCCAAGGTGAATAGACAAGTTTTCAAGATAAAAAAAAATAAAATCCCATAAAAATGTACAGGATCAAAAAGATGAATTATTAACCTTTTCATTCATCATAGTGACCTACTGAATTTGAGGATGCACACTATTGTAGATGTAAAATTCAAGTAGCAAGATGAGGAGAGTGTAGCATCTTGTTGTCATGTTACTGCTATTGAGTCTCCAGAAAAAAAGATGCTAGAGATGCTTTACTAGAATTCAACAAAAGTGTGAATGCCACAGTTGATTAATTGAAGGAAATTAACTATGGCACGATTGATGATCCTTGTCCAATTTATGTAAGTGCATTGCTATCACCTAGCAAAGAAGGAGTTTAAACTGAATTGTTGCATGAATCCAAAGACATATTTTCTTGGACATACAAGGAGATACTTATCTTGGACCAAGGGTTGCTACTTACCATTTAGCGGTTAAATGAATTTTGAGACCTATCAAGCAAGCCTAAAAAATTTTCACCCTATATTGATTCCATTAATTAAAAAGGAAGTGAATAAGCATATTAAATCTAAAATCATTTGAGAAATCAAGTACCTAATGTGGATTTCAAGTATTGTCTCTATGAGAATGTAAAACAGGACAAATTCGATTATAAGATGATATTCAGTTTAAGGTTATATTTATTTTTATTCATGTTATATTACGTGGTATTTCTTTATCATTCAAGTTTGTTTGATAAAATTCATAAAATATCAACTGTGTATAAGAAATTATAAGTGTTACAATGATGATAATCATATTACACACAAGTTGTATTATTAAATATGTCTACTCGTAATATTAACGAGACTAGCCATTATTAATACGGATAGACTAGCTCATATTTTGTCTCTACTTATTGTAAGTAATTGTTGATCTTATCAACTATAGTGCGTGACACTTAAGTTGGTATACGGGTACATGTTGGAGAACGAGTTCATTAGATTGATTGGCTAAGATTTACCATATGGATAACTATTTAGTGCAAATGGCTTAAACTCTTAATGGCATTGTTTTAAATGTTCATTAGACTGAGATTACTATAGTACCTTGAGTGTAAATTACTATACTTTGACTTAATTATTTGTTGCTCATAAAAACTCATTATATGGTAGAGATTGGGTATAGTATGCAATATGGAAGAATAGTAAGTAATTAATGAATGACTTACAACTCTTAATAGTATGGAAATATGTCCCAACTGGTCACTTATTGAAAATATTAACTTTGGAATTCTTTTGCAAGAATGAAAATATAAATAGAAAGTGATTCAATGTTGTACTTCAAGGGAATTATATTTGGGGAATAAGAAAAGAGTAATTATCAAAAGTAGTTGGCACTCATTATCAAAAGAATAATTAATAATATAGTATGGGGAACAGATATCAGTTATACGGTAACAATGTCATTGATAGTTGAAGTCTAACAACTTGACTTTTCTTATTTACTTGGGTGGTCATGATGGGTTACCAGATACCACTCATAATCTATAAGTATAAATTAATTAATTGGTTAAATTAATGATAAATTAAATTATTTAATTTATCTATCTCATGATTAATTAATTAATGAGCTATAACTTTGTATTTATTGCCGGCACGGATAAAACCAAATGGATCACTAATATAAAGAACAAGATCTCTAGACCTTTGTGAAATAAATTAACTGTAGGGGCTTACGTGCAATTTGCCGTAGATTTGGAAAATAGGTTTTCAGTTTCCAGTTTTCAATTGGAGTTGCACTAGCTTATCTTATCTTGGAAGATAAGCTTCCGCTTACCTATTGAATTCAAATTTACTAATTCCTACCAGACTAATATTAATTAACTATAAAGATCCCAAGGCTTGGCTCTTGAGACATAGAATAACATATTACAAGAGTTGTGTGAGACAATTGGGCCAATCCTAGAGAGAAAGAGCCATCATCTAAATAGAGAAAGATCGTTATACTTAACTCTCTCTCTATCTCTCCCTCTATCCTATTCTACCCTAAGGAGTTAGGAGTTTGGTCTTCTTTCTCTATCCCTGGTTCGTGTGATATACCTCGAGGGAGTTAGCATTTAGAAGACTAAGGTTAGCCAAATTGAGAAGGTTCCTTGTGATCTTGTTCTTGAGATACTGTTAGTGGTTAGACGCTTATGGAGCTTTTATGGTAAAATCTTTTGTAAGTCTCAAGGTAACCTAAGTGGAAAGTGAATTAGGTTGAATAAAAAATCTAAGTTCATGTGCATTAAAATCACCAATATACAACCTCAATTGTGTGAACAATTTGCAATAAAACGATCAAGTATATAAATTGAAGAATTAACTCAATTAAGCAATACATTAAAGAAGTTAAAGGGAAGGAGTAGAGTACACAATCAATTTATAGCGATTCGGCACCAAACTTGATGCTTACGTCCACTCTCAAGTTGATCATTTGAAATTTGAATGCACTAGTGAGCTTCTTCAATTGGTGAAGCAATACCAATTATATGACTTTGAGGGATCACTTTTGGGCACACTAAACACCTTTAGTTGAGCCAAAATTTTTACAAAATTACTCACTTTAACCCTCCTAAGTTACAATTGTATAGCACTCACCCAACTAAGAAAGACTACACTAGAACAATCTCTAACTATCTCACTTGAAAATTCAAAGCTTTACAAGAGAGAGTATTTTTCTTACAAAAATCACACTAAAATTGCTATAATTCAAGTAGACAAAAAGTGTTTATCATTCTACACAATTTTTCTTTTATAGGGGGTGGAACAACAGCTCAATTTAGACTCTAACGGCCAAATTTGAAAAAATGTACTAACTAGCTGTTAGATGCAAATTACCTGGTTCGGACGTGTGCAAGAGAGGGTCCTAACATCTGGATGCTTGTCAACATCCTCATCCAGAGCTTCGTCCGGATAGTTTCTAATCACGGTGTTTCTAGCCATTCTAGAGGTCTAGACGTCTATATGCCTCGTCCAAACCTTCGTTCGTATACCTTTTGCCTGATCTTGTTTTGAAGCTTTTTGGTGACTTGTACGTCCACATGCACATCCGGATGCACGTCCGCATATCTTCTACCTTTTTTATTTTTGGAGCTCTTTAGCAACCTGGATGTCTGAATGGGCATTCGGATGCTTTCTACCTGTTTTGATTCTATGCAATTCATCAATCCAGACATCTAGACGTTTGCTTGATGCGTTCAGATGACTATTTTGCTATCTTTTTCAACATATTTGCTTCCAACTACAAAGGGCACTTATTTAAAACATTAGTGTGCTTCATCATAGGCTTTGTTAATTATCAAAACTATGACGATTTAGACCTAATGGTCTTCAATCTCCCCTTTTTTGATGATGATAAACCTATGATGAAATATAGGCATAATAACTTTTCAAAAATAGAAATACATGGTTGCTCTCGCCCTCAACATATGCTCTCCCTTAATATGTGCATATATTTCACTTTCATCATATTTTTTCCCCTTTTGGCATCATCATACAACCATTATTAGTGAGATATCAAGGCAAATAAATAAAAAAGAGAGCATCACTCTCTTAGACATGAGAAAACCATAGCCATTCGTTTAAACAACAAAAATCATAAAATCATGAATTCAAATAAACATAGTCATCCATAATCAAACACAACAACTAAAAGAACACAATCAAAAATTAAAAGCCTACCATCTAAGAAAACCTATCATCTAAACATAAGAGTTTAAAAATGCATAAAATCCTAGTCTAAGAATCCCTAATTGAGGGTCATCCTCTTTGCGATCTAGTAGGAGATGATGTGAAGCTAGTGTCATGCCTTGCCTTAGTTCGACGTTGTTGCTCTTACCTCCATGTCCTCCTGTAGGCTAGAAAATTCGCACGATCATCCGAGTCCTATCCGTTCTCTTGTGACAACTCAATGTGTTTGGACCTCTCATGAATGCCATGCATTTCCTGGCGAAATTCTCCTTACATATCTAGCATTTGAGAGTGTAATCTGAAGAGTTGCTTCTCATTTGAGTCATTTGAGTGGATAAGCTATTGATAGCAACAAAAAACCTATTCTCCCAAGTAGGTAGAAGCATATGAGATGATGATAGAGAAGGTGATGGAATGAAAGCACTAGAGGAGGGAATGCTAGGATGAATAGTGTGGAGTGGAGGCTCATGGAGATGTTCATCTTCTTCCATATGGTGTGGTGCATCCTTTGCGTGTAGAATGGTATCGTCAAATATGAAATCTTGCATCCAATACCCAAGAGAATAACCCAACTTCAAATTATTCCTTTTATAAATCCATCTACCTCTGTAAAAAAGCTAAATGAAGCCTCTTGAAATATCCCCCATCAATCTTATCACCCTCACTAGGATGAGCGCCCACTATTTCTTCAAATGAAGCTTTATTATTCCTAAAGAGGAGAGTCAAGATACGTCCATAGGCTAAACCTTTATTAGAGTCCTCTTTGCAAGTGAACATATATTCAATCATAAAGGCACCTAAATTGATAGGAATAGACCTCATAAGCCCATAAAATAGGTGAAGTCCAATATGAGTTACATCCGTCTTATGCCCACTAGTAGGTGCCAAAATACTCACAATAATGTGAAATAAAACTCTATTGGAAGGAGTAAAATAGTTCATCGTATAATATGCCAGCATGGAGTGACTAGGATTGCCAAAAAACAACCTCTTAAGGTCATCATAATTAATGTTGGGGGACGGTTTTTTCAGAACACAAAACTCACTACCTATATTTTGCATGCTAAAAAGGCTCATTCAATTCTCTAGTATTAAAGGTAAAGTGAGTATTGTTAATTATGAACTCTACATTTCTATTTACCCTTCTCAAATTGGAATAAAATTGCTTAACTAAATCCATGTAAATAATTTCTTTTACTTCACATACTCTATTCCAATTGCTTGCCCTTAACATGATAGGAACATCCTCTAATCCATCATCAAAGTCTTCAAATTCATAATACTTTAATCCAATCATATTCTTATTCTCTAGTCTAATGTATAAACCAAGGGATTTGGTATCAAAAAAGGTCTTACCAAGATGTACAATAAATCCCTTCTCACTAATATTGAAATTGGCACTAGCTTGTCCTCTTCCTCACCCACTAAAGCCTCTCCTATGACCTCCTTGGAAAGAACTAGCTATTAAATGAGTGAAATTTCTAAAGAAATTGAAGAAAAATATAAAGAGAAGAAAAGCTCCAAATAGCAAAAGCCCTAGAGGAGAGAGAAAATCAATGTGGGACTTGAATAGATGAGAAGGACGAAATTTGAAGGAAATTGATGAATAAAGTTGAGATTTGATAAAAATTTCAAGAGAAATTTGTGTTTGAAGAGGAGTAGAACTGTTTTGGGAGAAAGTGTTTTGAAAGGAAGTAGTTAAGAATAAAAGAATGAACAGTTCGTGGCTTTGACCAATTTGTGGCTTTGAACAGCTCGATCTAGAATTCCGAATCTTGTTGCCTGCCAGACCCATGCGTATGGAGGATGGTCAAATTGATTAAAAAATGTTGACCATCTAGACGTCTACATCCCCTGGATGGTCGTCCGGATGATACAAAAAATGAGATTTGCCAATAATTTTTTGAAAAATATTTTTCTATCATCCTAACTTGTTTCTAAGAAAGCTAAATCCATTATTGGGTAGAGCTTTTGTGAAGATGTTGGCTATTAGATCTTTGGTAGGAATATAATCTAAACTAATATCACGTTTAAGCACTAGCTCTCTAATAAAATGATACTTAATGTCAATGTACATTGTTCTAAAGTGTTGAATTAGATTCCTAGAGAGATTGATTGCACTAGTCTTATCACAAAAAAGTGGCACACAATCAAATATAAGAGCAAAATTAACAAATGTGTGCTTCACCCACAAAATTTGTGCACAACAATTACCAATGGCTATATATTCGGCCTCTGACATGGACAGAGAAATAGAGTCTTTCTTTTTACTAAACCAAGATATTAAACAATCTCCAACAAAATTACGGCACCGTTTGTTTGGAGGTGTTTTTTAGAAATATGTTTTTTAAAAACACCATACATGTTTTTTAATTAACTTTTTATCTTAGAAATACATTTGTCGAGGAGAATCTTTAAAACTATTACAATATTGTTTCTTAAAAAATACTCCAAAAAACATCAATCTAGACGGAGTCGCATATTCTATTAGTGCTCTTCCAATCAACTCTACAACCGACAAAATCGAAATCGAAATAACTTATCAAATCAAATTTACTAGCTCTAGGATACCAAGAACTATAATCAATAGTACCTTATAAATACTTCAAAATTCTTTTCATAGTTATTAAATGAGAAATTCTAGATGATGATTGAAACCTAGCACATAAGCATATGACAAATGTAATATCCAATCTACTTCCGGTCAAATGAAATAAACTATCAATCATACCTCGATAGCTTTTTCATCTACTTTTGTACATTCTTCATCTTTGTCTAACTTTGTTGATGTGCATATAGGAGTTCCCACTTGCTTGGAGCCCTCGACACTAAATCTTTTGAACAACGCTGTTGTGTATTTGGATTGATTAATGAATGTGTTTTCCTTCATTTGGTGAATTTGAAGCCCAAGAAAGAAATTCAATTTACCCATCATGCTCATTTCAAACTCCCTTTGCATCATAATAGAAAAGTTCTTGCACAAATTCTCATTAGTAGTACCAAAAATTATATCATCAACATAAATTTGTACAACTAAAAGATGATCTTTACACATTTTTATAAAAAGAGTGGTATCAACAATACCTCTTTTAAAACCATTTTTAATCAAAAAACCACTCTATCTTTCATATCAAGCTCTTGGAGCTTGTTTCAAACCATATAGAGCTTTTGAAAGTTTAAAAATATGATTTGAAAAATTTTCATATTTAAAACCCAGTGGTTGCTCAACATACACATCTTGGTTAATAAAGCCATTGAGAAAAGCATTTTTTGAAAGGTAATAAAGGAGAGTAATGTAGCGAAAAATTTAAAAATTTATTATCTTAGCCATAGTTCTTTTTTATATAATATATACGATTAAAGAAAGTTTAGCACAAATACCTCAAGCATACAAGGTTTCTATGCTTCAAAGGGCATGATCCTATTCGATGTAGGTATTGATCTACCATGAAAAGGTCCCCAAATATTGAGCCTCCAACGATATCCACAAGAACACGATCTTTAGGAACCTTTGGGTTTGCTTGTCGTGCCTTTTTAGTGTTAACTCTCTTGAATATCATGAAGAACACAAGAATAAGAAGAGGAGAACATAAAACCCTAACAATTAGGAGGAGAGAGGGTGGTGATTTCTTGGAGAGAAAAAACGCCACCTCCCTCTTAATTTTTCTCTCTCTAAATTTTGTGTTTTGTGTTTCATCAATCTTTCAAGAGTCAAAGTATGGAATTATCTATATATGTAGTATCATAGTCTTTAAAGAAACAAAAGTAATTGAAAACCAAGAAGATTTAGGAAACTTACCTTAAACTAATCCTATTCCTTTAAGAAACTTATTCCAAAAGGAAACTAAATAGCTCCCTAATTCCTTTTAGGAAACTAATTTCCTACAAGACTTAGATATTTATAAGTAAGTTTTAAGTTAATTTATCACATAAATTAACCTTATAATTATCTAATACTTATCTTAATATCAATTTAACCCAAAGACCATTTTCTTATTGTATATGACCCATTAGATTCCATTCACATTGGTAATAAGTACAAATTATAACTCATAATTAATTATTTAAGAGATAGATAAATTAAACACTTTAATTTATCATTAATCCAATAATTAATTAATTTGTACTTATAGATCATGAGTGGCATCTAGAAATGCATCATGACCACCCAAGTAAATAGGAAAGTCATATGGTAGGCTACACCTATCAATGATAATATTACCATGTAATTAATATCATTTTACCATACTATATCCCAATTAATCTAAGAGTGTAGTGCGCACTTTTTAAATGACTAATTAATAATTTCTTGTTCCCGAAATATAACTTTTCATAAAAGTATAACCTTGAAACGCTTTCAAGTCATACTTTCACTTTTGTGCAAAATATTCTTTAAATTATATTTCAACAAGTGGCTGATATGGGATATACTCTCCTAAAATAAGGAGTGGTGAATCCTATATTACCGTATGGGCTACTCTTTTACGAGCACTGAGCAATAGAGTTAAAGCATAGCAATCCACACTCAATATACTATGGTAATATCAAGCCTAAGGATTACTTACACTATTGCCATTAAGAGTATAATTCATTGGCATTATGAATAGTGACTCTTGACGGATCAATCCAATGAACTTGTTCTCTAAGAAGCATCCGCATACCAGCTTAGATGTCACACACCATAGTTGACGAGATCAACTATTACTTACCATAAGTAGAGGCAAAGTATGTGCTAATCTTCCCATATTAATGATGTCCAATCTCATTAACACTACGACTAGGGACGCTTAAAAATATAACTTAATGTGTAATAAGAGTCTCATCATTGTAACTCTTACAATCTCTTATACACAATTAATATTTTATGGACTTTATCAAATAAACAAGTAATATAAATAGAAAGTATTAAATGACAAAGAAAATGCCACATAAATAAATATAATACAAAATAAGCATAATATATAAATCCCAAAAATGGATTTGGTTTTATGGAATACACTAACACTTTTAATATCCATTTGATATAACTTGAACGCTCTAAAGCATGCACAGGCAAGAAATATTCTAATAGATTTTAATCTAGCTATCGGTGCAAAATTCTTATCATAATCTACACCTTCTTCTTGTGCATAACCTTTTGCTACCAATCTAGCCTTATTCCTAACTATCTCTCCTTTATCATTTAATTTGTTCCCAAACACCCGTTTTGTGTCTATAATTGGATGATCATGTGGTCTCTCAACTAATGCCCAAACCTTATTTCTCTCAAATTGATTTAACTCTTCTTATATGGCCAAAATCTAACACTCATCCTTTAAGGCCTCACCTATGTTCTTAGGCTCTATGTGAGATATAAGAGCAAAATTATCAACCAAAGGTCTAAGAGAGGAACGAGTTTTTATCCTTTCGGATCGATCACCTATTATAAGATCTTTGAGATGATTTTGAGCATATTTTCAAGCTTTTGGTAGTGCCTTTGGGAATTCATCATTATCATGGTCCTTTTCGTCATCTTTTGGTGAAGAGTCATCCTTATTTGATGTGCCTTGGTCATCATCAATCTTCAATTTCTTAAGTCTTTGTTGCACACCTATGTCATCATCTTCACAAAAATTATTAGTAACAATATCATGTGATTCATTAAATGTAACATGTATGACTTCCTCTATGGTAAGGGTTCTCCTATTGTAACCCTATAGGCTCTCTCATCATTTGAATATCCGATGAAAATGCCTTCATCAGTTTTCTTATCAAACTTACTTAAGTGCTCCTTGATGTTCAAAATAAAGTATCTACAATCAAAAAACTTAAAATAGCCTACAATAGGTTTCTTTCCGTACAAAAGCTCATAAGAGGTCTTGTTTAAGATGAGTCTAAAAAGCACACAATTCATAACATAGCAAGCGGTATTGACGGCCTTGGCCAAAAAATACTTTGGAAGATTACACTCATTAATCATATCCAACGGCCTCTTGAATTGTCCTATTTTTTTCTTTCCACTACTCCATTTTGTTGAGGTACTCTAGTGGTGAAAAACTCATGAGGCATACCATTTTGATCATAAAAATTGAGAAAATCACAATATCTAAACTTGGTACATTAAGACTCCTAATCTTAACAATATACATATTTAACAATTTTTTCAATTTAGCAAATAGTGAAACCAAATTCTTAAATGAAGCATCTTTATGAGCTAAGAATGATACCCAAGTAAATCTAGAATAATTATCAACAATAACAAATGCATACTTCTTTCCACCTTAACTAGCAACTTGAGTAGGACCAAATAAATCTAAATACAATAATTCTAATAGTCTAGATGTAGAAACACAATTTTTGGGTTTGAAAGAAACTTTTGTTTGTTTACCAAATTGATATGCGTCACAAATTTTGTCTTTTTCAAATTTGATTTTGGGCAAACTCTAATAAGTTCTTTCCTAACAAGTTCATTTAACAAGTCTATATTGAAATGACAAAGCCTTCTATGCCAAAACCAAGGATTATTATTAGTAACGGTAATACATTTAACTTTGTCATGATCTAACCTTTCAAAATGCATAATATGAATATCATTATGTCTTTTACCTTTGAACACAACATTAAAATTTATATCAAGAATCAAGCACTCATATTTCTTAAACAACACATACAAATTCCTATTACATAATTGACTAACACTAAGCAAGTTATAGCTTAAATTATCAACTAAAAGCACATTTTGAATATAAGTATCAACAACTTTATGAACATCTCCAATGTCAATTGACTTGGCATTCTTATCATCATTAAATGTGACTTTGCCACTATTTTGCCTCTATTTTTTTTGCCTTGAAGTTGATGAACAATGAAGCATCTCCTGTCATGTGCCTAGAACATTCACTATTAATATACCACTTTGATCCAATGGTGGTATTATTCAAGCATACCTACACACAAAATCAAGAAACAACTTTTGCTACCCATACCTTCTTGGGTCCAATTGTGTTAGCACTTTCTCTAATTACCCACATGGCTTTAATGCCTAACTTAATGTTTCTCTTAACATAGCATTCTTTTTTCAACTGACCATGTTGGCAACAAAAATGACAAGTAACATTAGCATCTCTAATAGCATTAGACTTCACAAAGCAAAAACCATCCTTCTTGAATGTACTAAACTTTTTGCTTGAAAAAGTAATTTTGGAAATTTTCTTTTCAACAATTTTTTGTTTTTCCTTTTTAAGAACATTTGAAAACTCATCCATTCTTTCTTTCAACAAATCTTGCTCTTTTCACTTTTTCTCATAAAACAAGATCTTTCCGTCAACCTTCTTTTCAAATCATTGTATTTGGAATCAAGAGTAAGCTAATGTTTTCTAAACTCATTATTTTCTTTTCTCAATTTTTAATTTTCTTGAAATAACTTCTAGTTTTCACCCAACAAAGCATTGATCTTTATTTTCAAATTCTTGTTTTTTGCATAAGAATCCTTCAAGCTAGCATGAAGTATTATAAAAAATTCTTCTACAACATCATCACATTCATCATTAGAGGAGTAATTAGAGGTTATACCTTCATCACCTATGGCCATAAAGGCCATTTGAGTCATTTCTATCTCTTCATCCACTTCATCTTCGAAGTTGCAATCCTCCTAAGTGATTTGGAAGTTGTTGAGAGGCTTCGTTCTTTCTCCTTTTGCTTCTTTCTTTTTCTTCATTGGACATTCATTTATATAATGTCCCAGTTGGGCACACTCAAAGCATTTATCATTTTGCTTTATATTTTCTTCTTGCTTTCCTTTGCCTTTGTTGTTATTGAAATTACTTGGATCACCTCTTCTATTTCTTCTTTTGTTGAGGAAGTACTTCTTGATTCCTTTTGGGATAAGAGCGAGATCAATGTCGTCCACATCCTTATCTTCATTATCAATTGAGTATAGATCATTTTTCTCTTGTTGAGCAACTTTGAGAGCAATGCTCCTCTTTGCTCTTGCTTTCTCTTCATCTTGCACCTTGTATTTAAACTTCAATTCAAAAAATGTTAGAGAGTTTACAAGTGATTCAATGTATTGTACTTAAATCCTTGGCCTTTTCTATTGTTGTCACGTTACTCTTCCACTTTTTGGGCAAAGCACTCAAGACTTTAATATTGTTCTCACCAAGGAGCACTGCTTGTTTAGCACCTCAAGATTCTTTATAATGTCATTGAACCGGCAATATATCTTATCAATTTTCTCATGCAGCTCCATTTTGAAGGATTCATACTTGGTTACTAAAAGAGCCTTCTTTTGTTTTCTTACACTATCAGTTCCTTCATGTATCTCCCTCAACATGTCCCATATTTGTTTTGCGGTCTTACACCCTTTAACTCTAATATACTCATTCGCATCCAAATCATTGTATAGAACATTCATAGCCTTAACATTGAGGGTGAGATTGGTTCTATCTTGAGGAGTAAGCTCATGTTTAGTTTTTGGTCTCTGCCTAGTGGTAGCCATATTATCAACATAGGCTTCATAAGAACCATCATTCACTAAATACCATAGTTCAATATCAATATATTGTAGAAATATTTCCTTTCTCTTTTTTCAACTAACATAATTCACTCCATTGAACATAGGTGGTCTAGTGATAGATTGACCTTCCATAAATAATGCATTGTTGGTTGCCATGATCAACTCCTGGCTAGTTAAGCTATCACAAATGGAGTTCTAACTTTGATACCAATTGTAAGTCCTAAGGCAACCTGAAAGGGGGTGAATTAGGTTAAATAAAAAATCTAAGTTCAAGTGTGCTAAAATCACCAATATCCAACCCCAAATGTGTGAACAATTTGCAATAAAATGATCAAATATATAAATTGGAGAATTAACTCAATTAAGCAATAAATTAAAGAAATTAAAGAGAAGGAATAGAGAACACAACCAATTTGTAGTGGTTCGGCACTAAATTCGATACCTACGTCCACTCCCAAGTTCACTTGGAATTTACATTTACTAATGATGCTATTCAATTGGTGAAGCAAAACAAATTATATAATCTTGAGGAATCACTTTTGCACATACTAAACACCTTCAGTTGAGCCAAAATTTTTACAAAATTACTCACTTTATCCCTTTATAGTTGTATAACATCACCCAACTAAGAAAGACTACACTAGAACAATCCCCAATTACCTCACTTGAAAATTCAAAGGTTTACAAGGGAGAGTATTTTTATCACAAAAATCACTCTAAAATAGCTATAATTTAGGTAGAAAAAAAGTGTTTATCATTTTTCACAATTTTCCTTTTATAGGGGGTGGAATAGCAGCTCAATTTAGGCTCTAACAATCAAATTTGAAAAAATATACTAACTAGCTGTTAGACACAAATTGCTTAATCCGAACGTCCGCAAGAAAGGGTCTGAACATCTGGATGCTCGTCCGGACCTCATCCAGAGCTTTGTCTGGATAGTTTCTGATCATGGTGTTTCTGGCCATTCTAAAGGTCCGCACCTTCGTTCGCATACGTTTTGTCTGATCTTGTTTTGAAACTTTTTGGTGACTAGGACATCCGAATGCACGTTCACATACCTTCTGCCTTTTTTGTTTTTGGAGGTTTTTAGCAATCCGGACGTTTGTGGGCGTTTGGATCCTCTCTGCTTGTTTTGATTTCGTGCAATCCATTGATTCAGATGTCAGCTTGGTGCGTCTGGATGGACATCAAGATGACTATTTTGCTATTTTTTCAACCTATTTGCTACCAATTGCAAAGAGCACTTATTTAAAACATTAGTATTCTTCATCATAGGTTTTGTTAATCATCAAAACTAAGTCGATTTAGATCTAATGGTCTTCATGTTCACTAACTGGAAATATGTCTCAGCCTTGGCATAGTAACCATCCTTTGGAAGGTAATTTCTATAAACTATTTTACGATTATATGGTTATATCATCCATGATTAAGATAATAATTTTTTTAATTTTCTACTTCGTTACCTCGATTATTACCTTACAGTAGTATTAGAACCAGCTTTGATTAACCTATGTGACTTAAATATTTAATTTCCTTAAATTATGGTGTTATCATATACGTGCTATTCTTGGATATTTTGTTGTCAACAAAAAATGAAAAATCAAACTTTTTGATTCTTCTAGAACAGTTCATATTTTTTAAAATTTTGTTTTTTATTCAATAAGGAAAATTCTTGAAATTTTTTAAGAGTTTTAGATCCAAAAGCTTGTTTTAAAGTTGTTTAAAGTATGAATTTCATTGTAGATTCAAAGGTTTATGAAACCCTAAAAATTTGTTATTTTATTAAAAAAAAAAGTTACCGTAGCACACTACTATAGCAAATTGCTGAAACAATGTTACTGAAATAGGTTATTGAAGCAAATATTTTTCTTTTTTTTTTTTGATTTGATTAGAAAATTTATTTTTATAATTGACTGCTTATTAGTTTGGTAAGATTTTTGAAGTAATCAAGAGTTGGCAACTTGTTTTTCTTATGGAACTTCGTTTCCAAATTTATATGGTAATAAGTTCTATGTCCAGTATGATTGGATATGAAAGATTTATTTTTAATTTTTAGATATCTAATTATTTAAGGATTTATTTAATTGAATTTTCTATAAAAGGTTTGTGGAAATAACTTTCTATATTTAAGGGTTAAATGTGGAAAGTACATACAAAAGCCTAATAGAACTTTTCCATGAATTTTTAATATGATTAAAATTTGGATTTTTATATTATACAATAAATTTTTATTTAATGTGATCAATATTCAAAAAGTATTTTTTTTAAATTGGAAACTATCTAGTTTAAGTGTGAATTAAAATTAAAAAGTTCACTTTTTGAGAACATTATTTTCAAAAACCCTAGTTTTGAAAACCATAACTTTCCAAAAGGATTTTTTTTTTTTTGAGAAAAATATTTCAAGAATATTATTATAATAAAATTAGAATAATGTGCCATATGATTTATGCTTGAAATAAATAAATTTTTATGTTTTCATTTAAATTAATATGTTTAATTATATGATGACATGATAGATGGCAATGTAATTGTATATGGTTGAATGAATACCTACTTTTGGTCGGCTTGCATTGGCATTTTTTAAAATAGTGCCCATGTATCCTTCTTTTCTCACTTCACTCCTCTCGAATGTAACTCAAGATTTTTTTAATCAATATATTTAAGGTACATAGTATAAGTTAATAATAGCGTTGAATGTCTAAATTGTTTAGATAGAATTATGTGTGAAATGTACAAGAAATCAGGTAACAACACTAAAGAGGAACCAATGATGGCAATTCAAGATTTGAAGACATTCCTTATGATTTAACCATCTAGTTTCCTTTTAACTCTAGAAAACTAGTCTAGTAAAAAGTGCATAGTCATACACCGTTTGCATGGTTTTTTATTATATGTTAATATTATAGCCGCATGTATCAATGAGACCTAATTTATTTGATGAAAATACCTTAATTAATATATTAAGTCACAAACCCCAAGTTGACTTTCATTATTATAGCAAAAAATAAAGTTCTTGTTTACTGCTATCCTGTTGGAATCCATCTAAGATTGCCTTACCTCAAGCATGTTTTAGTTATGAGATTTTTAATCTCTGAACAATGGGTCCAACTTAACAAAAATGCATAATTGATGAGATACACTCAAGGTTATATTATTTTTGAGGAAAGGGTTGTGAAACACATATGATGTGATTATCAAGAATTGATAACCCAAATATCTAGGGTTTACAAGAGTAGAATTGGTTACTGTTACCTACATAATCAAAATGTTCTTTGGCTTGTTAGGTTACACTCAAGGTCAAGATAATTAAATGGGATCCAAGTGCACACAAAATCTCAAATGGATTCCGAATCAATATTGAAGATTATTGATTTGAGGTAAAATAGTGGGAGTAAATCAAATAAATGAAAAGTCCATGATTTTCATATGCTAATAAAATGAATAACAAATACTCATTCTATCATTATATCTATTGTAAAATGAATAACAACATGAATCTACGATCCATACTAAATGAATCCAAGTTAAATGGCTTGAATTTGTTAGACTGGCATTGTAACTTGAGAATAGTTCTCGAGTATGATAAAATTAGCTATGTCATTGATGCACCCAAATCCTACTTGTCCCAAATGACATTGTTAACTAGAAAATCAAAGACACATACAAGATAGATAAAGGGGATGAAAATATTGCTTAATATATCAGCTTAACTGAAAAATTGCTGAGCTTCAGAAGCAGCACGAGATGATGGACGGTTTGTCCATGATTGTGCACTCAAAGGAGATTTGACGAACAAGCAAGAACTGAGAGGTGCGTGGCCACTAAAGACCCATCTATTGAGGATGAAAGAGGCACCATTATACTTGTCAATAGGAAACCCAAGGCTAATCGTCAGAAGGTCATGAGAGCCACAATAAAGCAAAAATGTGTGATTAAAATGGACAAGCCCAAAAGCTTCTAATTCTGGTATGAATATGACTGAGATAAGTTTATCAACTAATCAAGAATTATGGGTATTAGATATTGGAAGTGGATATCATATTTGTATAAATATGCAGGGTCATAAATATAGAAGATTGTTCACAAAGAGAGTAGCCAAACCACGCATTAGGAATGGAGCAAGAGTTATTACACCAGTCATACGGATTTATGTACTTTCTTTGCCTATTGGGCTTGTTCTATAATTGAAGAACTATTATTTTGTTCCCGAACTTATGTAGAATATTATTTTCAATTTTTGCATTGGAAGTAAACACTTTATTATTGCTTAAAAAAATAAATTGAAAGGTAATAATCATGGCAATGTAGCAACATTTTAAAAATTTATTACCTTCACATGGGATTGAGTATTGATATAATCTATATGATATAAATAGTATGTAGAATTATATCTTTGAATAGAAGATTTATATACAAAATAAAGAATGATCTTTAAACTCAATAAAGATCCTACCATGAAAGGCCTCTAAGTGTCAAGCCTCCAATGGTGATCCACACCAACAAGATCAACATTAATTTTTTGGCCTATCTATCCTTGCCTTTTGAGTTCTCCAGCTCCCCTAAATTACCTGATACACAGTCAATGATTTCAAAATATATAGTTTTTGTTTCTTGTTGTCTATGTTGAGAATGAACTTATTTTGGTCTAGAATACATAAGCTATTATTTAATGAACTAGTACCGTATAAGACATCATCACGTGAAAAAAACAATATTTATTCTTCTCTATAATGATAAACCCATCTACATCTAATTTAGAAATAGGTATTATGCTCTTTGTAAATACTGAAATGAAATAATAATTCATTAACTATGGGACAAGCCCAATTGGTTAAGAAAAATTATAAATCGCTCAGCTAATGTAATAAGTCTTGCCCCATTTTCCGCACGTAGTTCAACTTCTTCCTTTGCTACTAATCCACAATTCTTAAGACCTTGCATATTTGTACAAATATGGAATCCACATATGATATTTAATATCCAATAGTCTTAATTATTTTATAGTTCTATTTCACTGATAAACATGCCAAAAGTAGTAGAAAGCTTGTTGGGTACCCCATGAAGCATGGAAGAATAGTGAGTAATCAATATAAGTCATCACTCCAAATAATAGGAGAGTATTTATGTGATTGGCCACTTGGTCAAAAATAATAACTCATGAATCTTTTGTATAAAACTGAAAGTATGACTTGAAAGTGTTTGAAAGTTATCTTTATGAGAGTTATATTTCTAGGAAAAAAAGAAAAATTAATCAAATAGATGTTGGCAATAATTCCATACTCCTAGAATAATTAGAAATATAATGTGGAGAAAGGATATTAGTTACACAATAACATTATCATTGATATGTGAATTCTTAGCATATGATTTTTCTTATTCACTTGGGTGGAAATGATGTGTTGCTAGACACCACTCTTGATCTATAAGTTCAAATTATATTATTAGTTAAATTATTGATAAATCAAAGTGTTAAATTTATCTAAATTTTAATTAATTAATTAGTAATATATAATTTGTGCTTATTTCAAATGTGAATAGAACCTAATAGGTAACATACATTAAGTACGAGATCTTCGGATTAAATTTTTATTAAGATAAACATGAATACTTATGGAGTTAATTTATAAGATAAATTAACCTTCGGGACTTATGTGCAATTAATCTAAGTCTTGGAAGATTAAATTTCAGTTTCCATGTGAAATTAGAATTGCTTAAACTTACCTTGCAACATAATCTTCCAAATACCTTTTGGTTTCAAATTTACTATTTCTTTCAAAATTAAGATTAGTTAACCATAAATACTTTAACATTGATTCTTAAACATATAAGACATAAATATAATTAGAACATAAAAACTGTGTAAAAGGAAAAAAGAAACATTCAAAAAGCAAGGTCAGGCAGATTGTAGAGATTCCTGTTGATCTTGCTCATGTAGATCACCGTTAGAGACTTGACTCTTGAATTTTTTGTAGTAGAAATTTTACCAAGAAAAAGGAACATCTCGTATTGTGCGTAAAAATCATCTGTACAAAAGTATAATTTTATGTACTTACTCATATCGTATGGGTTGTACTTTTATCATCGTATGATCCTATGTAAAAATAATAATTTTTCTAAAATTCCACTGTTACCATGATTATTATTAGAGCTTTTAATGAATTGAGCCGTTCGCAAACACAAGTTGATTCGGCTTGTAAAAGTTCAAATTCGGCTAATTTGAATAGTTAAGCGAGCCGAACTTTTACAAGGATTTGAGCTCATTTATTAAACAAACGAACTCGAATACTGTTCGTGAACAGTTATTTGCATTCATGAACATGAGTAATAATGTCTTTTCACATTATTTTCAAAATAAAAACATTCTAGCTCAATCGAACTTGGTTTGATTGTGTAAAAATTGAGTTCGATCAAGCTTGGTTTGTTTGTATAAACGAACAGAGCTCAATCAAGCTCTGTTTGTTTGTGTTAAATGTGACCGAACTCCTTCGAGCTTATTCGAGTTTGGTTCGTTTGTGTTGAACGAGCTGAATTCGAGTTCGATCTTGAGCTTATTGTTTTTTTTACGAGCCGAACTCGAACACAAATATTGGCTCATTTAATAATCGAGCCGAGCCAAGCTTATTCATTTATTAAACGAATAGAATCTGACTAAGGAGTATTTGGTTCGATTTGGCTTGTTAAAATCTCTAATTATTATCTTACATCTTCTTGTGTTCACATTTTTATCATTTAGCATTGCTTCTAGTGACTGGTTACCTTTTCATTAGGCTTTATAAATAGTGCCAAATGTTGATGCTAAAATTTGGGCACTAGCTATTTATCCTCCAGTGTGAACTAGTTGTTGCTAAGTTTAATCTTTGCGCATGTGATTGTGAGGTTTAAGTGCTATCAAAATTAGACATAATTCACATAAATAATTAATAAAATTTATAACCTAATACCCCTTTTTACAATTGCACGGGTCAAATGTAGTAGGAAAAGTATTAGGGTCGATCCCACAAAAAAACAAGATATGGCAAGTACCTAAGCTACTAATTTGCTCTATTATCTAGACAAAATATCAAACGGGTGGTGTGCAAGGTAAAAATTTCAACTACTTGAAGTAAAATGAATGGAAGAAATTCACAAATACAAGTAATAAGGTTTAAAATTCACTAATTGTCACTAATATGATTGAATGAATTAACACCTTGCTATATTAATCTTACCTTGTTTAGGATTGTAATTCCATATGAAATCAAAACTTGTTCTCATAATAAATTGACTAGAGTTTAACTATTCTCATGATAAACTCTTGTGAAATGCATGAATTGTGGTCTTAAACAACCTCAATCCACCTACTTATACGACTATTTTCATGTGTATATATAACAGGCTTCATCTACTATTTTCCAGTGTTATAAGCATTTCTCAATATCAAATAACATCTAAATGACTTGCAATAGATGATCAAGCTACTACAAATGTTAAACCTTGATAGATGAACAAGCAAATACAATTTATAGCAAGTATAATAATATTCAAATCATATCATTAGCTTCATCTAACCCTAAGACGACTGTTTAATTAAACATAGAATTCATAACTTGAAAGTATAAGAATTTTACAAAACAATCCATAACAATGTAAGACAATAAGAGAAAGGGATAGAAATTCTCATTTCATGGCTCCAATCTTTCATTCCTTCCTTGAATATGACGTTGTACAAGTAAATTCTCCAAGAGTTTTCTTTACAAGTATTGAATTTTCTACTGCAAACTATAAAGAAAAATATTAAACTAACTACTTGAGAGTGCTCCTCTCTTTAAGACTTGTTCTAAATGTCTTGCAAGAGCTCCCTATTTATAGATAAATTTACCTAATCAAGTTGGAAACAAAATGATTACATTGATTCTCTAAATCACGAAAAGTCTTTCTTGGTTTTTGAAATATTCCCTTGAGCAGCCAAAATACAGCTTGCACGTGAAAAAGTCTAGGAAAACAATGTGAAAAGAGCTTCAACTTGCAGTTGGCCGACCGTAAGTCGGTTTTGATCCGTGGGTGGGATCCGCAGGTCAATTGATTTGCAGATCTAACCCATGGATTTATCTCAAAAGATGGATGAATCAATTTTCCTCAAAACATGAAAGTTGTAGCCTTTGAGTTAGCTTTGCAATACTATAAGAATCAGGTCATTTGGAGCTCTGGATGAAAAGATATAGCCAAAATACTAAGACATCGTCGGGATAGCATTGTACTTCAATAATGTGGATATTTGGCTATGAAAACATGAGAACTAGATTTTGATGTCTGCATAAGATTTGTACAGTTTCCTCTTAGCTTTAAAATTTAGCTAGAATGATCTCAATCCAATATTTGTAGTTCAAGTTATTACCAAAATACTGAAATGTGTTATTGTCACCAAACTGTTTTTTTCTCCAATTCTTCTTCTTCCATTGCTTCGTTGCACCATATCTTTCATTGGTTATCCTTTTGATGCCCTTGAGACTTTTTTGTGATTTTGATCCTTTAATTCCATGATAAATTTGTTGATGAGAATTTCTCAAAGTTGAGCAAACAATCTTGAAGATTTTGAAAGTAAAAGTTGTTCCATTGAAACTCCAATTCAATCATCCTTGAATCTACTATGAATTTGATGACTTTTACTTCAATTTATCCAAATAATGATTGAATATATAAATCCTACAAGATTGCACAAAAATTATGCATTAATTTTCTCAAAGTATAAATTTTGCCGCAAAACCCTAAAAATCAGGTAAAAGCCCTAATTTTTGAGAAATTCTTCAAATGGAGAATATTTATGAATTTGAGCCATTTTTATATTAAAAATACTAAAAACGCACCAAAATCATATATAAAATACTATACTAAAATAGGTAAAAATTATTACGTATTAGCATGCTTGTTTGATTGAACTTGAAAACGATGGGGTTTTTCCATCAGTTTTATTCCGATGTATAAATCGGTGATTGTAAGAAAATAAAAATTTGGAAGCTTAAGAAATTAGAGAGGGAAAGAGAGTGAAATAGATGAATATGCACTTCTATCTCTAAAGTTGCCCCAAATAATCCTACTTAAAGGTTTTAGGGACCTGTTGTGCCTTTTAATTTATTAGGCCTGTAGTATGGGCTTTTTCAGCTCTTGACTTGACTTGACTTGGTCTGTACCACATGGAAAATTCTTAAATAGATCCAGTTCATGGCTCTACTTGTGGATCTTGTCGTTTAAAAGAAAGCTGTATAAACATCCTTACATCATTTAATCATTTTCTTATATCAGCATATATCACTTTGCTTACTTGGCGCTCTTTTAGACCATAAGATCTAAAGGTAGGACTGTGGATCTGATCCATCTAAGAATCTCCTTGTATCACATGTCACTTTTGCAGCGAAAGAATATTTTCTACATGATTTTTTTTCTTTTTTTTTCTACATGATTGATATTGCGATCATAAACGTATGTGCATGTGTAGAAGCTCATGGAAAGATTATTCTAGTTCATATCTTTTGAAATTTGATTTTCTATAAGTTGATTATATGTCTAAATTAGCTGGGACTAGGATGGAAGATTTTGGTTTTGGACCCAACTGGCACGTCCAAATCACAAACATTAGCTAAAATATATGCATCTACTACACGATATATTTGTCACATCAAAGAAGTAATATGACAAACATATGTTGTAGTAGACCAATTCTAGGCGCCTAGATTGTAAGGTGAAAGCAACTGACCTTAAAGGACATTCAGCAAAGATCACAAACCAGAACATACAAAAAGAAATGATAAGTCGACATTTGGGTCCTATTGTAAAATTCTCTTGATCGTTTAAATACAATTCAAACTTGGTTTTTGTTAATGATTGTATCCATCTCATTCTTTTAAACACGATGTAGAGTATTTGCTTATATCAACCAGCCAAAATACGTATAGGAAATCATTATCTCGAGTCTTGGCGTGCAAACTAATTCCACATTGAATCAAAATTTGAAAGTTAAGGATTAAAAAAAAAAAAATGGACGCCTATGGCTTGCCTTTAGTCACCAATAGAACCCGTTGTTAAATGGACATAAGATAGCATAATCTTCTACAGTCTCAAATCCTATGTCATAGCGCTTTTCGACAAATTATAAGCAGCTAAATAAGAAAATGAAATTCAGATCTAAATGGGATAGTACTAGATAAGTAGGGTGCTTAAACCTACTACACCATTTTACGTTAAAGAATAAATATACATATTTGTAGCACTTTTCTTAGTTGTGCTTTTGAAGTGCCAGTTAAGATACAAAATTTACTATATAGACGCATCCATGCAATTATTCAAAATTTCAATTTATGTTTATTTTTAAAGAATTATCACTTGGGATAATTGTTAGACAACTCATATTATAATCAAAGTAACCATTAATCAGGATATAAGTCCTCTTTACATGATCATATCCCTCATTCGAAAAGATGTTACCAACTAAATAAATTTTTCATGTACCTTTGATGTTACCAACTAAATAAAATTTTCATGTACCTTTTTAAATTTACAGAAAATTCCATTTAGGATTTATACTATGTTGATAGTTACATTTGGACCGATAGATTGGGATTTAAGAACGAATTATAATTGAATGGATTTACAAAAATTGAAATGACACCTAATCTGAGTGAATTTACCTTTCAAATTTATTCAACTAAACAATAGATTTTAAATCCAAATATCTCACAGTAATTGAAATAACCAAGAATTTAAATACCCAAGAAAATTTGGACAGCAAAATTATAATCCAAATCCGTTAAATCCACCGATCCAAAACGGACAAATTTTGTTTTCGTAATACCTAAAAACTTTCTAACACTTCCTTAATCGAACAAACATTATCCATTTGGAATACTACCAGCTGTTTTGACTGGCATAAAAAGAAATAAATGCTAGACGAGATGTTAACGTTTCAGCTAATGGCTATTATTTGGATCGTTTTAAAATAAAAAACTACAGTAGAACTCTTCAATTATTTAGAATAAATTTTGCGCAATTCAAGCAGTTATTTAAAATAATTATTCTAAATAACATAGCAATCCACACAGTATTATAAGTAAAACAATTTATTTTTAATATTTTTATCAATATCAACCAGCATTATTCCAATTATTTATTATGATAATTGTCTAATTTTATTTATTTAAAAATATTACAGTTAATGTTTATTTCTATGGAACCAATTAGATTCAACCTTGAGGTTAATTAGACCCAAACCTTGATACAACTCAATTGGTTTTTAGCTCTACTTTATTTTCTATTGTAACAATCTCTTTGTTTGTCTTTGGTCTTGACGATGAAAGTGACCAACTCGTCTGGCATGCTTTGGTATATCATTAGTGGAAACAAGTTTGGCAAGGTACATATCAACGAAACAAACACATAGAATATTAGTGGTTTGATTTGGATTCCATCAAATCAATTGTATACTAATAACTTCTTACATTATTTACCGTGCTTTGTTATCTAGTTTTTATTGTTTCATTAACATCTATATCATTACATTGTACATATGAAGTGATATTTGTAAGTTTATTGTTGTCAATTGTCCTAGACTTCTCCAAGTGATCCTTTATAAGATTCATGCCGTGGTGCACCCAATCTAAGCAAACGTAGCCTAAACATTTTACTTATTTGTCGAAGCAAGGTTTAAGCCATGGCAGTAATTCCTCTATTACTCTGTTATCTAGTGTTCTCCGCAGAATATCATTTAATTTCCTCGGACATAGACCCCATTGATGGTCAAGTAGTAGTAGTTTTGTCCACATTTATCTAACTCGTAGAATTTTGTAGATTTAGGCCATTTTGGTTCGCACACTGGATTAGGTGTGACAAAATGATTTCTGTAACTAATTCTGAAATTCCAACCGTTTTGCCGTGTTTCACTGGAACTGGATAATTGGTCAAAATCTCTGAAATAGTGGTAAATGCATATATTTATACTTGCCCTTAATTAAATCTTGCTTATTAGTCACATATGTACTTCTAGGACGAATGAATCATGTCTTGATATCTAACTTGTTTATGTCGAGATAGATAAATAACCTGCAGAATAACTTTTTTGTACTTAGTACTTATCAGATGTATATTATCAGATTTCCAGATGAAAGTTATCAAATTTAACTTCCACAACTTTTTCGTTATCATTGCAGTGGGAACATGCAGTATTTAACTTTGTCCAAAAAGCTCCTGTTTCTGATGACAATGACAATCAAAGCCTGTTATAACCACAAAATAACTTCCCGCAGCTGCACTTCTTCTCTCATTTAAAGAACAGTGGCAACATACTCCTTCAAGCTGGAACAAGTCAACTGATCCTTGTGGAACTCCCTGGGAAGGTATCACCTGCGTCAACTCAAGGGTGACTGGCTTGTGAGCAAAATTGCCTTGGCCTTATCACTGATTATTAAAAACTCATTCCTTATTATCCTTTGTTTTTAATGAAACTAAATCCAGATACGCATTAACTCAGTGGATAGAGAGTCTCTTTCTATTGTAACTTGATTAATCAAGCTGAACTTTTTGAATGCTTTTCAGGGTTCTCTCTTTCAATCGGAAACTTTCAGGTTCCCTCACTCCACATATTGGAGATCTAAAGAGGCAGGAGACCTTGTAAGAGCCAATAGGATATCAGTGCTCTTGTGGTCTATAACAATCTTGTACAAAACTAACGATACTTGTCCAGACATTATAGAAATGGTAACGTCTTTAGTTGATTATTTTGTTTCTGTTGTTAGGAACTTACAGCAATGTAATTTCACTGGCTCATTACCAGCTGAATTGGGAAATCTTGTGGAGTTGTCATTGCTGTAAGACCTGTAAACACTGCAATTTTTACAGATATTGCCTAAAAAGAAGACATGATCTTGTATGATTTCCTCTACTACTTTCTTTAACAGGTCCCTAAGTGGCAATAACTTCACCGGTCAGATACCACCTCCTCTGGGTATTCTCAGAAAGTTACAATGGCTTGATCTGTTCGATAATCAGTTGACAAGATCTGTCCCAGTATCAACATACTTATTTCTGGGATTGGACCTTCTTCATAATTTAAAACAGTTGTCAGTATATCAATCCCTGAAATTTCTCTTTTTCATCATTTTTTGCTAGTTTTTTCCTTCACATTGTCTCATTTTTTTAGCTGTACAGGATTCTTAGTAGAAACAAACTATCTGGGCAAATCCCAACAAAACTTTTCAGTTCTAACATGGCATTAACCCAAGTGTAAGTCAAAATCCACCCATCAATATTAGTATCCATCCACCCAACGCTGTCTCCTGAAGTCCTGATAGTTTCTGCTTTTGAATGACTGACTATTAGACGGAAATCTGCTAAATGGAGAAATCCCTTCTACATTAGGACTGGTTCAGACACTTGAAGATGTGTATGTGAACTTTTTCACTTTTTCTTGTATTGGCTCTAAGCTTTTAGTTGCAAACTCAGCCAACTTGCATTCACTCTTCCTTTTAGGACTTCATTATACATTCTGTTTCTGAAGTTAATTTTTGCTACATGCTCTGATACAGACATCTAAGTGGGAATTCCTTGAATGGCAGTGTTCCATCAAATATAAACAACCTGATAAATCTTTTTAGCTTGCGAGTATTGCTTCCAGATACAACAAAAGCCGATTCATTAGCATGAAAGACTTATATACGGTTAAACTGGAAGTTTATCACACTCCATATGTTCTTGCAGGGACATACGAAACAAGAAGTTATCTGGCCATTACCAAACTTATCTGGAATAAATTCCCTACTTGGTGCGTAAGAATATACATTCAAACAACTACATATTCTCTCTAATATGAGGTTTTCTTGGTTACCACTTACTAAAGAAACTTTCTTTTCTTTCTCTTATCAGGAATTTGAGTAACAACTCCTTTGAAGAAACCGAAGCTCCAGCTTGGATGTCGACCTTACCTTCTCTCGGCATTTTGTAAGTCTACTATTTTGTTCAGAAAGTTGTTTGTTATCAGGTTTTAGCCCAAATATATCAACCAAATATTTTAATACGGTTCTTAGGACTATCGACAATGGACCACTTTATGGATTGGTGCCAACAAACCTTTTTGCTTCGCCTCATCTTGTATTTGTGTAAGTTTTTAGTGCCTACATCCTACGCAAAATTCAATAGAAGTCCCATGGTACGATCCGGGAAGTGAGCGTCCTAGTTATTAAAACACTGGGTGTTGTTTCTAAAACTTTTCCAGGAGTTTGAGTAACAATGCATTCAATGGAACGTTACGCATTGACAGCAACATCAACCCGAACACTCAATCTATTGACCTGGGGAACAACAACATATCCTCCATATCAATCGACTCGAAATTCAACAGTACACTAATGTAAGACTCTTCATTATTTATTTGATGAAAATTAGGACAGAATTAATCCCTTTCTTTCCCTTCCTATCAATTATTCATCCTTACATTCCATGTACAACCAGCTTGACGGGGAATCCAGCATGCAGTTCTGCGCTTGCAAACGCTACAAATTTCTGTCAGGCTGAGTAACAATCTGCAACACCTGGAAAACTGCAGCAAAGCTTGCAAAATCGTTTAAAAGTTTGGACCCGATTCTTGCACTTCTATTTCTTATAAAGCTTCAAAATATTTGCTTCGAGATCCTGTGTGATTTTGAATAAAGCAATATTTTAGCTCAATATAATTGTCTTATTAAATGTCTTCTAGATTGACTTTCACGAGAAAGGACTCTGTTCCTTCAATTTATGTACTTCCATCCTGCAACAAATTTTAATTTAATTAAAACTATGTGAGAGATTTTGTGTGTTCAAATATTGTTACTTCTCTGTCAACTTGATCTAAGTTTTATATTTTATCTTTGATTGATGAAATAATAGCCACCATAAGGGCCGCTTCTTGGGATACTACAGTCATTGAAAGCTGAATTCAAACTCGATTTCGATTAGAGAAAGCATAAGCTCAAACATATATGCACAAAAGCCACAGGAGCCCATCAAATAATGGGGAAAAAGGAATGAAAGAACAACGTAAATTCGGAGGCAAACACAGAAGAATAACAAGGATAATTGGACGATTGACTAATTGTTAAAAATTTCAAAATCATAGAAAGAGCCAGTAAAAAAAAATAATAAAAGGATTACTTGAAAGTTGGATTTGAGAAACTTTTCTGATCATCTTAGACAACTTCTCACATTGAGTTTTCCAAAATGAGTATATATTAACAAGTTCTAAATCAGTTAGACAAAACTAGTTTAATTAAGCATTGAATGCTAGCACAAACATTTACTAAATTTGCAATATGTAACCTGTACATGATTTACACCAAATGGTACGGTCAACAATTGTGTTGGCACAAAAAACACAAATCAGAATTTTATTTAACACGTATTAAAAATATGTGGGAAGAGAGAAATTACAAAATAAAGCACTTCCAACTCTCATACTGAGACTAGCAAAAATTCACGATATCATAGCCTTAACCTCATTTAGTATTTTATCTAAACTCTCAACTCTCTCAACTCTTTTCAACTCAATACCATAATAAAGCTCCTTATCCATAACCCACATATCTTCAATAATAAATTCTTAATTGGACTAGATCATATAATTCAAATAGAAAACTTACAAATTATACTCAACAGGTCAAATAAATAAACTACTAAAAACTAAACTAAAACATGACTTCTAATACTTTGAGTTTCGTTCAATTATCCCAACAATGTCTCCCTTAAACTAAACTCTCTCCCCCATCATGAACAATGCTTGCCTACTTTGTCATGAACAACATGATCAATTGATCTCTCTTGACTTTGTAATTACAGCCTTAAATCCTTGTCCAAGTCACCAATTTTTAATTAATCTTCATCGTTTAAGTCTTTATCGAAGCAATACACGCGTTTGGATAAATAAATTTTTTTATTGAATTTGCCTTTAATGCCAAGTGTCCTCCGATGACAACTTGATCAAAATCTACATTCACTTTTAACAAATTTGGCAATACCATTTTTTTATCTATGCCCTGTCATCCAAAGTTAATAATTTTGGCAGGAATTGTTTTTTTTAATAGCTGTCCAATTAGGACCAATTTTTGGCCTAATCTTCAACACCAGTGAGCACCAAGACCAACTTTACGCCCAACTTTATTTGATAATGAGTACTCCAACAAATACAATCCTGTGCTTCAAATTTAACAATTAACACCCCAAGATCAAGCCTGGAGCTCTAATACCAGTTGTTGGCACAAAAAAAATACACAGTAGAATTTTATTTAACTCATATAAAAACTATGTGGGAGGAGAGGAAATAAATAATAAAGCATCCCTAACTCTCATATTGAGACCACTCTCATATTGAGACGACATAAATTCAAGCCATTATAGTCTTGACCTCATCTAGAATTTATCTAGACTCTTAACTCTTTCAGTTCTTTCCAACTTAATACAATAATAAAGCTACCGATTCATAACCCACAAATGTTCAATAATAAATTTCTAATTGGAATTGATAATATAATTCTAATAGAAAACTAACAAATGATACTCAACATGTAAAATAAGTAACCACTATAAACTAAAGTAAAACACGACTTCTAAAACAAAATAGGAAACGTCTTACACTTTTGGAGTTTAGTTTAATTATACCAACAAATTGTAAGTTTTATTTCCAGTGATGTACAATGTCACATGCATAATGTATATTCTCAAATTAATCTTGCATATATTTGTCCATACCGTCTGCTAATAGCAATTCACAATCAAGATTTTGATTGTTGTGACCCCAAGTCCCTTTTGTATAGGTGAATTTCTTATACTGGGTGGGGTTTGAGTAGGGGTGGCAATTTTCAACACTAAGCAAAAATGAGATACAAACTTAACATGAAAATAATGAGTTTGGATTAAGTCTTGGCGAAGTAGTCTAGTGGTAAGAGAAAGGCTTTATCTCCTTTGGCCCTCCGTAGTTCATTTCGTTTGTAAACCATCACAAAAAGACGACAAAGAAGCCAAAAGAAACCGATAAATCAGAGAGATTTACTTGCACGCATGCAACCTTTATACCAATATTTAAATTCCTTTATGCTTCTTTTGATCCTTAGTTAATGTTTTTAACTTGATTCGCGTTCTAGTTCTTGTGGATGCAAGCCGGCTCTGCTGTTCTCTCCAGTGTTTGCCTTTCGGCCAAATTGACAATTTTCTTGTTCACAAGGTTGTCCAGCCGGGACAAATTGTAAAGCCTGTAAACGTGGAAAAGTAACATATAATCTTATCATAAACTGATGCTATTGTAAAAGGGGTAATGCATCAATGTATCAGAGTGCTTATCAGGCATCTTAATGATAACTTCTAGAATCTCTGTCCATCTTTAAAATAAAAATTACCCTTGAGTCTCTACTTAAATGCCCATATCCCATTAGATATATTGACACTCAAACTGCAATTGATCACTTTAATTAGGCTTAACCGTATTTGAGAGTTTGCAACACATAACCATTCGGGTTAATTTCATAAAACTCCCTTTAACGTTTAATCAAAGTTCCAGCTTACCCACAACCTTTAATTGTTCTCACTTTATTCCCAATTTTATTCCACCTTATTAACTTAAAATTCAAAATATTCTAAGTTTACAAAAATGCCACCTCCTAAATAATTTTTCAAATTACAAATTCTTTCTCATTTTCCTCTTTGCAACTTAATAGTTGAAAAAGAAAGAAATTGTCCAAAAAAATTTTAAAAGTTCATCACCCCTAAATTTATTTGATAAGCTTTAAATCCTTATCATACATCAAGAGCCTACCAAAAACTTGTGTTTGATAAATATAAATTGCCCCACTTTTTTAAATAATTTTCCAAATTACAAATAAATTTTCAAATTACAAATTCTTTCCCATTTTCATCTTTGCAAGTTAATAGTTGAAACTAAAGAAATTGTCCAAAAAACTTTGAAAAGTTCATCACACCAAAATTTATTTGATAAGTCTTAAATTCTTATCATACACAAAAAGCCTGCCAAAAAATTGTGTTTGACAAATATTACAAGAATTTTGGAGGTCCAACCATCCAAGAATTTGTCCCAAAAAAGAAAACTACAATAGTAGACCAAAAAAATAAAATTTTCTTGATATTTTTAGCGAAAAGGTTTCAACTTTTGTAGCTAGTTTTAAGAGTTTTGGACAAAAAATTTTTTTTTAAATGTGTTGTTTAGGATTTTTTTTAAAAAAAAAAGGGGAATGAATTTGGATATATATGTATTTCTATTTCATTGTTATGTATGGAAAGAATTGGTAATTTGAAAAATTGTTTAGGATGTGGCATTTTTGTCAATTCACAAGAGATGCTAAGTTGATTGGTGGACTGAAATTGAGAATAAAGTAAGAAGAATTAAAGGTTAGGGAGCAAATTGTAACTTTGACCAAATATTAAGGGGAGTTTTTGAAAATTAACCCTTATGGGTTGGACTTAGAGCATTTTTTTTTTTTTTTTTTTGTGGTCTACTTTGCAGATTTTCATATTAACGCCTTGATGTCTTTGAAAATGGCATTTTGACCCCAAGCAATTCTAAAACCACCCTATTTATAGTTTATTGTGGTTTTAGAAATATATATATAAAAAAAAAAAGAGTGTTGAGCAAATCAATGATGTTAAATATGGGAGGTTTCCTCATTAGTCTCAAAAACTCCCCTTAACGTTTGCTCAAAGTTACAGTTTATCCTCTAACTTTTAATTTTTCTAACTTTACCCAATTTTTGTTTACCTCATCAACTTAACATTTAAATTATTATAGTTAACAAAAATGTCACATCTTAAACAAGTTTTCAAATTACCAATTCTTTCCATAAATGACTATGAAATGGAAATATATATCCAAATTCATTCCTTTTTTTTATCTCTAAACTCCTAAACAACACCTTTTTTTTCTTGAAGTTTTTTTTTTCCTATCCAAGACTCCCAAACTAACCATAAAAATTAAAATTATTTTGCAAAAAATATTAGAAAGAAGTCTAATTTTCTTAGTCTAATACTATATTTTTTTTTGGACAAATACTTGAATGGTTGGACCTTTGAAATTCTTCTACTATTTATCAAACACAAGTTTTTTTGCAAGCTATTGGTATATGACAAGAATTTAAGGCTTATCAAATAAATTTAGGAATGCTAAGCTTTTAAAAGTTTTTTATACAATTTCTTTACTTTTCAACCAAAGTTGCAAGGATGAAAGTGTGAAAGAATTTGCAATGTGAAAAATTGTTTAGGAGGTGTCATTTTTGTCAACTCTCAATGTTTTAAATTTTAATTGATGAGGTTGACTAAAAATGGGGATAAAATGAGAAGAATTAAAAGTAGGGCTGTAAACAAAATGATACAAACCAAACTTTAGAGCTGTCAAGTTGGATTCGAAAATTTGAACTCGGATTTGGATTCGAGTTCAAGTTCGATACGAGCTTAAAATCAAGGCTCGAGTTCGATTCGATTTTGTACTCAATAGGCTTGAGTTCGATTTGAAAGCTCGAGTTTTTTAATTTTAAAATTTTTTGTATTATTTTTTAAAAATTTTTTGTGTTAACTTTTTTATTTCTTTAATTTTTTGTTTTAATTTATTAATAAAATATACATTTTATATAATATATATTTTTTATATAAAATAATTATTATATATTAAATAAAAATTTTCAAGCCTTATCGAGCTGAATATATGTGAACTCGAATTCTATTCGATAATATAATCGAATCTTGTTTTGTATTGGAGCTCGTAAAAATTCGAATCCGAATCGAACCTGAACTATTCGTCAAAGGCTTAGTTCGTTTACAACTCTAATTAAATGATAGGGGATAAAGTACAACTTTGAATAAACGTTAAGAAAAGTTATTGAAATTAACCCTAATCATTCGTATATATGTGTGCGTGCACACGCACAATGTTGGATTAAGAATTCAACATCTATAGATGCATCCTACTGAATAAACCTTTCAAACGATTTTCCATTTTTCGTTCACAAAATCAAATAGCAAAAATGTTTTCCCAGTTTGTGGGAAGAGATTGAAGTTCGTAAAGACAAAACCACAAGTAGATACCCTTGCTATAAAAGAGTGTGTTTTTAACATTTGATTCTCTAAGAAAATTAGTTTATGCAGGAAATAAAGCTTAGATATTATAAAAGGAACTTTGTCTTTTTCTACAATTACATCTAAGTTAAAGTACTAAAAGGGCATTGGCCATATGGCAAAAGTTAACGACTTGGCAAATCACCACCAAATCCTCAACCGTCAACATCTTCGTCAAGAAGTGCAGGACGCAGAAATTGAATTTTCACGCTGAAACTGGATATAAGGAATCGTATCGTTGTGACATAAAGGGGATGTATCCAATTGGTTTTAGTGATAATCCATTTGCTTCATCGATTCACCTTATCTAAGCAACTACACAACTTCAACGTGCGTTAGGTTGGATTTGAGACCTCACAAGTTACATGTTTTACAAATTAATGGTCATGATTTGACGTGACAAAATAGATAGTTCAGACGTATATTATGTAGATAAAATTTAAATTAAAAAATATAAAAATATAAGATGATTTTGAAGGAAAAATTGATTACATCATAATTTTAAATATTTACACAAGAATGCTAAATAATTAGACGAAAATTTTTAATAGTTATACTGTTCTTAACTTACATGCTGATAAATGGGATTCAAAACCTAATCATTTCCCCCCTCCCTCTCTAATAATTTTTTTCCATCACATCTAAATCTATCGAAGAAGAATCCTACGGTTTCTTAATTTTCCAAAATGGCTGACAAAAATTTCCTAACAACTAATTTGTCATTGAAAATTGAAATAAAAAAAATCTTAATCATGTACGATTGAAACTCCTAGCCAAAAGGAACGATCGCCTTGTATCTTGACTTGTCCAAACTTCCTTAGCTACCTTTTACTAAGGTCTAACAACGTTCTCCTGCATTAATTCTGACCCATGTGGAAAGGCCGGCTTGACTTCAATTACCGACCAGTCTACCTCGACAATGCTCACCGGCGACTCGTCCCTTGAACAATCATCGGCCGTATTAACCCCAGAAGAAACCGCAGCAAGAGGGTCCTTAATAACCCACATACCAAAATCAAAAGAAATATCCCTCCGCTCCTCTGCTACAGCCACTCAGCCGCTCGCCGGAAATTCAAGATTCTGCCCCTTGTCACGGGGAAATTCAAACCCAGAAAGACAAAAACAAACCGTTAATAACCCGCATCCCGACGGCACCTCCTCCTCTTCAGCATCAACAGCAACAGCAGCAGCAGCAATTTTGATAGCAAACAACGATGATCTTTTAACACAAATTTTACTATACTTACCCCCAAAATCTCTCCTTCGCTTCCAATCTGTCTCCTGGCAATGGCTTGCTATCATTGCCAGCCCCAACTTCCGTTCACTTTACTCACGGAGACATCCCACCACCACAAAAGCCCTCTTTCTCTGCCGCTGGAAAAAGAACAAAAGCCTAGATCTCAATTTTGTCTCTTTCTCCGACGACCATGTAAATTCAATGGGTAACATCATATCCAGCCTGAGTAATTTGTTTAATAATGGTGAAATTTCTGCTTTACATTCATGCAATGGGTTATTAGCTCTTGTGTTCAAATTAGATGATTATGATGATCATAGAGAATTTGTTGTGTATAACCCTACCACTCGTCAGCAGAGGCTTATTCCGCAGCTCTGTTCTCTGGAAAGAACTCGTCACTATGTTGCTCTGAATATTGTATTTGATCCTCTAAAATCTGATTACTACAAATTATTGTATGTATGGTGGGAGCTTTACACTATCTCAGAAGAAAATGGATTGACTGAGGGAAGATATGGATTCTCTGTATACGCCTCTGAAACTGGCATTTGGAGGGACAGTGCGGATACATTAGAGATGGATGATCCTTCTATGCATACTTATTTCGAAAAGGGAGTGTTATGGAATGGTGATCTTCACTGGATTAGTGATTGGAAATATACTTTCTGCTTTGATTTGGATAAAGAATGCCTCAACTGGACTGCTCCTAATCTTCCTATCCCTCTTGGCAGATGGGATTTTCGGTACTTTGGGGAGTCCGGTGGGAGTCTGTATGTTATTGAGTTTAATGACCCTGGAGGAGTGTTGTTTGATATTTTTGAGTTGGCAAGGGACTATTCTAAATGGGTTTTGAAGTATCATGTTGATCTTGCTCCTCTGAAAACTTTATATCCATCAATGGTGGATGAGAATTTATATCCCTATTGTGATGGAAGATGTAAGTTTTACATACCTTGCTTTCTAGACAATGAGAAAGAAAAGAAATTGAAGCTTGTGGTATCTCTATCCGGTAAAATAATTTCGTATGATATTCATGATATGACTGTCAAGGAACTTGCCGAAGTAGGACCAGAGGGTGCTGTTGGTCAGTGGTGGGAGGACTATTATCAATGGTGTGACGCCCACCAACACGCGGAGACACTTGCTTATGTTTGATTTTGTATCATATGGCATAGTGATTGATGTATTCATGTTTGCCTGCTACATAAATACCTTTTGCTATGGAAAATTTTTCATTAATGTAATTTGTGATGTTATTTTGGATACATGTGGTTGGGGGACTGAAGTTGTGATTGAAGAATGGTTTAAGAATGAAAGTTATAAGTCAAATCAATCTTCAAGCTTATTGCCCAGATTCTGTTGTCATGATTTTGTTCTGTTTGATCTTGGTGGTGAAATTGTAAGCATAGATGCCTCAAGATTTGTCAAAACTTGTGTTCCTGGATTCTCTTTCCTTTTGCATAATTAAGAAGCCTTCTTGTCTGAGCATGTTTTAGATCATTTAACTGTTGTACCTCTGATTTGTAGAAATTCTGTTTTGTTCATGACAAGGACTTTGGTAGCTTGTGCCTTTCGAACTGTGGCGGCAAATATTGCACGTTAGTAGTTGAATGTTGATTCCTTATAAATTTGAACGTATTATTCCCTGTTATGCAAATAAGGGATGTCATGAAAAAAATTTGGCTTGCTGCTTGGTGATTTACAGGTGGACATGTTGTGTGCATCTAGAATTTATTCCAGTTGAATAGGACTTGAAATTATTCTTAATTATATCTTCAAAGGTATTTGCCTGCATCACAAAAATTGAGTACTGCCATTCAGTTTAAATAGTAAGTGCTCAGGATACTAGTCACTATTCATATTTGTATTTCTACAGGATAAGCAAAACATATTCATGTTAGCCTAGTTCTGAAGTTTTCTGTAGCTGTAGGTATTAGTAGCCTGTTGGAGCTCTTTATGTCAATAATGTATCTTAAACTAGAAGCAACTATTTATTTACACTTATTTTTTCATATGAAACTGTTGTCTTCTTTGTATGAGGTTCAAATATCTGTGAGAGTTGTTACTTGATGTCTAAAGTATTATTTAGTGTTTTCTTTGGAGATGCAAAATTTTTACATTTTCAGTAGTAATTGTTTGCTTATTCGGGCATGTACAGGTAACTTGTACCTTTTATTCTTCCTTAAACGACAATAGGCCGAAGGGGAACATTTTTGTGAGATCAGATGTCCTATTCCTGAGGCAGTTCTACTGATGTACTTTAGCGTATACTAAGAACAAAAATTAGCAAATATATTTTCTGATTCCTTTTCTTTAAAGGTTGGACGAGTTGCACATCCGATGAGAAGTTCCAGAAATTGTTTACGTACTTAATTTTAAACCTCTAAGGATAAATTTTGAACGGAAACGTATGTTTTCGAAATTAAAATAATCTCATAATCTCTCAGATAAAATGCATCAAATCCTCTGTTTCCTAATTAGGATCTATCTCCCAATTTTGTCTTTTTACTACTGCCATGTGTATTTTTGAAATAATCTGATAACAAGATTGATCGACAAATTAATTCTTTTTTCGAGTAAGTCTATAATGAAAACTGATAACTCAGAATCATTTATAATTGATAAATCAAAACCTTTTTTTCTATTTTCATCGAATAAATCAACAGGGTAAAAGTTTTGGTGTAAACATAAAGCCATGTCAACAATAACTCAACAATAACTCATAATCATTTATAATTGATAAATCAAAACTTTTTTTATCTATTTTCATCGGATAAATCAAAAGGATAAAAGTCTTGGTGTAAACGTAGAGGCATGTCAACAGAAACTCTTGTCGTATGGAGTACATTTTCTTTTTTCATTTGTTCTTAAAAATATATTTGATTCATCATCTCTCTTATTATATTAGAAATTATCTTTATTCATTGGAATTCGTATGCCATATGAATTCTAGTTTATATGAACAGAAGACTACTTGATGCTCGAACTACTTATCCTTTTGATTCAATTACTCACCAAATTCCGGGGATATAGTTGTCTTTAACTCTGTTCCTTTCTACCATTTTGGATTTTGTCGTTAACACTCGCAGTTACTCACGAAAACTATGAGGTCTTATTCTTTTTGTTGTTGAGAATTACGCACCTACTGCTTGACGTATTGTTTGGTTCCAGTTTTGAATGTATTTTTATTTTAAACTTAGATTATTGAGAATATAATGATCAGGATGAGACAGGGACAGAAACGGATTTGCTCAAAGATGGTATGGAGACAGATTTTCTCAAAGATGGTGTAAAGAATTATGATGTGTGAAGCCGGGGGTGGTGACCAGAAACATGTTGAAATGGACTCTTGTAGCGCCCTAAAAATCGTGAGGAAAGGGATAGTAGTGGGGTCGTTGATTGTCGTGTCCCAAAAAGACGGTTCGATCTGAGACCCTCTTTAAAAAGCAAGTTTTGAGAAAAACCGTGTGCGTGTGAAAAATCGAGTTTTTATTAAAAAAGTATTATTTAAGGAAAATAATAAAAATAAGGCCAGGACTAAAAAAATGCGATAGCTTTGGCCAACTAATTTTTGAAAAAGGGTTTTATTTTATTTTAAAAAACGGAGTCGCCACTTGGTACTGAGTTAGGGTGTACCAAGTCACTCGAAAAATCGTTTAACAAAACAAAAATAAAAATTTTAGAAAAATATTTTAAAAACCTTTTTTCAACTCCGGTCTATGAAAAACTAGAGAAAAAGGTCCGGGAGTCACATTTGAAAAAAGAAAAGCAAAGGCTTGCGCCTAAGGCACCCTCTCAACCTAGCCGAGTCTAGTTGCGAGGTTTAATCAAATTTTCCTAAATTAACCTTAAATTCTATCGCGTTCGGATGTATCTATATGAATGCAAATCCTAAGTCTAAATGTGAATATCGGGAGGGTCGTCATGCTCCGTCGAGGCTTAGTTGGAATTATCGTATTAATAGTGAAACTCGAGTCGAGATCTCGAGGGAGTCACGAGTTTTTATGCAAAATGTGATGCAAACGAAAAGAAAATAATAATAATATATATTAAGTTAAGAAAGAAAGTATATATGTAACATGACGGGTACGGGGACTAATAACTCGTGACTGATATTTTTCTACTCACGGAGGGGGCAACGGCATGTACGCCACCGCTTCCCATGTGAGTAGACGACTATTTTTAGTCGGATCACACAAATGTCCTAAAGTCTAAGTGAAATGCAACCTAGATGTCATGTGTTTTAAAAATGTGTCAAAATAATAATAATAATAATAATAATAATAATAATAATAATAAATCATGCCAAATGGAGAGAAAACTAAAAGTTTGTGAAGTGAGATGTAAAATGTACACGAATGCTCCTAACACTAAAATGCCCTAAGGGTCTAGTGTTGAACTAACCCTTTATAGTGATTCCCACTAGTGTTGAACTAGCGGGGAAACGATGAAGTCACAACTAATGTTGGACTAGTGTGATGACGGGATAACATAAAACATGAATTACATAGTAAAGCATGAATTAGAAAGCAAATTAAACATGTGAAGACAAATAAAGTCAAGTAGGAGCACATAACACATAAATATAATATTCTAAATGTAAAAATCCTAATTGAAAGCGGTAAAACAAGTAAGCACATAAGCACACAAAAGAACACAAGTCCTAACTATTACACTGGGGATTTAGTTACAATTTTTAGGGGTGAAAAAGTAAAACAACCTATCTATTACATTTATCTATCTAAATACACCATTTTGCTAAAATATAAGAAGTGTAGCATAATCATTACATTGACTAACTAAATACAGAATATTTGCCAAAATAATAATAAAGAAATAATAAAATTTAAAATTAAATATCATGAAAGAAATAAATACACAAAGGGCATGCAAAAATAAGAAATATATGAATAAAAATGCATAAAAATCACGTAAGGCACATTAGAGCACATAAGAGAAAAATCAACGAGGAGTAAGAATACCTCTTTGAAGACCCGGTACCAATGCTTAAAAATGAACACACACGTCAAGGTATCGCGATATAAATAAGTAAAAATGTGAAATATAAAAATATTGACAAATCGGAGTAAAATTATAAATCTTAGCAAACTAGGGGCACAAATCGCAACTTCACACAAATTAGGGGGCAAAATCGTAAATTCAAACAAACAAAGGGTAAAAATGAAAATTCGAACAAACCCAAGGATTATATGTAAATTCAAGAACAAATGGGACTAACTTTGCCAATTTATCAAAATCAAGGGGTCAAGAATTGTAAATCTCATCAAATTAGGGGCACAAAACATAAATGTGAATAGATTAAAGGACCAAATTATAAAATTTCAGCAACCATGGGGTAAAAACTAAAAAGTCTAATAAAATGAGGAGCTAGATCATAAAATTCAGCAATTTGAGGGGAACAAATTCCAAATCACAATAATAATTATAAACCAATTAGGATATAATCGAAAGAAAATGAGACCTAAATGGGTCAAATGTAAATTTATACTCTTCATAAAATAAAAAACATAAGTGAAAATAAAAGGCCATTTTTAGACAAAACTGACAAAATTAACTGAAGTAATTTAATTAACTAATTAACTAAACTAATTAGCTAATTAACTACACTAACTTAATTAATCAAATTAACTAAAGTTAACTAGCTAACTATTTAACTAAAGCTAACATAAATCAAATCGGAAAATTTAACTAAATTAGGTAAAACTAAACAAATAAATCAAAACACAAAATCCCCTCACTCATCTTCTTCCTCACATTTCAAACAAAATTTCTCACACACTCTAATTTCCCAGCTTCTCTCCTTCGTTCTTACCCAATTTTCTTCTCTTTTTGTTTCTCTCTTTCTCCTGCTTTTTCTTTTCTTCTTTATTTGCTTTGTCTCTATTTTCTCTTTTTTTTTCCTTCCCCCTCTCAGCCTTCTCTTCCTCTGTTCAATTTTTCTTTTTCTCTTCTCTTTTCCCCCTTTTCTCTCGTCTCTTTCTCTCTCTCTCTCTCTCTCTCTCTCTCTCTTACACTCTGATCGCTGGACTTTCTTCTTCGTCTCTCCTCTGCCTCTTTTTGTCCGCATCAGTGGCGAAGCTAGAAAATATTTTTAGTAGGGGCAAAAGTAGCATTAAAATTTCTTACTTAATATTAAAATTTTTTACTTATTTTTTTGCCTTTTTTTTTAAACAAAAGAATATCAATACTCACATAACAAGAAGAAATAATGTATATATTTCACAAAAAGCATAAGTAAATTTATACTCAAAATTACTAATGTAATAGTAATTGTATTTCAAAAAGTAAATCATGCCATTTATAATTCATAACTGTCTACAACTATCTTATATTTTCAACTTCACAAAGTACTATTTTTTCAATGTAAGTAACTAAATAATTACTTATCTAATTGTCTTCTATTCTAATCCACAAAGGAAAGAGAATGAGCCCGTAAAGGAAAGTAGTGGGGGCACATTTAAAAATTTATCTAAAATTTATGGACATTAAAGGGAGCTAAGAGGAGCCAGTGGGGGCCCGTGCCCCCAGGGCCCCCACTTTGGATCCGCCCCTGGTCTGCATCACTCCCCCACTCTCCCTCTTTCTAGCTTCTCTCTTCTCTCCGTCCCCTCCCCCTCTCTGTTTTCTTCTATTACTTTAATTATTTTCTTCTTCAACAACAGACAACCCAAATTCCTCAATCAAACAACAAAGTTATCATCAATCAAGTGAGATTCATACAAAATCATCGGTTAAATATAAAAACACAGTAATAGAAGAAGGTCCAGGTCTTACCTTGTTGGTCGACAAAGGAAACAAGAACGTGGGTGGTTGTTGGTTCGACAGAGGAAGAGAAGGAGGGTGGTAATGATTCTTGATGGGTTGGGGCTGCTGTGGGGATGATGCGCTTCGATGATTCCTGATTTGAGGGGTTTCGGTTGTGAACAGGGGTGGGAATTGGGTTTGTTTTCGGTGGTTGGCAGTTGGTCAAGGATGATGGCTGGTGATGTAGGTTTTTGGTGGGCATTGGTGGGATTTTGGGGCTGTAGTGAACGGTGAAGTGAATTGGGTGGTCTGTCAGGTGGCGTTGGTGGTTGTGGAAGGAGGTGGGGAGCTGAGTTGGTGGTCTTTGTGGTTTGTGACAATGGCCCTTGGGCTGATCAAAGGTTGGCAATGAGGTGATTTTGGTAGCTACGTTGGTGACAGTTGCAGGGGAGATGGTGTTTCCGGTGGTTTTGGAGATTGGAGACAAGGTTGGAAAATGGACTGGGGAGAGAAGGGCATTGGTTGTGTATCGGTGATGGTATGGGGCTGCCGATTTTGACCAATGTTTGAGTAGCAGGTGTAGAATTCTTGTATGTTAAGGGATTGTTCTGTGAAGGTTGTTACAGTTTTGGGATTGTTTCTAAAACTGCCTTGGGCTGTTTGATGACTTTCTTGGGTTGATTTTGATGTTTAGTGGCGATTTTTTTAGGCTGTGATTGCTTTTGGTTCGGTGAAGAATGCTGAATTTCTGTTTTGGGTGGTGATTTTTGAGATGAATTTGGCCTGAGGTTGAAGGTATTAGGGACTGGAACATAGGTGGTGGAAGAGTTAGTGACTTTTTCTGGTGGAATTGAACTGTCTTAGTGGTTTTTATGGCTGTCTATGACATTATATGAAGCATGTGTATGTATGAATTTAACCTGCTGCTCGTGATTGCACGTGTGTAGAGTCGTGTGTATCTGTGTGTATTTGTGTGTGGGGCTGAATCTGGGCAAAGATGGTGACTGCGGGTTGTGTGTGTGATATGTGTTTTGGACTGTAGTGCGTGAATGACTGAATCTATGATTATGTGTGTTTGCTCTGCATGAATTTGATGGTGTCTGTGTGTGTTTTTGTGTGTAATATGTGTGTGGATGTGTGTGTATCTGTGTGTGTATGTGTGTGTCTGTATGAATCAGTGTGTGTGGTTGTATGTGTAACAGTGACTAAGTGTGTGAACTATGTGATTTGGTGTGTGAAAATTGTAGGAATGTGTGAAGTAGTAAGTGTTGCTGGAATGGTGTTGTAGTATGCATTGTGTGAGATTGTGCCTGAGTGTGTGAATCTGGTGTGTGAAATATGTGTGCAGATGTGTATGTATGTGCGTGAGTTGCTTTGTGTATGTGTGTGAGAGAGAGAGTGAGTAGTGTGTGTAGTGTGTGAGAGAAAGTGAGTGTGTGTAGTGTGTGTGAGAGTGTGAGAGTGTGTAGTGTGTGTAGTGTGTGAAAACTTGAAGATGTGTGGTGTGTGTTCTTGGTGTAGTGTGTGAAAACTTGAAGATTTGTGTAGAAAAAAAGTGTGTGTTCTTGATGTGGTGTGTGAAAACTCGAAGATGTGCGAAGAAAAAAAGTGTGTGTTCTTGGTGTTCTTGGTGAAATAGAAAAACTAAAAATTAAAAACTAAAAAAACTAAAACTCTCTCTAGACCTTTTTGTTTTCTTTTCTTTTTTTAAATCCCCAAGTGGGGCTATTTATAGTGAACCAAAAAACTTATCTTCCAAGAAATAACTAAAAGGCCAAAACGTCCTTAACTATCAAAATTACAACTTTATCCTTAAAAATTTATTTTCTCTCACAAAAATAAAAAAAATAAGAAAAATGTAAATAATAAACTTATTAATAGCAATTCACCCCAAAAAAAATTTAGAAAAATTTAGAAACATGCTTAAAACCTAAAAACGAATTGGGGACCCGAAAATTGGTGAAAAATGAGTTTGGAATGTGAAATGACAATTTTGCCCTTGGATAACGAAAATATACCGAAAATAGCTATTGGTCTCGAAAAATTATTAAAAATTAAAAATAAGTTCAAAACTCTAAGAAATGCATTTATGACTCAAAAAATTGGCGAAAAATGAATTTAAACTATAAAATGTCGATTTTGCCTTTGAATGCAGTATTTACAGAAAAAATAGCAATCGTCCTCGAAAAAAATCAAAAAAATTTAGAAACATGCTTAAAGAATTAAAAAAATAAATTTGGAACCTAAAATGAGCTAAAATGGTGTTTGCGAGGTGAAATTATCATTTTGCCCTTGTGCATCGTAAAATATAAAAAGAATACCAATTAAATTCAAAAAAATCACAGAAAATTAAAAAATACGTATAAAAGTAAAAATGTGAATTCAAAACCCCCAAAACTAATGAAAAAATTTTTACAGATGAAAATTACTATTTTGCCCCCCGAGATTATTGAAAAAATAAAAATTTGACCCAAAAATATAAACACTTCCCCAATATTTGAAAAGTAAATGGTGTGTCAAAATTTGGTGTCTACAACTCTACGATGCTGAGAAAAAGGGTGACGTTTTAAAGCTACAAGTCATAGTTTTTTATTGTCACTTAAAAACGAACTTTCAAGGTGACCTGATGTTAGAACATTGTCGGTTTCAGCAAATGGTCAATGGCTGCAATTGTCTTAGAGTCTGTTAGAACAAAGGATTCTTGACTATGTGAGAGGGTACACTAAGTGCTCATAGTTTTTCACGTTCTTAGTTCAATTACTTTTTTACCTCTGCTCCTATCTTTATGGAAGGCTCATCTGATGTGATGCTTATATTTTATGTTACAAAATATTGTCTTTCTTGTGATTATGATATTTTACTTTGCAATTGAAGTTTAACCTGTGCTTCGAAGCTTTTCAAGTGATGCACCTGAATGGTGCATGGCTAATTGTATTATGAAAACCACAATTAACGCGTAACAGAAAGCGAATAGCCAAGATGGCCTTGAAGATTTCCAAACTAACTCGTTGAACTCAAGAAAACTAATGGAACCCATCCAAAAGCTCCGATGAAGTGGAGTTATTTACCTCAAAATGCTCTTAACTTCGTTGAAAGCTCTCCTTTTAGAAGCAACGAGACTCCTACAAAATCCCTGAACGGATTCTTAGTTGACGGTCTGAAGAACTAGAATCAAACCTATTGAACACAATCTCAAAGCATGGAAGATAGATAGCCACAAGGGATTTCCGGTCTGAACAACTAAAATCAAACCTATTGAACACAATCTCAAAGCATGGAAGATTGATCGCCACAAGGGATTTCCTTGATAAGATCAAGAATAGTTCTTGGTTAAAGAACTAAGAAACACAATTCTCAATAGAGAAAACAATCAATATTATTGATAAAAAATTCTTAAAGTTCATAAGTCTCTCAAAGCGTTCACGATGGCTTTTTAAATAGGCTTACAACTCAATAAAAGAAATAGATTTCTAATTGAAAACTAGTATTAGTTGCAACCTACTACAAATATTTTACCATATAAGAATACAGCTCATAAAACCAATGAAAAACAAGTGATTAAAATCTAAAAAACAACAAAATTCTAAATTTTTGGAATGTAGCCGTAGCTGAACCCACGGCATGGCTAGCCCCACGGCTTCACCTCCAACTTTTGCTTTATCATTTGAACCTTTTGATCGTACCCGAGGCTGAATTTATGGCATGGGTTCATGTGAGGGTTCTGTACTGGTCATCTACTAGCTTTTTGATCGTATCCATGGCGAGCGGGTTCATGTGTGGATTTTGGTTAGAACCATTGTTCTACCTTCTTTTCCGAACCAAACTCTTCCTTGGACCCTTGACCTCAATCTTGAACACCGAATAGATGAATATATGACAAATATGATGAATCTCATTGCTTTTAGATCATACTTTGAGTCCTTGAGATGCACCAATTCGCATTGACTAATGGGCATCTATAGTGAAGCTTTTAAGACTGAGACAGGCACTTGTATGCACATATCAAACTCTCCTTCTTCGAAACGATTCGTTCTCAAATCGTCACCCAAAGTAGATAAACCATAAGGCACAATCTTAAGTGGTGTATCAATACTTAGTGGCTTGTCTTCCATTGACTCCTCCAATGGTGCTTTATGTTCAACCTCAACATGCTCCTCCATTGTTGGCACTTCTTCCTCTTCATCTTTACGAGCCTCCATTTTATTTATCACTCTTATTCTCCTCTTGTGTGCTTGATGAATTTTCTTGCCTTTTACAATGTATCACTTGGTCTTCATAGGCCTCCAAAGATGATGACTCATCTTCTTTTGTTGTTTTAATGAGTGCTTCAAGATTAACATCTTCACAAGGCCCCTCAATGGGTGGAAGCTTATCCTCATGAACTTTACAAACAACCTCTTCTCCAACATCAATAGGATTTGACTTACTAGAAATCCTCTCTTCTTCTTGGCTCAAAAACCTACTGATAAGATCATTGTGTTTAGCAAGGGAATTATCTCCCTTGGATTTGGAAGTAGCTTGGTTAGTCCTTCCATGAGAATTGGATACGTAGCTCCTTGATTGCATTTGTCTCCTCTCCTCCTTCCTCGAAGTATAGTTATCATATCCACAATCCATAGCATACTTCTTGGAAGCTTTGGATTTGACCTTTTACTTATAATTTGGAATATAAAACTCCATACAATCCAACCTTTTCTTCACAAGATTGCATTGATCAAGGAATTCTCTCATGAACAACCTAGCCTCTCCATTGGTCCAAGCTATATTTTAAATTTGAAAGAAATGCGTTAGAACATATAATATGTCTCTCTATTTAGGGCAATTCTTGCCTTTTTCCTCTCCTTCCTTTTTCTCCTTTTTTCTTTTTCTCTCTTTCTTTTTTCACCTTTTTTCCTTTTTCTTCTCTTTCTTTTTTTTTCTCCTTTTTCCCCTTTAACAACAAAAATTCAACACCAACAAAACATAAACAAAGCTGGACAAACATTCAACAATGAACAGTAACTCAGGATGAATAGTACCAATGAACAATGTCGATGGACAACAACTCTTTTTTTTTTTTTTTTTTGACAATCAACCTCAAGAACAAAATTCTAGTTCAAGAAACATCAAAAACACATGAGAACAAAACACAAGAAAGACAATTTGACACAATAAGATAAAAAATATGGCATATCCTAATTTTCCCAAGTAGAAGAATTGGACTGGAAAACTTGAAAAATTTTAAAGAATTGGCTCTGATATTAATTGACGCGTGACGAAGAGAAAATAGCCAAGATCGCCATAAAGATTCCCAAATCAACTCATTGAACTCATGAAAACTATTGGACCCCGTCCAAAGCCCCTGACAAAGTGGAGTTGTTTGCCTCAAAATTCTCTCAACTTCGTTGAAAGCCTTCCTTTTAGAAACAACGAGACCCCTACACAACCCATGTGCAGACTCTTAGTTGATGGTCTAAAGAACTTGAATCAAACCTATTGAAAGGAATCCCTAAGGCTAGAAGATTGACCGGGCAAGGGTTTCCCCTGATTAGATTGAGAATAGTTCTTAGTTGAAAAACTAAGAAGCACAATTCTCAATAGAGAAAACACTCAATATTATTGATAAAAAATTCTTAAGTCTCTAAGTCTTTCAAAGTGTTCACAGTGGCCTTTTAATTAGGCTTACAACTTGATAAAAGAAATAGATTTCTAATTGGAAACTGGCACTAGTTGCAACTTATCACAAATATCTTCAACTCATAAAATAAATGAAAAATATGTGATTAAAACCTAAAAAATAGTAAAATTCTAAAGTTTTGGAATGTAGCCGTAGCTGAACCAGTGGCACGACTAGTCCTATGACTTTACCTCCAAATTTTGCTTTGCGATTTGAACCTTCTAATCATACTCGCGACTGAATCCGCAACGTGGGTTCATGTAAGGGTTTCGTATTGTTCATCTGCTAATTTTTTTACCGTACCCATAGTGCTTACCCACAGCGTAGGTTCATGTGTGGGTTCAGTTAGAACCATTGTTTCACCTTCTTTTTCACACCAAACTCTTCCTCGGATTCTTGACCTCAATATTGAATGCCGAATAGATGAATATATAACAAATATGATGAATCTTATTGCTTTTAGGATATACTTTGAGTCCTTGAGACCCTCAAATTTGCATTGACTAATGGACATCTTTGGTGAAGCTTCTAAGACTAAGAAAGATGCTTCCATGCACGTATCAAACTCTCCATCTTTGAAACTATTCGTCCTGGAATCGTCACCTAAAGTAGATAAAGCATAAGACATGATCTTAAGTGGTGCATCAATACTTAGTAGCTCGTCTTCCATTGACTCCTCCAATAGTGCTTTATGTTCAACCTCAACATGCTCCTCCATTGCTGCCATTTCTTCCTCTTCATCTTTTTGAATCTTCCTTTTCTTTTGATCACTCTTATTCTCCATTTGTGTGCTTGATGATTTTTCTTGCCTTATACGATATATCACTTGATCTTCATAGGCCTCCAAGGATGATGACTCATCTTCTTTTGTTGTTTTCATAGGTGCTTCAAGATTGACATCTTCAAAAGGCTCCTCAATGGGTGGAAGCTTTTCCTCATGAACTTTATAAACAACCTCTTCTCCAATATCAATAGGATTTAACTTATTGGAAATCTTCTCTTCTTCTTGACTCAAAAACCTACTGATAAGATTATTGTGTTTAGTAAGAAAATTATCTCCCTTGGAGTTTGAAGTAGCTTGGTTAGTCCTTCCATGAGAATTGGATACGTAGCTCCTTGATTGCATTTGTCTCTTCTCCTCCTTCCTCAAAGTATAGTTATCATATCCACAATCCATATCATACTTATTAGAAGCTTTGGATTTGACCTTTTGCTTATAATTTGGAATATAAGACTCTATACAATCCAACCTTTTCTTTGTAAGATTGCATTGGTCGAGGAATTCTCTCATGAACAACCTAGCCTCATCACTGGTCCAAGCCATATTTCAAATCTTCAAGAAATGCATTTGAGCATATATATTTTCTCTCTATTTAGGCTCTTAGATCCTCACAATTCTCACCTTTTTCCTCTCCTTCCTTTTCTCCTTTTCCCCTTTTCCTTTTTCTCTCATTCTTTTTTCTCCTTTTTTTCCTTTTTCTTCTTCTTCTTTTTTTATCCTTTTTATGCCTTTAACAACACAAATTCAATAGCAACAAAACAGAAACAAAGCTGAACAAATTTTCAACTGTGAACAGTAACTCGAGATGAACAGTACTCAACAAATGATACCGAAGAAGAATGTCGATGAACAGTATTCCTTTTTTTTTGGACAATCAACATCAAGAACAAAACTTTGATTCAAGAAACATCAAATGTTGAACCAAGAAACAACAAGAACAAGTGGATTGAAAAGAAAAGTCAAAAGATATACCCAATTTTTGAGAAAATAACCTCTAGAAAATGGTTAGAACACAAAACTTGGTTTCTCAAAATCCCAATAGAAACAAATGAGAACAAAATACAAAAAAGACAATTTGACACAATAAGATAAAAAAAAGGATATATCATTATTTTTCCAAGTGGAAGAATTGGATTGAAATAGCTGAAAATTTTGAAAGAATTGGCTCTAATACCAATTAACGCGTGACGGAGAGCGAATAGCCAAGATCGCTTTGAAGATTCCTAAACCAACTCATTGAACTCATGAAAACTATTGGAATCCATCCAAAACCCTTGGTGAAGTGGAGTTGTTTGTCTTAAAATTCTCTCAACTTCATTGAAACTCCTCCGTTTAAAACAAAGACTATCTCCAAGAATTTTTAATATAGAATAGGAATATGTGATTAAATGTGTATAGAGAGCTAAATAGCTTAGATTGAATTCTTTTTAAAGAATGTTTTAATAAATCAAATTCTTTGTCCTTAATAAAATCAAATATTACTTAATAAGAAGACAGTCATGTGGATTAAGTACAAGTATAAGGATAGGTTTCACTTCAACATGCACATCCAGCAAAAGCATAGGTAAAATGCAGTAAATGTTGGCATAATTAAACCAAATTCATAAAGAATTAGAAATTTTCTATATAATTTTAAAAGTTTTATTTTAGTTGAATTTTTAATAGTTTATTTATTTAAGGCATTAAGTATTATTTGTCAGTTTCTTATTAGAATTATATTATCTATTCCAATTAGGTTTCTCATTATTTAAGATTTGTTGGTTATATATAGGGAACTTTGATATTGTATTGAGTTGAGAGGTTTGAGAGCCTAGATAAATTCTAGACGAGATTAAAGTTATAATGCTTTGGGTTTGTGTTAGTCTAAATATAAGATTCAGAGGTGCTTTATTTTGTAATTCTTCTTTTCCCACATATTCTTATATGTATTAAAATAAAATTTTGTTGTGTGTATTTTTGGTGTAAAAAAGTGATATTAGAAATCTAGGTGTTGATCCTAGGGTGTTAATCGTTAGATTTGGAACACAAAACTTGTGTTTGCTGGTGTACTCAAACATTGGATAAATTGGACCGTTTGGTTGGTCTCGAAGTACTCTTTTGTTGACAATTGGGGAATAAATTTGACTCTAATCTGATATAAATCTAAAAGAGAGATTTTGTCAGAATTTGTTATGTAGTGTTTGGATAGTGATCTTAGAAAAAAGGGTCCTATCAAGATTGTTGATTGTGGCAATTCATTAAAAAGTTTGAGATCATGGCGTAAGTCACAGAGACCAAGAAATTCAAAAAAGGAGTAAAGAAATTGTTTATCAAGGTACATATTTTTTTGGTCGTCGTATTACAGAGGGAATTTGTGAATGGTGAACAATTCAAAATTTTGCACACGCTTAGTAGTTATGAGGAAAGATTAGAATGGATAGAAATATTAGATAAATATCTCAAACAATATGGTTTGAGTGATATCATTGGAATAAATTTGAAGGGGAATTTATCTAAAGAACTTTGGAAGAAGAAGGCAATATTAATTTTTCAAATCATGAGCAAATCACCGGTTGGAGAATTTTATAGGAGCCTTTTTTTTTAGTTCTCAATTACTAAATTTTTTTGGTTTTATTTTTTTATATTTTAATGGAATTGCTATACTGATTTGATTGCAAATCTAAATTTTCTATAGGAAGAAAAGTTGATTTTGAAGAGGATATGTTTATTGGTGATGGAGTTATTTGTGAAGATCTGGAGAAAGCAAAAAACTTTTAATTGCATTCATTATTTGGGATAATTGAAAATGAAGATTAGTTGTTAATAGGAAGCAAAATACTTGTATAGATAAGGAAGAAAAAGAAACCACTGATTTCACAGGGAAAGAAAGGAAATTTTTTGATGACCAAATTATCGGTGACATTGGAAAAGAAAAATTTTGATGAAGAGATTATCTCAAGATTTTTGCCTAGTAATATGAAGAGTGATTTATTGGTGTTGAAACTTTTCTTGAAGAAAAAGAATTATATAATAGGTCGATTTGAAGATGATTGTGGAGTGGACAAATTTTAAAATTGTGATATTACAAATTTTTGTGGCAGACAAACTGATTTAAAAACTTATGTGAGTGGTTTGCATAAGAAAATCACTTTATGAAAGCCAACCTAGATGGATAAAAAGGAGTCTACAACTAAAGCCATCTCGACTCTCTTATGAAAGCCATAAGAGACCTCGGATGGATAAGGCCTTGCTAGAAACCGCTGAACTAAAGAATCACCGATGTCCTATCCTCAAGGCAAATCTAACATGAAGTGATGTGACATATCAAGGCATAAAAAGCTTCGTCAACACACTTGGAGAACATGTAAATGATCGATTTACACCTAAAACAACCACCATAATGCAACAAGCTAGAGCTATCTGCTCCCAATACACAAGGTTAGGGTCTTAATCCTAAGTCCCCTTATTTGTCTCTCCTCTATTAGGTATAAATACCCCAACCTATTCTCAAACAACGTACACTTCTCTTTCAAGCACATTAAGCCTTCTTATTTCTATTTGAACTAATTCCTGACTTAAGCATTAGAGGCACCTTGGGGGATTATCTCCCATATGTTTCTCACCATCTTTTTATGGTAGGTGACTTCTGGAATCAGATTGGACCGAGTGATTCAGCCCTAGTTTCGGTCACCACAATAAGTATTTCAGTTGTTTTAGGTTTACATGTTATTAGTAGGATTATTAGTTGAACTCAAAAGGGGATTTTTCTTTCTAATTGAATTGGAATTTTTCATAGTGAGATAAGAATAGAATTAGGTAGTTTATTTTGATAAGAAATTAGCAATTGATTTGCTATGTGTTAGGATAAGGATGTTTCGTGAACGAGTAAGAAAGAGAAACAAAAAAAGCCCAAAGTTTATTGATTAAAAAAACAATTTTTTTGCCTCCAGACATGTCATCTATCTTCATTCTTTTGGGTCGAGAACTCATCTCAAATTAACAACGTCCAAACCAAATTGCCTTTGCTCATTTTCTTCCCCAATTGTTGTTTTTTTTTTTTTTTTGTGCCAATAGTAAATAAGGGAAATTGATCAAAATAGGCATAAAAAATCATCCCACCCCACTAAACGACATGCAAAATAAAACTATCCAACATAGGTGAAATTCTCAAAGTACACCCAGTCTCGTAACTGTAACCGAGCTCTGATTTTCTACCCATATGAAAACCACAACTCCGCCTTGTAATTGTATTGGAGGGTAGATAATAATTTAATTAATTCACCATCACTTGTTTAATTTACAAATTTTTTTTAAGCTTTTGGGCCGTAAGCCCTATGCTTAAGGTTTTTTGCCTTACTCCAAGATATAAAAGAACACTTTGCCCATCATCCATATCTTTTCAATCACTGCCTGTGATAATTCATTTAAGGTATGGATTTTGTGACAAATCTATTTATTTTGAGTAGATCAGCTAGATATGTCAAATGGCTGAGATGGGCAGGATTTGGGTGGGACTTAATTAGGACTACGAAATATGGTTCATACCCAAACAATCCCACATTTGTCATTGGATCAATATGGGTAACGTGGTGTAGATTATTTTAGGAAATATGAGCAAAACATACACAATTTAAGTAATAATTCCTAATCTCCCAATTTACCACAAGTATATGAGTCGGATGTAGTATGTGGAGAATTAGGTATCGTATCCTACAAGAAATCAAATATTTGTAATTACTAAGGCTTTATAGCTATCTTTATTATCTAAACAAACACAAATTGGAAGTTGTGGTGAATTTTTCAATAGACTAGGTAAATGATAAGAAACACTTGTTAGAATTCAATAGCAAAGAACCTAGAATATAGAATCCACTAATAAATCATAAAATGTACGCATGATTTGCTAAGTTTTACCTTGCCTTGTTAGTTCCAGTTAAGTCGTAACTAATTCTCACTATAAAATAACAAGATTTTAACTATTCTTATGATGAAACCTTATGAAAACATGAATTGTATTGATTCACTTAAATATTTATTATCTTCATACGAAAAATTCAAGTATCACTTATTCATTTTATATTGTTAAATGCATTTGTCAATGCCAAAGAGCAACTATATGACTAATTCAAGTCGACCAAGCAAGAACAAATACTAAACTTTAAACAAGTAAACAAACAAATGGAAGTTTAGCAAGTTAATGTTGGTTAAATCATACCTAAAGATTCATTAGCTTCATCTATACTCTAAATGAAACTTTTAGTTTAACATGGTTAATGAAACAACTAAAAGTTTAAATTCAAAGCAAGAATTCACATTCAACAATGAAAGTAAAAGAGATAGAGCTAATAAATGCTAATTCAAGGATTGAACGAGACTTCAAACTTCCATTCCACTTCCAAAACGTGAACTACAAGAGTTCTTTTACAATATCCTCACTATTCTATTGACTTGTTAAGAGAGTTCTATTAATTCTCTTTACTAATTACTAATAGAACCTAACTTAAACTCTTTTAAACACACTGGAAATAACTTTTATTTATAGACAAAGATTCGACAAGTTATTTTTCAACTTGCAATTACATTAAACGAAATAAAATGATGAAGACTCTCCTTGAGCTCCAATATTGGAAAAAAAAGTTTTCATTTATGTTTTCCATAGAATCTACAGCTGCCAAAACCTTATCTTCACCTAAAAAGTCTACAAAACGAATTGGAAAATGAAGCAAGTTGCCACCTACAGAAAATCTTGGTCGATATACAGTCTACGGGTGGCTCACCCATGGATCACACCAGTGGACTCACTTGATTTTCTAACTTGCTGAGCTGGCTTCCATGTGTTTCAGACCTTTTCCATGCATATCAATGTATTTTTGTTGGATTTTTCATTTCTTCCAAATTTTGCACAATTTGTTCTTCAATAATTCTTCAAGTATTCATTCAACTAAATCACTTGAATCTTCTTTGATTTTGACTCACTTTGACTCCAATTAATCCAAATTGGGATTAAGTATCATGAATCTATAAAAGTAAATGAAAATTGTGCGTAAATAGCTCATATTATTAATTCTGCTTCAAAACCCTAATTCTGGGAGAAAAATCCTAATTATGGAAAATATAAGCATTTGAAACTCAAATTACTATGTTTTTACTAAAAACATGCCAAAAGCACATAATAAAACTTATAACAATATTGGTAAATTTATTATTTATCAAACTCCCTCATACTTGAATCATTGCTTGTCCTTGAGCAATTGGAAAATCTTAAAACTAAAACGTAATTCAAGTATTGAAATATCTTATGCCTTATTGTTGAATGCAAGTCCACAAATCAAACAAATAGGCATTGTGCAATTCTTTGTAATGTTTCTAGTACTTATAATAAAAGGAAAGTAATTATATCAAGATTAAAGCTAGTTCAACAAAATTTTCATGCCTTACAAAATTTTCACACACCAAGTATTCAATATGAGCAACTAATTACAGCTTATGCTTATACACAATTTCAAAGTATAGGGACTTATTGAACTTATTAATTACAAGTGTCTTTTGAGGCGAAAGTTGACATTTGTTGATAAAAACCATCAATTGCTCAAGACTTTTAATCATTTAAACCACCAATCTTAATTGAGAAGTAAAATTGTCTTCTGATGAAAAAATCGACATTTTATGATGAAAATCCCTTAAAACACAACAATTCACTTTCAATCAACTTAATAAGCATAAGAATCATTGAAGTACAAAGATATATCCAATTGACATTCAATTTATTGCATGATTGTCCCTTTATAGGCATAAAGAAGCATAAGTCATAATTGCACCTTTTTGTCCATATCTACAATTTAATATGTAAAATTAAGTAAAAAAGAAAAATTTTGTCAAGCATGCCAAATCAAGACATAATTTCAACAATTTTACAATATATATTTTCTTAAAAATAAAACTCCTAATCACAAATTAACTATTTCTTCATATATGTATAGAAAACATTCAATCAAAATTGTATAAATTACTTTAAAAAATATAGGAATGCAACAAGTGACGGCATAAAAGCATGCATTTGAGGCAAATTTTGAAGAATTTTGGCCATATTTTACCAAAATAATATCTTGACACAATTTGTTTAAATTATCAAACCAAACCAATCATATTCCCTAATCATTCCCTCTACACTTAAAATGTCACATTATCCTTAATGTGCAAAGGAAAAGTAAACAAGAGAATTTAAATAAGAGAACTTCCCTTGCTTGGTTAATGAATCCAAAAGATGATATTATTGTTGTTATAACATCCCGCGTCTGGGCTGGCCCAATAACTTTTGAGCTTTTAAACCACGGGCCCAAAATGCTTAAGCCCAGTTATTTAGTAGCCCAAACGTAGGATGTTATATACAAATCATTTTTTTTCTTCCCACCAATGTGGGACTTTTTGAGGGTCTCACATTCACCCCTCCTTATCAGGCTTTGCATCCTCGCAAAGCCCAATCCATATCATAATCCGGACTGTCCACTCAGTTGTATCGGATTCTAGAGGTGGCTCGTACTGGCTCCAGAGGTGGCTCCTGCCCTTAGGTCGACGTAGCACTTAGCCCCGCACAGCACTTAGTTCCTCTACTTCCTTGCGTAGTCCGGCCCAAATACCATAGGCCCAGTCTCACCTCGTGCAGAGACCACACGAGGTTCACTCTGATACCATTTGTAACATCCTGCGTCTGGGCTGGCCCAATAACTTTTGAGCTTTTAAACCACGGGCCCAAAATGCTTAAGCCAAGTTATTTAGTAGCCCAAACGTAGGATGTTATGTACAAATCATTTTCTTTTCTTCCCACCAATGTGGGACTTTTTGAGGGTCTCACAATTGTCTTCGTATCCCTTTGACCAATGAAGAGTTCCTTTTTGCGATGCTTCACCATTTTCTTCAAATGTTCCATTGTTTCTTAACAACTTTTATGTTAAAGCTTAAACAAACTTATATGCTATGGTAAACCATGTTTGAATAGCAATTAAGCACAAAAAATAACATAGCATGCTTTACATCCTATGATTTCCACCACACATAGAATGAGTAATGTAGTTCAAGGGGGTGAAAATTTGATCCATGTGTTGTGTGAGTAAGTGTAATTTGTTATGATGAAGTGAGATGCAATTGTAACTTATGAGTTTGCCTCAAAACAAAATTTCATCTTTTGATGACAAAAAGTGTAATTTGAAAAAAAAATGAAACATGAGATCATCAAATGGAACACATTAAAGTGTTAAATTAATTATTAAAACTTGTATACAAACTATGAAAACACATGTTGCTAATAAACTAATTGAAAACAATGAAAACGAACTAGAAAAACCAAATATGCATGTGATCTATGGGTGACGATGCACGATTCTCTGCAACTGCGAATTGGCCACACCTACCAAAAGTTGATCCGCGAGTGGGATCCACGGGCTAGACCCACGGATCAGTTCTAGAAAGTGATTCCAAACAGCTTTTTCTGCGGGTTACGGTTCAATTAGTTATTCCACTTTTCTGCAACAACTTCAATCTTAATTCTAAAATGTTTTTGAACAACTACACACTGAGAATAAGTTCGAATCATTAGAATACACGTATGAACACAAAATTACCAAAATGAGCATCAAATTATCAACATTGAGTATGGATTAAGAATGAATCTTCAACTTGCACATTTTACAAAATTTGAATGCTCATTCAAACGCAACATGGCACACATGTTTCATTCATCATATAAAGCTTATAAGCAAGGTCAAACATCATGAATACACATTGAATCCTTAAATGACCTTTTTGCATAAAAAGTTCGTCAATCATGAATAGTGTATTTCCATCAATTCCTACTTCAAGAACACATTACATATTACACATTACACATGTTAAATATACTTCCAAGTATGAAATGTATAAAAGAAAGGTGATGAGAAGCAAACTCATGTCTTGAGCCTTTTTGAATCAAACTTGCACTTCATGTTGCTTATTGAAATATCTACAAAACAAACAAAATACACATACTTTAAACATCATAATATATATGAAAACTAACTAAAATTTCACAAAATCATTAAAAACGTTAGGTTGCCTCCCAACAAACGCTTCATTTATAGTTGAGAGCTAGACTCAATAGTGTATGCTTCATTTGATAAGACCACTTCCCAAAGAATCCTCCACTCTTTTGTGTTGGGATTTGTCAATGTATTTCAATTGGTCCTTCCTCATTGGTTTCTTCCTTTTGGAACCTCCCCAATCTGCATATATAAAACTCGGCACATTTTTATCAAATGCATCAATCATGTATACATCAAAAGTAGAAGATGGTGGTTTCATCATTTCATTTAGCTCAAAATCAACTTCTTCATTTCATACTCTTAATTTTAGTGGACCACTTTTTACATCTATAATTGTATCGATGATAGCAAGAAAAGGTCTGCCAAGTATAATTGGCATTAGAACATCATCCTCTATATCTAAAATAACAAAATCTACCAAGATGATGAATGTATCCACTTTCATTAAGACATTTTCAACTATTCCAAGTGGATGCCTTATAGACGTATCGACTAGTTGCAATGTGATGTTTGTGTTTTGAATTTCTTTTAATCCTAGCTTTCTATCAATTGACAAAGGAAGAAGTAAAACACTTGCACCTAAATCACATGAAGCTTTTGAAAGATTTACATCACCAATAATGCAAGGGATAGAAAAACTCCTTGGATCATTGAGTTTAGGAGCAATTTGTTCTAAAATCTGGCACTACACTCTTCCGTGAGTGCTATTATCTCAAAATCATCAAGGATTTCTTCCTTGTCAACAAGTCCTTAAGAAACTTGTTGTATTTGGGAACTTGCAAAAAATGCATCCATAAAAGGAATATTAACATGTAATTACTTAAGTATTTGTGCAGTCCTTCCCAAATCCTTTTCTTACTTTTTCATTCTTAAGCCTTTGTGGAAATGGTACTTGTGGTAAAATAGGGATAGTTTGTGAAGATTTTTTTCTTTTGTTCGTCATTTAAATCATTTTCACTCACTATCGCTTTTTTTTTCTTTGTTTTCATTTTCATCACTTCCACATTCTTTTCCTTTTTTCACCCACAGTTCACTCAATTCTTTGCTAATCCTTAAAGTTATGGCTTGAACATGCTCCCTTTGATTTATTTCGGTTTTGCTTAGTGGCTCCCCTTCCCCCTTAAGGTTTACTTGTTCGACCAATTTAAAAATATGATTTTTGAAAGATCTAATCATTCATTGGATTCAATTTTCAAATTGATCTGCCCTTTCACTCATTTTTTCATTTGCTATCTCCCAAGCCGAATTATTTTGAGAATGTCCGGGTGGTGTGATCATCTTTGGTTCCTTCCATCCAAGATTTGGATGATTTTTGCACCCCTGATTATATGTGATATAGGAGGCATTATTAGAAGAAGAAGGTTTATGATTGTTGACATATTGAACTTGTACACAAAAAGATTAATCATGAGAATCTCCACAAAAGTTACAACATGCAACACCAGAAGATGAACTTTGATTATTTAGAACATATTTATTGAAAACATTCATAATATATTGCATTTGCATTCTTAACATATCTAAAGAATCAACTTCATACATACCTTGAGGTCTTCTATTCCTCTCTCATTTGTCCATTCGTAGTGGTTTCCTGCCATTTCTTCTATCAACTCTTGGGCTTCGTCTGCCAACTTTACCATAAGAGCTCCCCCTACAGCTGCATTTATATTGATTTTTGTTGGATAATTAAGTCCATTAAATAATGTTTGCACTATGAACCAATTAGGCAGTCCATGATGTGGACATCTTCTTATAGGTCCTTAAATCTTTCCCTAGCCTAAAAAGAGATTCTCCATCACTTTGGTTGAAACTTGTTATGTCCATTCAGAGCCTAGTAGTTTTCCATGGTGGGAAGTATTTGTTCAAAAATGCTTTGGAAAAGCTCGTTCAAGTAGCAAAGGTATTGGTGAAAATGATTGTAGAAATTGCTTGACTTTATCTCTTAAGAAAAATAGAAACATTCTTAATCTTCTAGCATCATCGGTTATTCCATTTAATTTGATTATATCACAAATTTTCATAAAATTAACCAAGTGTATATTAGGATCTTCATTTACATTACCAACAAATTGATTATTTTGAACCATTTGAATTAAGGCAAACTTTATGTCAAAATTATTTGCATTTACCGGTGGCCTTATTATACTTGTGTAAGAACCGATTGGGTTTGACATGGAAAAATCTCCTAAAGAACATATTAGGATTAGAATTTTAGTTTACCTCCTCCATGACTTCCTCTTGTTGTTCTTCTTGTTGAGGTGCACATGAAGATTCACCTATGTCATCCACCTTTGCTTGTTCTTATTGCCTTTGTCTCCATGCCCTCCTTGTAGTTCTTTCAATCTCTAGATCAAAAGGAAGTACCACCGTTAAGTTCCTATGTATATGCCTACAAATAAAAAGAAATAAGTTATATACAAATAAAGTAAAATAAAGTTTAGATAAATATAAGCAAAACACAAACAATTCAAGTAATAAAGCCTGATCTCCTAATTAACCGCAAGTAGACAAGTTGGATGTAGTATGTGGAGTATTAGGTATTATATCCCACGAAGAATCAAATATTTACAATTCCTAAGGCTTTATGGCTATAACTTTATTATCTAAACAAACACAAATTGGAAGTTGTCGTGAATGATTCAATAGAATAAGGTAAATGATTAGAAACACTTGCTAGAATTCAATAGCAAAGAACCTAGAATACAGAATCCACTAATGAATCATAAAATACATAAATGATTTACTAAGTTTTACTTTGCCTTGTTAGTTTCATTTAAGTCCTAACTAGTTTTTTCACTATAAAAACAAGATTTCAACTATTCTCAAGATGAAATCTTATGAAAACATGAATTTTATTGATTCACTTAAGTATTTATTATCTTCATATGAACAAATCAAACATCAATCATTTATTTTCCATTGTTAAATGTATTTTTCAATGTCAGGTAACAACTATATGACTAATTCAAGTTGGCCAAGCAAAATTAAATATTAAAACTTGAACAAGTAAACAAACAAGTGCAAGCTTAGCAAGTTAATATTGGTTAAATCATGCTTAAAGATTCATTAGATTCATTTATATACTAGATGAAGCTTTTAGTTCAACATGGTCTATGAAACAACTAAAAGTTCAAATTCAAAGCATGAATTCATATTCAACAATGAAAGTAAAATAGATTGAGTTAAGAAATGCTTATTCAAGGATTGAACAAGACTTCAAACTTCCTTTCCATTTCCAAAAGATGAACTACAAGAGTTCTTTTACAATATTGTCACTACTCTATTGACTTGTTGAGAGAATTTTACTAATTCTCTTTTCTAATTGCTAATAAAACCTAACTTAAACTCTTTTAAACACACTACAAATGATTTCTATTTATAGACAAAGATTTGAGAAGTCATTTTCCAACTTGTAAATATATTGAATGCAATGAATTGATGAAAATTCTCCTTGAGCTCCAGAATTGGCACAAAAGTCTTTATTTATGTTTTTTATGGAATCTATAGCTGCCAAAACCCTATCTTTACCTAAAAAGTTTGCAAATCCAACTAGAAAATGAAGTAAGTTGCAATCTGCAAAAAATCTTGGCCGACATACGATCCGTGGGTGGCTCACCCGCAGATCACACCCAATTGATCCCACTTGATTTTTTGACTTACTGAGCTGGCTTCCACATGTTTCAGGCCTTTTCTATGCATTTCAATGTGTTTTTGTTGGATTTTTTGTTTCTGCCAAATTTTACACAATTTTTTCTTGTTGGGCAGTGTGGCGATAGGTGACTTCCCATCCCACATCGCCAAACTAAAAACCACTTTCCTATGGTTTTAGCTATAAATAGGAGGCTTGGTTGAGGAGTCAAGTAGCATCGGGTCATTAGGGACCTTTGGTATATTTGGGCTCGTTTGTGTCTTTTGAGTTTCTTTGTGCATTGATCAAGGAGCTACTAGGGTCCTTTGGGCTTATTTTGTATGTTTGGGCTCGCTTGTGTCTTCAAATCTATTTTGTGGATTTATGGTATTATCCACATTTGTATTGTGGTGTAATCCACGTTTGTATTCCTCTTGTTCATTAGTGAATATTTGCCACCTTCGCTCGTGGATGTAGGTCACACTAACTGAACTACGTAAATTTTGTTTCTCCTTTTTATATTCTATAGTTTTCTTCATAAGCCATTGTAGTCATTAAGGACTTCAAATAAATTTAATTAAATTCCTAGGGTTCCAATCCTAACAATTCTTCAATAATTCTTCAAGTATTTATTCAACTTAATTACTTAAATCTTCTTTGATTTAGATTCATTTTGACTTCAATTGATCCAAATTGGGATTAAGTATCATGAATCTGTAATACTGTACAAAAATTGTGCGCTAAATAACTCAAATTATCAATTCTATCTAAAAACCCTTATTCTAGGAGAAAAATCCTAATTCTAGAAAATATAAGTATTTGAAGCCAAAATTATTATATTTATACTAAAAACACGTAAAAGTACATAATAAAAAATAAAAATATAATATTATTAGTAAATTTATTACTTATCAATGGGCAAGACTAAAATGGGTTGTTCTATTTTGATGCCGCCCAAATACCCAATAAATCCCATTTTATTATTTTTAAACTATTTTTCCTTACTAATGAATTGAGATTTTTAATATCAATTAGTTTTTTTTTTCTAGTTTATGTGATGACCCAACCAGGATACTCATCATATCTTGATTGAGTGCTGTTTAGCTCTCACCATGACTCACTAGTCACACCTTCGAACTAGATAAATTTAACATATGATTACAAAATTCAAAAATAATTACAAGAGTGTGAGCCATCTAGACCTCAAATGTACACTAACATAGTGAGCCTATACTATTACAAGCACCCAATCTCGCTACTCTATCCCGTGCTTAACTGTTTGTAAGGAAAACAAATGTGGCAAGGGTGTGCTAGAAGCATAGTGAGGTCCATTTATAAAAACGATTTCAAATACTTTATCAAAATATTCATTTTAAAATGAGGTTGCACAAAGAATAGCATTTAGCTCCAGATTAAATAGTAACAAACTCAACAAATAAACAATGAAGGATACGGACGAATCAAATCAATCACCGCTCAAGCGTATTTCGTCCATCACTCGAGAAATAGTCAAGGACTATGTCATGGAAAAAGTCCAATAGTTCTCGAGTCTTCCACACCAATATTTATTTCGTAACCACTTCAAGCCGGTTGGTAATTTCAAGAGTTATCCAAGTACTTTTCCTAAACCTCCTTAACCTACGAAACTTCCTCGTAGATCAGTGGGTGCCAAAATGCCAAGGCAGGCAACAGTTGGTGACGAGGCCCGCTGCCGGCTCAGCCAAATTGGTCATGCACAAGGCGGGCCCAAATCAAGTATGCATGCACAAGTATAAGTACATTTGACAAGAACAAGTATTTTCCAGTGCGATAAAGTACACAACTGGGTTTATAATAAATTTAGACACAATTAACAAGTATAATATCATATCAAGTAATAACAAGTCATACCATTGACCTTTTTCAACAAGTCACATGATTTTCATAGAAAATGATGTTAGTAAATAAAAATAATTTTAGGACACTTCCAATAAGTCTTGAAATTTTCAAAATATCATTGATTTCAAATATCGGTAATAAATCACATATTTCAATAAAAGAGTAGTTAGTGAGAGAAAATAAAGTTAGGACACTCACAAGTTGTGTTCAACGACTGATGTCCCTCAAGTGGATTTTTGACAGTCGTTACTCAGTGCACCTACAATTAGGAATTGAATTGGCTTATGTTAAGTTAAAACGAAAAGTCATTAACTAAAGAAGTTAAGGTTGCTAGGGGAATCATGGACGATTTCTACATGTGACTTTCGATCATGATTTCCTGACCAATATGTATTCAAATGGGCATAATTCTATCTTCTCTTAACCAAATCTCATGAAATCAATATCTTTATAAAACTAGACTCAATTTGGAATATTATTCATGGAGGTAGCATGTTTTAATTCCAAACATAACCCAATCAAATTCCTATTAAAAAGCAGTTACTCTATTGTCAAGATCTTATTTTCAATCATACCAGATAGCAGTACTCAATCGAGCATAACTACTCAGTACACAACTTGAATTGCTTTAAACTTTACATTTTTTAAAACTAGCATTTATGGACCGCAACTTTTGTGAAGAAAGAATGGTTAAACTCCGATGAGAATAGGTTAAAAATTGAGTCTTAACTTGGCGCATTACCAACACTGGTTAAGCAGGTTGGATTTTCAACTGGATTTCGTTGAATTCTGTGTCCACTCACCATGAATCAGGACTTAAGACTTACATGGTTGAAAAATAAATTTCAAGGGCTATAATTCTTGTGCAGATCACCAACTCAAATTCTAGCTAGAACAAGTTTAAAATTAGTACCAAGTTAGGCTCAACTCCAATCCTATTTGTACAGATTTGGTTTTTCAGTCAATTTTGCATAAATTTTAGTATCATTCCACAAAAAAAATGGGGCACAAGCCTTATTCCATTTGAAATCCCTATGTACCTAGTTTCTAAAACAACACGAATCATTCAATTTAAAGCGTCCTACACAAAGTTATGGTTGATTTACTAAAGCTATTCCAACATGACTGTTCATACGGGTTCATTCATGTTGAATGTTTCTTAGTCCGTATTCTTCCAATTCTTAGTTAATTTATGCTTCGAACCAGTAGATACATGTTCTATACTTATTAGTTATCTTCCCTGCACATATTAACCCATGCAAATTTTCAGAAAAGTTGGAAAGGAACATGAAATTTTTAGCTACCTTTAAATACCCCACATCACCACTCCTCTTCTTGTTTCTTTTGCTTCCAGTTTTGCAACCTCCTTTTCCAATACAGGTCATTGGGGTGATGGTGGTGCTACAACATGGTGGTAATAAGTGTCCAACTTTGCAACAGTTAACTCCTCAAAGCTTCATCTCTTCTCAAAATTTTCTAGCTTTCTCCGTTTGTTTTTTTTTTTTTTTTTTGGCTAACCCCATAAACGGGGGAGGGTGCCACTCCACATTTTATTACCAATTAATTTTAAAAGTGAGGGGGATATGAACCTTACCTCAAGAATACATGAATTGAAAGCAAGTAAATTAGGAGTACTACTCCTTATTACATCAAATTCGTGACTTACAATTTCTAAAAGAAGGAAATCCTAACTTATCCAGTCGAAGTTCACCTCTTGCCAAAAAAGACAAATCTAGCTCATTGAAAAACACCGAATTTCTCTTATCTGAACAGCCCATATTAGCAAGAATATCTGCCACCTTATTTGCTTCTCTATAAACATGATTAACAGATATGAACCTATCTACTAGAGATAACAATTGAAGAAAATCCTATTGAATGACCCATCGAATTGACACCTTTTGTTGCAACATTTGAACAAGTATCTGTGAATCACACTCAACATGAAACTTTGAAAAACCAAATTCCAAACAAAGATCCACACCATAGATAAGAGTCTTGATCGCAACTTGCATACTAGTGATCTCCCCGAAGAATGTAGAAAAAGCCAAAATGCATTTGCCCGACGAATCTCTAAGAACTCCTCCACCTCCACTAGGTCCTGGATTCCCATGAGAGCTACCATCTGTATTTAACTTAAAGCTATCGAGAGGAGGATGTATCCATTTCACCAATCGAAAAATGATTGGTTTCTGCAAATGACGGATAGATTGCATAAAAGAAAGCCAATTATGCCCACTCACCCTTGCGCCTGCAAATTTTGAGAAAAACATGTCTTTCATATCTTCAAAAATGTTTCGCAACAAAGAAGGAATAGACAGCTTAACATCCTGGAACCTTGTAGCATTTCTCTATTTCCAAAGATGCCAACATATGATAATAGGCAAAACCTGGAAAACAAAAGACATGTATGGATTTTTCGAGCCCTTTAACCACCAAATAGCAAGTAAGTGCCTAATGGAAGAGGCTGAATTTATAATGCCATATTCACCCATAAAAAAATTCCATGTGTTAAAAGCCAAATCACTAAGAATGAATACATGATCAAGCGATTCAATGGCTGAATTTTGGCAGCAAAGGCATTTTGAAGGACCAAATATGCCGAAACGCTGTAAAGAAACATCAAAAGGCAGCTTGTTACGTAAGAGGCAAAGAGTAAAAAAAGAAATCTTCAAAGGAATGACTAAATCCCAGGCTTTCATATGCATAAACGAAGAAGCTCAAACATTTCTAACAATATTAAAAGCAGAAGCAACCGAGAACTTCCCAGAAGAAGTAGGAGTCCATACACACCCATTTTGTAGAGGATCATTCCTCCATAAAATGCGAGATTCCGCCATATCCCGTACCAATAACATTCGCTTCCATGTTAAGGATGTAGAAGGTGTTAAATTGACTTGAACCGAAGACTCCTTTGAACAATACTTTGCCGCCATGAAAGAAGCCCATAAAGACTTTGAAGTTCTAAACCGCCACCGTAATTTCATAGAAAAAGCTGCAAAAACATCAAACAAAGATCGAAAACCAACTCCTCTCTCATTCGGAGGAAGACAAAAAAATTTTCCATCAAATCCAATGCAATTTGTTTTTTCCCTCATAATCCCCCCATAAAAAATTAGCCATCACTTTTTCAATTGAACTAAACACACCTTTCGTTGGGTTGGATGAAGCCAAAATATGAATAGGCATGGAAGCTAAAACATGTTTTATCAATATAATCTTACCTCCACTAGATAATAATCTATTCTGCCAAGACAATATTCGAGCTATAATTGTTTGACATAGATCAGCAAAATAAGCAGTTTTTCAAGGACCAGCATACAGAAAAGAGCCAAGATACCGAATAGGAAAACCCTTATTTGTAAATCCAGTAACTTGCTCAATCCTCAATTTTCTCTGAATATCAACAGTAGAATGTGTTAAAAAATAGCTTTTTTGAGGGTTAACCAATTGCCCTGAGACCTTCTGATAATCTCTCAATATCTGCATAACACATTTAAGAGACTTTGTTGCCGCATTCCAAAAAATGAGGACATCAAGCCAAATGAGAAATTGTAGGACAATTCTTAGGAACTTTAAAAGCCAACGATGAATTACTTTCAGCATAACTATTTAAAGTTCTGGACAGTACCTCAGCACTAAGAACAAATAAAGCAGGAGAAATAGGATCTCCTTGTCGCAAGCCCCTAGTAGATTTTAAAAAGACCATGACTCGTCCCATTAACAATCACAGAAAACCAAGAATTAGAGATCAGACGCCATAATTTTGCCATTTCTTTTCAAATCTTATTCTTGTATAATTTTGCCTTGATTTTTCTTCATCTAACTAGATTAATTCTTGCCTTTTAATGAGATGCTTACTAACCTCTCTACTTCACCCCTTAAGCCCTCCATGTTAGGACACCTCATACTGGCTTCACTTGCTTTCATCCAGCCGCCTTTCACTTCTGTATCACAAATCATGTTTCTTCACTTATAAATGACAATACTGTTAAATACCATTTCATAGGAACTATTCAAAGCATGCAGGTGAATATTTAATTAACTTGATTGGGAATATGCAACCCCTTTTTTCACCTTTACCTGTAATTGAATTTGGTTGACATTAGGTTGCCTATTTCACCCCCTTATTTCACCTCCAATGCCTTATGGCCGTGACACCTCACGCACGCTTGTTACCCTTTAATTTCCAAGCTTTCTTGATTCTTCCAACTTAATAGCCGGCACCTTTTTTTCTCTATTTTTTTCTTCTCTTTTTTTTCTTTTGGTTTAATATAAAACAATTCAATTGATGAACTTATTGAGCACGAAACTCAAAATTATAATGTAACATATAAATATAGCACCTTGTTTGTAATAAGTAAAAATGTCATCATCACTCTGGCTTAGAGTTTCAAGCTTAGCAATTGAATAAATAGGTTTTTAATAATTTAACCACCCACGTCAATATATACTTTAGTATCAAGAATAGTGCAAACAAATAAATAGATAATTAGGCAATCAAAATTGTGATGAGCTACTTCCCAACCCTTACAGTTTAACCTTAATATTTCCTTTTATATCATTTATTTTTTAGTTTATTAACCTCAATAAATTTTTAACTTTTTTGGTTTTTATATTATTCTTTTTAGATCTCATTTATTTATGCTTTTTAACCTTTCAATTATAAATTACAGTTTTCCAATGATTACATGTAAAAACTATAGGTCGAGGATATGCAGAGACCTAATTTATCTACTCGCTAAAAAATCAAGACTTGATATTAAAAAATCCATCATTGAAGTATTGAAGCAAATTAAAAATTAAAACATATCAACATCTCACTCATTCATGGACATTACAAACTTAGATGAAATGTAGAATATAAAAACTACTATGTAGTGCATCGTTTAAGGTTGCACTGCGTAATACAAATTCTTTCAAGATTTGTTTATATCTCGGAGTGGGAGTTCCAAGTAATTCCTAACTATACCCATATTTAAATGGGATTACTGGGTATAATCTCATATAGGCCCAATCACATATCATTGTTACGCATTTTGTCCATATTAAATATGGACACGACATTCCAAAAGGTCTTAGGACTCCTTGCCAATGCTAAGAAAAACTAATCAAGCTTAGTGATGCGGACATCAAAACCTCTCAAGGAGCTCAATGTGATCAAATTCGGATCTCATTCGATTCATTGACAAAAGGCCAAATCATGAAGAACAAGACTTTATCTCAAGTGACAATTTGTGATCAATGCAAAAATGAAGCCAATGGAGCTTGTAGACACCAAATTTTGACACACGTCTTGTAAATATATGTGTGTGTTACTTTATTTTAGGGGGTATTGTGATTTTCAGGGGCCAATTATAATTTTTTGTGTATGTTACGTCTAATTTGTCACACCAGGGGCAAAATGGTAATTTCATCATGTAAATATCATTTTATTTTATTTTATTTCCTAAATATACAATTTTACTATTTTTATCATTATTTATAATTTTAATAATTTTTAGGAGTCATCTAGTATTTATTTAAAATTCTAGTATTTTTAACTTAATGGCACGTCTTTCAATGCACTTTTTTTTACGAGAATTTTTAAGTGAAAAATTTCATATATGTATTTTGTATATTTATAAATTTTCTGTAAAAATTACATGATTTTTAGAAGTCATTTGGTATTTATTATTTTTTTGTCTTTTTTTTGTTTATTAAGGGCACGTTTCCCAAGAATGCGTTAATCTTAAAATTTTTTTTTAAGTGAAAATTTTAGTATATGTATTTCATGGGATAATATATTTTGTGTAAAATTTTTGTGATTTTTAAAAAGTCATTTAGTATTTTTGTGATTTTCATAATTTTTATCATATTATGTCATATGAAATATAGATTTTATGTCAAAATGATATCTATTTAATATTTTTTAGACTATTTGATACTTATTTCAAATGATATCTTGTTGTCTATGATATGTTTTTCTAATGATGAATTAATTTTAAAAATTTTAATTTTTATTATTATTGAATTTTCTTTTTCTACCAATGCTGAATTTTAGTTTTAGCTTTAGTTTCATTTTATTTTATTTCTATTTCATTTTTAATTCTAAGGAGTCCATATGTTATTTTATTTTTTTATTATTATTATTATTATTATTATTATTATTATTTTATGTCCTTACCAAATATCTAAAAAATAAAAAAAATTAAAGAGTTGTAGCAGGCTGCGTTTTGCAGCCTGCTACAATTAGCAGCATGGCTGCTTCAGCTGTCAAAACAGCTCCATTTTCAGCTACCCTAGCAAGCAACCATACCCCCAATTTCATCATCATCACAACTACTCTATGTTCAATCCCATCACCCTCCCATTTTCACACTCAATCAGCAGATTTTTTGGGGATTTTGGCTTGTTTTTTCACTCACCCATTCTCTCAATCTCTCTGTTTTTTTTGTCTCTGCCACACACATACACCAACTCACAGACACACACTCACCGTTCTTCCCTCTCTCTCTCTCACTCCCCTTCTTCCCTCTCTCGGCTCTCTCAAAACAACACACACTCACCATCCTCTCCTTCTCTTCACCCACACCAATTCACAGACACACACTCACCATTCACACACCTTCCCAATTTTCTTTCCCTCTCTGCATCAGTCCACACTCACAAAACACATCAGTTCACTCCCTCCCATTCACTCTCTTGACCTCCCTACTCCTTCTGCCTCCCCTTCCTCTGCACACACAAACACTCACCAGCTTCAAGCACACATACACACATCACCTGCACTTCACCCAAAAACAACACAGGCACATACACACACCTGTACACACAAACACTCACACACACAAACATCCAGAATCACATTTCTAGTTCACCTGCACAAACGTATACATCACACACAGATTTCACACGACACACACTCATTTGCACCTAATACACACACTACACACTTGCACGTTCAAACCACAAACGCACACCTGCACCTTCACGCCAATAAACACACCACACAGGCACACACACATCACACACGCCATTACACACACACCCCTGCAACACACAAGCACACACCCACAATCACAGTTCAATCACACTCATACGCACAATTGCACAGAATACACACAGAGGCATACACACCCTTGCAAATCAGCCAAAAAAAAAAAAAAAGATACAAGAACTCAATTCGATCCCCTGCCCACCACTGTCAATACTGTTCACCAGGCTCCCTGCCACCTCCTCCGTCTCTTTCTCCACCGACTGCCAGACCGCCGCCACCCAAACAGACAGCGCCATCACGACACCATCAGCCCACCAGTGACGCCGCCACACCACCACCGACGCCAGACCACCCTCTCTTCTCGGTCCAGGTAAAAAAAAAATTCCCAATCTCTCTTTCATTTTGTACAATTAATAGATGTAGTTTAGCAGGTAATTTAGGGATTTTTTTTTCGGACCAAGAGAGAGAGAGAGGGAGGGAAACCGAGAGAGAGAAATCCGGCGAGGGGAGAGAGAGCCGGACGGCGAGGAAAAAGAAAAGAAAGAAAAAAAAAAGAAGAGATGAGAGGGGAGAGAACAGAATCGGGGGAGGGGGAAGAAAAAAGGGGAGAAGAGAGAAAAGAAGAAGGAAGAAAAAGAAGTAAAGAAAGAAAGAAGAAAGGAGAGAAGGAAAAGGAAAAGAAAAAAGAGAGAAAAAAAAAAGAAAAAAAAAGAAAAATTCTGGAAAAGTAAAAAAAAAAGAAAAAAAAAAGGAAGAAAGAAACCAAAATCAGTCCGAAAAAAAAAAAAAAAAGAGTTTAGTCAAAACTACGTCAGTTTTGATTAGGTTAGTTTTTCATTTATTTTTGATTAATAATAGGTATTTATTTTATAGTCCTTATACTCTTATTAATGTCACTATGGCCCTGGGAATTTATAATTTGTGCGTTTAAGTTTCTGTTTATTGTAGATTTACCCCTATAATTTTATTTTCTTTTCGATTAGGTCCCGATTAATTGCATTTAGGTCCCCCAACTTCTAGACAATTATAATTTCGGCCCCTACATTTTTCAATTTTTCATTTTGACCCCTATATTTTTATAAAATTATATTGTGACCCCTATACTTTTCTGAAATTACATTTTCACCCCTAAATATTTCTGAAAATTTTGTTTGGCCCCCTTTTATTGTTGGATATTGCAAATTGGTATTTAATGTGGCTATAATTTACAAATTGAACCTTGAATGTTGCTTAAAATTGCAATTTGGTTTTAAAATTTGTTGGAAGTTGTATTTGCATATTTTAACTTGCTGGAATTTTATTTTGTACCCCCCAACATTGCTGGAAATTCTATTTTGCCTTAGAATACTTGCTGGAATTTCATTTTTATCCCTCCCAACCTTGCTGGAATTTTATTTGAGTTATTATACTTGCTGGAATTTTATTTTTGGCCCCCTATTGTTGCTGGAATTTATATTTTGGTCCTTTATCTTGCTGGAATTTGTTTTAATACCTCCATTAATTGTTAGAAATTGTATTTTTAGTCTTTTATTTGTTGCTGGAATTTGTATTTTAATACTTATAGTTGCTGGAATTTTTATTTTAGCTCTTTTATATAGCTGAAAATTGCAATTTGACCCTATACATTGCTGTAAATTATGTATTATTTAATGACTTTGCTGAAATTATATTCTTGGCTTTAAATATTGCTGTAAATTTTATTTTTGGGCATTATACTTGCTGAAAATTATATTTTATCCTTTAAATTTGTTGTAAACTATGTCATTACCTTAATTAGGGTTAAAAATTATAATTTTACCCTTTTGTTTTGTTGTAAATTACATTTTTACTTTAGAATGTTACCTGAATTTTCATTTTTAATCCAAACCTTATAATATTTTATTTTTGCAAAAAAAAAAAGGAGACTTAATTAAGTCCTCAAAGTTTTTAATTATTTCTTTTCACATTTTATTTTTATTTATTTTTATTTTTATTTTTATCAAATTTATAATTAATGTTCTAAAATTGGGTCTTGTTAGTCTAATTAATGTTCAAATTAGTTTCTCTATTTCCCTTTTAGTTATTTTGATAATTTTCATTTGGGTGTTAAAAGTTTAAGTATGTATTATTGTGTTTTATCTTCTACTATTTTTTTTACTTATTCATTTTCCTTGTTTTACTTTATTTATTTATGCACTTATTTATTTTTACTTAAACAATTTTCATTCTTTTCTAAACATTTAATTATTATTATTTTAATTTTGTCTATTATTGCTATAATTGTTTGAATTATCATAGCATGTTCATGGTGATTGGTATGGAATTATTTAATTAGTAGTTTATTTATTAAATAGTGGTATTTTTAACATGTTTGCTCATTTAGTAGCAATTTGTACCGAGTCCTCGAACGGGAGGTACCTCGATTACCCTTTTAATTTCTTTTTATGTGCTCCTACGTGCTCCAATGTGTTTTTCTATGTGTTTTCATGTATCTTTGTGCTTATAATTTTTATCCATGTGTGAGTGTTTATTTATTTATTTATGCCATGTTGTTTATTTGAATTTAATCTTGATTATTCAAAAAATGTAATAGATAGGTAATATTCTATTTAGCAAAATTTTTGTATTTAGATAGTTTATGCGTTATCTATTTAACAAAAATCTTATGTATTTTAGATAGAGAATGTAATAGATAGGTTAGATAGGTTACCCTTCATTTTTTATTTTTAGATTGTAATTAGGCTTTCCCGGTGTAATAGTTAGGGCTTTTTGTGTGCTATGTGTGCTATGTGCTTATGTGTTTTATTCGCTTTTCCTAGGATTTTGCTATCTAGAATATTATGTCTATGTGTTATGTGCTCCTATGTGCTAATATTTGCTTTTACATGATTATTGCTTTAATCTAGGCTTTATTTAATTACTTACTTGCTTTATTGTTCTATATATGTATCGTCACCACACTAGTCCAACGCTAGTTGTGGCCAATTTCGGTTTCTTCGCTAGTCCAACGCTAGCGGAGAATTTATAGAAAATAGGCTAGTCCAATGCTAGGCCTTTAGGTCATTTTAGTATTAGGATCATTTCTCGCGTGTTCATTCCATGCCATTTCACACACATTTTTTTTGTTGTTTTAGGCCTTTTTCCATTTTGCATGATTTTATATATATATACTTTATCACTTATTATCTATTTTGAACATATGTTTAGTGCATAACATTTAGATTCCACCACACATAGAACCTTAGGTCATTTGTGTGATTTGACTAGAAATAGTCATCTACTCACGTGGGAAGCGATGGCGTACATGTCGTTCCCCCCTCCGTGAGTAGGAACAGTTAGTCACGAGTCCATTAGTCTCCCGTACCCGTCATGTTGCATCCCTACTTTCTTTGTTCACTTACTATTTATATTACTATTTTTCTTTTCTTTTGCATTCCATTTTTGCATCTACACTCGTGACTCCTATCGAGGTCTACATTCGGGTTTCGCAATTAATGCGATAATTCCGACTAAACCTCAATGGAACATTTTGCCCCTTAACGATACTCATCTTTAGGATTAGATTTGCATTCATATAGTTGCATCCAAATGCGATAAAATCTTAGGGTTATCTTGGGAAAATTTAGACTAAACCTCGCAACTAGTTTCGGCTAGGTTGAAAGGGTGCCTTAGGCGCAAGCCTTCGCCTTCCCTTTCTTCAACTGTGACTCCCGAACCTTTTTCTCTTGTTTTCAAAGACCTGGAGTCGTCTAAAAGGGTTTTTCTTGTTTTTCCTATATTTTTTCAAAAATCATTTCCTTAAATAAATCATTCTTAATTTTCTTACCTTTTATAAAATATTTTCGGGTGACTTGGTACACCAAAACTCAATACCAAGTGGCGACTCCTTTTTCACTAAAAAACCCTTTTTAGACTCTATTTTTGGGCCCAAAAATCGTCGCATTTTCAAAGTCCCATTTTAGGCCCTTTTTCTTTTATTTTTTTAAATAAAGCGTTCGTTTGTCACATTTTTGTCGAACTGTCTTTTATAAAGTATCTTTCTAAAAATCATTTCTACAAAAATTTACACGCTTCATTTTCCAATAAAATAAACCACATTTAATTATTCCTTTTCCTTTTTCCCGACCCCACACTATATCATTACTTTATTTTCCTTTTTCGAAAAACGGGGCGCGACAGAGCTCATGAAAACCAAAAGAAAGATTCAAATAATTCATCCAAGAGAGCTCAAATCATGGAGTTCAAAGAGTTGTTTCAAGTCTTAGCTAAAATGAAGCAAATTCAACTTGGAACAATCCAAACGATAAAGAAATGGAGAAGAAAAGGCTTCGGCAGCAATGACATGCTTTGGTATTTTGATGATATCTTGAGATGAAAAAAATTTGTTGATATGATTTTTGAAGTTTTTTGAAGCTAAGAAGATTCTCTACAATTCTTATGAAGACCATAAAGTTCAGTTCCAATGTCTTCATATCCAAACATCCAGATTATTGAAGTATGTCTTCATAGTAAAGCCTGTCTGACCAATTTTTAGTATTTTGACCATAACTTTATTTATAGACCTTTAAATGACCTGATTCTTATGTCATTGGAAAGCTAACTCAAAGAGCTACAACTTTTATGTTTTGCACAAGAACTGATTCGGCTTTCTTCATTGAGTTTTAAGGCTTGAAATCAGATCTACGGGTTAGGATCCGCGGATCATCAACTTACATCCGTAGATCATAACCCACGGATCAACTTTTGGGAGCATCAGACGATCCGCAAGCACAGAGATCCGCGGGCATTGTTCATCATATTCGTGGCACTATTCATTTACGGATCAAGTACAGTCAAAGGCAGTGAAGATGTTTTGACTAGAATTTTTATGCCTAATTCTTGTACTTTTTGGTCATTTGTTGAAGTTGGGTTTCAATGTAATTGTAGGGTATAAATACCTATCTTTTGTACTACTATTCATGGAATTATGAAGAATTATTCAAGAAATTGAGAGTTTTCTCTCTTTTGGCTTTCTAACCTTCTCACTTAAAGTTCTTAGGGTTTAACCTAGGGATTTCAAAGCTTGGTTTATTAATCAAGAACCGCACTAGATTGTGGTGCCTTGTACTGATAGTTTTGGTTCGCTAATTCGTGCAAACTTGGATTGAGATAGTATCAAAATTGTTCAAGTTTGTGAGGGTTGGAGGGGTCAAGACTCTTCTATCCCTTGAATCTTAAGCTAGTCTTAACCTTGATCGTAGGTTCGTATCACTTAGGATTCATGAAAAATCTATACTTTGTTGAAAAAATGTTGTTGCATAAAGTGCAAATCTTATGGTCACATTTACAGTCGATTAGTGTGGTTGATAGTTCTACAATCCTCCTCAGATGCTAAGATGCTATTAAGGAAGTTTATTCAGTGACTTAATAAAAATAAGTACAATTATACAAGACAATTTTGGTCATGTATGTCTATAGATGTAAAAAAGCATGCATGGCCCGAAACGGGCTTAAATTCCGCAAAACTTGATGCTTGGGGAATGGGCCTTTAGGGCTTTCGGAGCAGCCCAAAAAAAAATATTAGAGCACTGTTTTGCTGCATTATTGGATTTGATATTCTAGTTCTTAAAGGTTCTCAACCGAGGTCTAACGTTAAATGGCAAAGTCTAATGTTAAGGACAATTGCTTCTTCAAAAAAAAAAAAATTTGTTAAGGACAATTGAACAAACAATCAAGAAAGTTCTTTATAAGTGGATACATAGACGGAGCATTAAGAAATGGTCAAATTCTCAAATAATAAAATATATAGTTTGTAAAAGGAAATGATATTTAAGTGGAAATTATACGTACATATATTTTGCTAGGATGTAGGATATTTAGTATTTAATGAATTGGTATACAATTTTTCTAATAAATCTTAATTATTGTATTTATTAAGGGACGGGGCACGTAAAATCTTCCTTCGCAAGGAATTGAATTCTATATTTATTAATGTATAGAATAGGAATGAGCAGCATTATTAAAGATGAAGTCGGTTTTAGTATTCTGAACATATCGAGAAACTCAGTCCAGGATGGTTGTAAACTTATTTTCATAGAAATGAGGTATTTTTTAAGAAACTAAAAGTCGGTGGCAACCCCCCAAGCGCTTTTCTCGTCCTCTTTCTTCTTGGTCTATGATGGCAAAATGGAAAGTTCTCAGGTACATAGAAACTAATCTAATATAGACCAATGTGTATTAAATCAAGAAGATTTCATTCTCTTTGTTGTAATCCAGTAGGACTTAAATTTGATCCCCAAAAAAAAAAGTAGGACTTAAACGGAAAAAAGAAAGTCTTAGTCTTATGTAACGGTGGGGTAAAATAAAAAGTCTTTGCACTATTAAATCTTCTGAAAAATAACTTTGATATATAATGGTGGAACAAGAAACTGCTGTAATATTTATTCGGAAGAGAAACCAACATTACAATTGACTACACTACCGTTAATTGAGAAAAATATAAATAGCTTTATAGAAGAAGTCAACTGTGAAATTTAAGTGGCATGGTATATAAGTCTACCTATAGAACAGGACATAGTGCTTTGATTTGAAACGTTGAACTTACAAAAATTAAAAAATAATAATAATAGAGAAATTCTTTTGTGTCAATAGCAGATTCATTGAATCCGCAAAGATATGTTCTATTTTAGGTAAGAAAATATAGAGGAAGAAAATGGGAATATTTCACAAGATATTGAGGGAGAGATTCTTGGGAGGTGATTAAATGAATCAAGGAAAATCATAAATAGACGAGAACAAATGAAAAAAGAAATGTATTCATATGTCCTACTTGTATGTAGGAGAAAAGATTCCTAAACGAGAATAAAAAAAGAAAGTACAACCTTATTTGGACCATTCGTACCTTTGGAAATAAAGGAAAAACACGTATATATGTATCTCTACTGAACAATGAAGCACACGCATTTATCAACATTCAAGAAAATGGCTTCAAGATCAGCTTTTGAGATTGTTATAGTTCTCTTCATCCTCTGCATTGCTGCTGATGCTTCGACGGTTTTACAACCAAAAATCTTTAATGTGGTGAACTATGGTGCAAGAGCCGATGGGAATACAGATAACAGCCAGGTTAGTATAATCATAGTAGTGATTTTAGAGCTTTAATTTTGCATATAGATTCAACTTTTCCGTAAAGTAATTTATCCAAAAATTTGTTCCAAAACTACAATTTTTAGCAAGAAACTACAATATATAGAAATTCATGACAAAAAGTGACGATATGATATTATTAATTTTGGCTTAATATAAGTTATGCATGTAATTTTTGGAAGTTAGATTGATTGATTTTATTATTATTGTGTATTTTTTTTAAGGCATTTACGAGAGCATGGAACGATGCATGCAAGTGGAAAGGAAGGAGCAGAATTTTGATTCCAAGAGGGATCTACATGCTGCATTCTGTCACTTTTGCGGGGCCATGCAGTGGAGACATGACATTTCTGATTAGAGGGACCCTTAAAGCTCCAATTAATCCTGCTTTATTTTTCACTAATACATGGATTGGATTTCGTTATGTGGATAATTTGACAGTGAAAGGAGGTGGTTATTTGGATGGTCAAGGTGCTTTTGCTTGGCATTATAATGATTGCGCAAGGAACAGTCGATGCTTGCCCCTTCCAATTGTAAGTTTGATATCATTGTTTATAAGATACTTTTTCTTTTATTCTTCTTTTAGAAGGGAAGAAGAGAATTCATGATTTAAAGTCCAAATCTTTTGCTGTAATAGCCGAGTCTTCTTATTCTAGATTTAACAAACAAAGATATTTTCTAAACAAAAGCTAGGGTCGTAGGGTTGTGCGTGTTGGGACTTGGAAGATCACTCGGGATGGGGGACCTTTAACCACCAGATATATACCCTAATTATTTTTGCCTTCTTAAATTCCTTAGAGATTGATTTTTAATAATGGGGTGGATTTTTTGTTATTTTTATTAAGGAAGGCATTCTTCTGATCAATGGCTTAAACATTTAATAAAAGAATGATCCTGTACCATTTGAAACATAGCCCTTGTTCCCTGGTGGAAATAAGACTTTGCTTTATATTATAAGCCATTAAATCTTTTTCCCTTTTGATAAAATCCACCTTGAATTGATATGCTGTTATTTTATTAGTTATCTTAAGACTTTTCTAAAGGATACTTAATAGACTCTCGTTGGGCACATACAAATTGACATATATATACACATACTCACATCCATTTTCTCTTTGTATTTAGACACTTTTATTATTTAATTAACACTTTCTCAACTTACTAAAACTAGGGTACCATTTAAATTTTTCCCTTTTGATAAAATCACCTTGACTTGATATGCGGTTATTTTATTAATTATCTTACGATTTTTCTAAAGGACACTTAATAGAAGGGCACATACAAAATGTCGTATAAATATACATACTGACATCTATATTCTCTTTGTATTTAGATGCTTTTTTAATTTAACACCTCCTCAACTTGCTTAAACTATGGTGCCATTCAACCAGAGCCCACCCGTTGGACTGACACATTATCTTATTAAGTTGTGCTTTAATGTTTTGACTGGAATTAGGAGTTAATTAAAGTGGGATTAAAATAATTTTATATTTCCGGTATTAGAATTTTAGCAATACATGTAAGTTTCAGTTATTTACCGTTTAGGATTGTTTCATTCAATTATTTCAATGACCGTTCATCCATTGCTAAGCGATATAGGAGCCTCACACAATGATATCTCAGTTTACCGTCAGGTGAAAAATTTATCATTGATTATGAGAATTTAACACTCATGCACCATGGCATGATGATGCTTCAATGTGATTGCTAGTTTATTACAACATTATTATACCCCACATTATTAGGCTAAATGTACACTTCTAAGGATTTTAGCCATTTTTAATGTCAATTGACAAGACCAGACCAAACCGGCAATGAGAAAAACCGGGAAAAGAAAGGTTATCGATTTATTTGTAAAGCTGTTTAGGAAATTTTGGAACTACAGAGAGATCGTAATGACTGTAATGAGATTCTATAGGTATTTAAGATATCCAAACCCGCATCATATTCTAACAAGTCAAAATGTCATGCGAGTCTTTGATCGTCCTGTCCACCCCACCCCAATCCACGCCACCTAGAGGAAAAAAGGTTTGGATAAAAAAAAAAAAAGAAAAAGAACATGGTCTTGGTGCAAGTTTGGCCTGTTATAGGATTATGAAGTTTATAAAATAAAATGCAACATTAGCTCTGGAGTACAAATATAGTTTATAAGAGCCAATTAATTTTTCTGGTAATTAACTTGCACATGATCAAAGAATAAGAAAATAATGCAAACTTATCAGCAATATTCTACCATATAAGAAAATGGTTGAGAAATTATATAAGCACGATTTGATGTTCTGCACTCATTATTGTTTTCGTTATAATTATCTTTTTGTTGGCTCCTTCTTTGAGTAAGGTCATGCCTCTTTAATTGGTATGCATTTCTACCCATAAAATTATAATTTATCTTTTGATGATCTTCAGCTCAATTGGAATGTGCATGCAGTGAAAAATTTTCTTTGTGGAGTAAATTAGAAACTATTTAACTACTTCGAATGCATTGTCTATACTACTCTGTTATAATAGAATGCCTAATCATCATACAACTACTCCTTTTCAGTGTTCACTACAAATTTTTTGCTCTCTATCCACTGATATCCGGTCTTTTCTCTTTCTCTTTTTCTTTTTTTTTTTCTCTCTTTCCCTTTTTTTTTTTGCTAATGTGATCCTCCCAGAGCTTGAGGTTCGACTTTATTAGAAATTCTAGGATAAGATATCTCCGATCAATCAACAGCAAAAACGCCCATATCAACCTTTTTGCATGCAACAACATAAACATCAGTTACGTTAGACTGACTGCCCCAGAGGACAGTCCTAACACAGACGGAATTCACATTGGGGCCTCGACCAATATCAAGATATCAAGAGTAAACATTGGAACTGGTGATGATTGTATATCCATGGTTTCCGGCAGCCAGAATATTGATATTTCTGACGTTTACTGTGGTCCTGGTCATGGCATCAGCATTGGAAGCCTTGGAAGAGGCTTTGAAAAAGAATATGTTATGGGCATAAACGTGAAGAACGCCACTTTCAGGAATACTCAGAATGGTGTGAGGATTAAAACTTGGTCACCCTCTTCGTCCACTTTGGCTTCAAATATTAGTTTCCAGAACATCATAATGGAAAATGTTAACAATCCCATCTTTATTGATCAAAAGTACTGCCCATTTTGCCCCCCAATGGTATGGTTTCTTTTCTTGATGATTATGCATTCACTCGCTTTCGTTTTGGTCGAAAATATATTATTTTTACATCTTTTAATAAATTGTGTTGTTCTTAGGTTGGTCCGTCAGTCTCAAAGGTTCAAATCAGAGATGTAAATTTCAGGAACATTTGGGGCACATCTAGTTCTAAGGTTGCAATAAATTTGCAATGCAGCAGATTGGTGCCATGTCAAAATGTGAAGCTTGTGGATATCGACTTAGTTTACCGAGGCCAAGGAGGACCTGCAACTGCATCTTGTTCTAATGTTATTGGTACTTCCTTTGGCAAACTGATGCCTCGAGGTTGCCTTTAGTCCTAGGCATATATCCAGTCCTCCGCCTTAGATGTGGTTCCTACTACTTTATCTTTTCGTTGATTCTTTTTAGAGCATTCGTTACCAAGTTACCTTCCTAGCGTAGACTAAGATTTATAGCCAAGACGTCCATCCAGTTATTCAAGTTCTTCATCAAATATATTCAAATTGACACCTATTCTATATTAAAATAGCACCTATTCTACCTGTTTGAATGGTCCAAGCAAAGGAATGCGTAATGGTTATAAAGAACAAGTTATAAGTTTTGTCTATTGAATAGTACGTTGCATCAGGTGATTAGTAAACTTTGTTATCGACATAAGTTGTAATACCAAGTATCATCATAACATTGTTCCCACCCTCCAAGCAAGAGTCTAAAATACGTATTAAGAGACTTTACATTCCGAGCAGTGTTTACAGAATCCAATCGGACCAACTGGTTGACTAGTTTAATCGTAAACTGGACATGCCACGGGTCCAGTTTTGTCCAAAAGCGGTTAAAGTTAAGAACTGTTCTAACTCGGTCTAATTGTACAAACAGTAAAAACCACATGAACTGTGAATTGGTAGTTTTTAAATTTTCCCAAATTACCTTTTTTTCTTTTTTTGGCGCATGGGGTATGGAGCTATGTTTGGTGGTAAACCGTAGAAGTTCAACAACCATCAAAGCAGATATATATAAACATAGCAATAGTCACAAAAAGCTGAAGATCTGTAACAAAAAAATTGCTACAAGTCCAAGGAAATGAAAGATCATCATTAGATTCCGGCAACAAAAAGGCTGTGTCTGCATTTAGGGACTGAAAAAGGTAAAATCATTGGCTTAATGTAGAGAGGCAACCCCCCTTAACAAAATCCTGTCGAGCCTCATTCTCTTCCGTTTCTTCTCTTAGCTTTTGCTAATTAATTTCGGCTTTTGGTGTTTATTTATTCTGATTTTTATGAAATTACTGAAGTTTGAGAATTTTGAAAACCACAGAGGAAGTTTGGAAAGGGGGGAAAAGAAGAAGGTGGCTTCTAGGGAGTTCGTGGGTCGCGTTTGCGTGGGGGTAGGATATGGCTGGGTTGCTAGAAAAGAAGAACATGTGGTGGGTTAGAGGTGTGGTGATTGGGTAGGGGTAGGGTATGGCGGCCCGTTGGAAAAGAAGAAGGTGTGTGCTGGGCGATTAGGGGGACTGTGGGTGGGTGGGCATAGGTGGTGTCGGGCTGTTGGAAAAGAAGAAGATGGGTTTTGGAGGGTTAGGGAGTGATGGTTAGTTGGGGTAGCATTAAAACTCGTACAAATACTGAAATCGTGTTGGAAGGTCATTTTTGGCATGGTCTTGTCAAGTAAATTATAGCTTCAATGGGGTTAAATCTGAAAAAAAAAAATTACTAGCTCAGTTTGGATTGATTTTTTGGAGCATTTTTGAAAAAAATTTTTCCAAATCTGTTTGGATAAGTGCCAAAATTTTTTACCAAATTTTCCCATCAAGTTTTTCATTTGAAATTTCAAATGGATTTTAGAGACTTTTTATACAATTATTTACAAAAACAAGCATGTTTATGTTCAAAATTTATTTCGAAAAAATGAAAAAATCGTGAATAACAAAATAAGATTCATTTTCGATAGATTTTAAGGTGAGACGACGAAGCGGACGATCGCTTCTTTAAGCGAACATCCCCCTCAGAGACAAAATTGTCTCAGCGAGCGCTAGGGCACGGACGCTACACTGAGACATTTTTTGTCTCTGCAAGCCGACGTCCATTTCACTACTTTTTCTAGCTATATGGATTGCTTTTGATTAGTGTTTTTTTTATTTTTTTTAGATAAATTTTCTTCAAAAAAAATCAATATCCTTTTTATACACTCATTTAAAAATAAGTGCAAGTTAGTTGAAAATTTTTGAACTATTCAAATACTTTCCCAATCACTTTTCAAAACTACTATCATGCCACTTCAAAAAAAATTTCACATCTAAATACTTTTTTACTTTTTCAAAAAAATCAACAAAAAATTATTTAAATAAATTTTTTAATAATTCTAAAAAAACACTCCAAATAATACTATCCAACGGAACAGTAGAATCAGTGACAAGTTGGAAGGGACATTGCCCAAGGAGTTTGGATTATTGGAATCAGTGAGAAGACTTTGGATTATTGGAATCTGTGTGAGTTAAATTTGGAGAATGATAAATGTTGAACCAGCTTGTGGAATTAGTCGAACCGATCGAACTGCGAACTAGTTCTTTTTTCGGTTCGTCAATCCATCCAAATTTCCAAACATTGATTCCCAGAAGAGAACCTTTTGAGTACAATGAAATATCTACAAAATCTATTGGATTTGGGCAAGAGCCTAAAGTACATATTTGGAAGAGAACTTTTTAAGTACAACGAAATCTTTACGAAGCCCGTTTTGTTAGGGTACAAGAGACGACAAGAATATCGAAGCTAATGATACTCATGTTGGCTCATTCTATGGGAATGAAACTGATAAAATTTACACTTTACAACCCCCAACTTACGACTTAGATTTCAAATCAATTAACTCATTAATATAATTCTGTTTGGACCAAACATACAAGAGGACAATTGCACACCAAAAATTGGGTTTATGACTCCCATTTTTATTTTAAATCATTATGAATCAAAGAGCTCCTGAATGTATTCATGCTCGTGTGTATATTTTAGTCCAATTATTTATTTTGCAAGAACTCAGTCACAGTAACTAGATATCTCAAAATTATGTATTTCGTGACAAACACTGTATTTCCAAATATATGATTTTTGGTTTTTCCTTTTTGTTTGCACTATTTATTTATTTTTTTAACGTTCGTATAATCCTCAAATCCCTCAGTAAAAACATATGAAATTGATTTTAGAGGGCTTATCATCATGCTTATGAACATTATACGCCCAACTTTTCTACTACTTATGTGGTATTCCCTTGCGTCTAATAATACTTCAGTAGAAACAACTCAACTGATATTGTGGAAACACACAATTAGATGCATTTAGTTGAATATTTTACGCTCAACTACTCAAGAAAGGATGGATCTTTTGATAGAGAAAAACTAGAAAAGAAAAAAAAAAAGCAGTAACTGTGCTCGTACTGGAAAGAGCAGTCGGTCAATTGAAACAACAAACCACTAGGAAAATTGGATGCGAGACATGTATGAATGGGTTAATTACAATTTACTCCTTAAAACTATCACGCAGGGGGTGTTTGATAAACTAATTAAGCACTTAAAATAATTGATTCATATGTTAACTACATTAAGACTGTTTGATAATCTAAAATAGGATTTCTTAACCAATTAAGTGCTTTTGAAAGTCTAGTCAAAACTTAATACAAAAAATAAGTGATATAAGTATCACTTATCACTTAATACAGAATACGCTAAGACATTAGGGCTTTAAATGATATATTTATTTTGACAAAAACAACCCTATAAAAATAAGTTTTATCCCTATTCTTCTCTTCTCCTCACTTCCTCATCATTTCTTCTCTCTCTTCTATCTCTGATGATTCTACTATAGATGACAATATATCAAACTTTTTTCTCTCTCTAAAGGTATCTAAACATGATTATATTTGTTTTACACACACACACACACACACACACATATATATTTGTATATGTTGTTTGAAGTAATTATAATATTTGTATATGTATGTGTGTATGTGTCTCTATATATATTTGTATACGTTGTTTGAAGTAATTATAATATTTGTATATGTATGTGTGTATGTATCTATATATATATATATATATATATATATATATATATCTTATTTTTATTCACAACAACCAAATAATGATGAATTCTTGAAAAAATTAATTTAAATTAATAAAAATAGTAGAAAAAAATCTAGGGATGAGGCTAGGAGAGGGAACTAATGCGTAGCACCAAGAGGGGGGACTAGGGAGTGGGTCTAAGGCAGCCATAAAGAACAGGTAGTAACGGTAGAAAAGAAAACGAGGGTGCAGATGGGGTGGGAAAAAACAGTGCACGGGAGTGGTCATGGGGCAGGCTTGTTGGTTTAGGTAATATTCGCAGTTTGATGAGGATCCTTATCTTGGTCACAGGAGTCATGTGCTACTAGTATTTTGATTTGTACTATTTGACTATCTATTTGGTTTATGGATGGGTTAATTACAATTTACTCCTTAAAACTATCACTCAGTTGCACTTTATAGTCCAACAAATATACATTTTGCCCTCTATCAAAGATTCTATCTGTAATTTTGAATATTAAAATGCTGATTTATAAAATATTTTGACGAAATTATCCTTTTCCATATGTAGTGTTGAGCAATTATCATTAAATTGGATGCACCAGGTTGATCAAGAATCAGATTATAGTCCAGGTAGTTAATCCATTTTTCACTGATTTTTCATAATATTATTTTATATTTGATTAATATCTTAATATCGCCTAAATAATATGCTTTTTATTTAAATTTTATTTCTTTTAGTAACAAAAACAAAATCAGTTAGCTGATCCATAAAATCTGAAAATTTTGTTCTGATCAAAAACTAAGTTTATAACTATTGGTGTTAAATTTTTAAATATATTATCATAAAAGTCATGGATAAAGTATTAAATTATAGCATTTATTTTTAATTGGAATAAAAATAAAAATTACTTTGCATTTTGACAAACAAATGTTTATTGAGGTAGTTCATATATTAGTAACAAACAAATCTCCAAATATAATTGAACTCATTCTTTTTATTTTAATGAAAAAGTCGCATTCCAGTTCCAGTCAAATAAGATTTAACACAACATCCGTAACACTAATCACAATATATGTGAAAACTTAACGGTAACATTTAAAATTCAGATCGGTGGTCAAATTGAATGGTTCCGATTTTTTTAGTCTGCCCAGTTCGATTGGCTGGTATGCTTTTTTTTTTTTTTTATTAAGAGAACAAAATTTACATAAAAACATACATTCAAGTGTTATTAAAATAAACAACTAATTATAAAATAATATTATATAAAAATAGTAAAAAACCGGATTAATCATCAGTGTATCGGACTGTCTCTCGGTTCCTAATCAATCTGCCTAACTTGATCTGTATTTATCATATGTGATAAAGAGCAATTTTTCCAAAATTTCATACACTAGTAATTTTATATGGATAATGAGTATACCCTCTATATTTTAATTGATACTGTTGACCAATACTAATATAATCATGAGTTATAATAATTAAAAAATTTTCATCCAAAATAATAAACTTAGATAATTAGGACTCTCGGTCTTAAAAACAGAAAGTGAAAATTATAATGAGTATTTTTCGAGTTCAACATGGTAAAGTACAACTAGGTAATAGCTTTAAGGGCAAAGGATAATTAACCCTCTATAAATTTTAATCATCCGTATTTTATGAGTTAAACAGAAAATTGACATAATCAGGTACTATTTATATCTCTAAATGACAGAGCTCGATCAATTTGGCTGAACATAGTTTTGCAGGAACTCAATTTCATTGTTTCCATTGAAATATACTTTTTGGGCCAAAAAAAAAATGCAAATATGTTTTTTGCACTTATTTCATTCTTTATCTGAAAAGTATTTTAAAAATCCGGTCGCATATTAGTCCCATAAAGCTTCTTTGGTAAGAGTTACACAGTTTTCTGGATGAACAAGAATCAATTATTAACCAAAGATACTAATCAACTTGGAATACTACCACATCCACTTTTTAGAAAATCAGCATGTATACTATATATGGTTACCCAGATTTCTCATAGACACAAGTGACAAGTGTCTATTCATAACCTCAAAACAGAATCATCTTTCTCCAATAATTTCTAATCATGTTATCGTAGCAATCATTTCATCCGTGTGTTAAAATCACGAGTAACAATGTCCAAATAATGCTACCTCCAGTAAAATGAGGGCTTGAAGTTCCTGCATCCTCCAAGCTTCCCTCTCTTGTCTCAAAACTAGATCTTTTATATCCTCACAGCATTAGATGATGGAAGACAAATTTTCAAGATCATAGTATAACTACTTATTGACAAAAAGCTTCCTCAGTTATTGAACTATTTCGATCGTAAAATTTTGATCAATAAACTTTTTTTATTTCAAAAAAGTCACTGAACTCGTTAAAATAGTTACTTATAGTCATTCCGTCATATATGACCATTAAGCAAGACGGAAAAAAATTTTTTATTTCAAAAATGCCACTGAACTCGTAAAAAAAGTTACTTATAATCATTCCGTAATTTTAAAAAGATCACTGAACTCATACAAATTGTCACTTGTGATCATTTCGTCAAGTGACGTTGTATGACTTAACGACAAAAATTAACGGAGTGACCATAAATAACCAATTTTAAAAGTTCAATGATCTTTTTGAAACAAAAATAAAAGTTGAATAGTCAAAACTTTACGATCAAGAAAGTTTAATAGCCATCAAAGTAATTTGCCCTTACTTATTTATGCAAGTTTCACCCGGAACCACGGGATTATTCACATAAATATGTGTCAGGCATAGAGTCGTTCCCCTCTATATTCAATTAGACTCGTTCACTTCTAAATTTGAATCCTATTTAACTGAAAATTTTAAAGAAGAAAATTTTCAATTGCACAGATCCTTGTAGTTGTCCTTATGGCAAACCTTTTAGTGCAGAAAATTCAGTAATATTCGCTTGTATGATAACTTCGCTCTTTATTTTACCAAACCAACTTCAGACAAAAAATAACAATGTAAACTGGTACCAGTGGAGATCTGCCGAGCAAAAGCAATTACTGTCGAACCACAAAAAATTTGCTGAGTTGCTAAAAAGCTATTCTTTTAATTGTTTTGAGAACAGTAAACCTATTCTTTGTTTCAAGTTTACAAGCGAAACAAATTCTTGTTTAATATCACACCGCATATTACAACTGCACATTTCATCTATCATTAATAAATACAAAGTAACCAAAGAAAAATATTTAAAAACAGAGATAAATATTAATATTCCAATACTTTAAAACCTACTCCAAATAGTCCCTAGCCAGGGGAAAAACATCAACTCGTACCAATGCTTCTTAATATTTCAGACCAACAATATCCCCCTTACTCCAAAAAAAAAAAAAAAAAAAGGGGAAAAAAGAGCAACATCATACCAGTGCACAAGGTGCACCAGCATATCATGGATTTGAGGCCTCATGCACTCATTAAACAAATCAAAACATTAAGTGTGCGACCAATCATTATGTCCATGAAGATCACCATTCCATTCCAGTGAAGTATAATATCTAAAAGCTAAAGATGCTTTTGTTATATCACAAAAAGATACTACTATACGACCAATTGAAAGAGCAAGCAAAACATGAGATAATTCTAGTAGCTAACAAAGAACAGCAATCATGTCAGAATTTATCTAACTAATAAAAGGATTCATGGCAGATTAACGAAGGAACCAAGTGTTTTATGATGTCCACAAACATGATTTGATAAAAACAGAGGAAATACTAAATAGAAGAAAAGAAAAAACACCCTGATATTATCATTTACAAATGATATGCTATTCATTTACAAGAAAAGAAACCTGATATTATCATTATAACCACTTCTCCATGTTCACCAAAGCTAACTGTTGAAATAAATCATGCACATGCATTGCATTAACTTGGGGAAGTTGGGCCATGCACTTTGACCCTACACTAGATAAATGCCAAGTGTCTCATAGAATATATATACGTGTGTGTATTTAGCCACCCCACCACAACACACAACAACCCCCGCTCCCCCAAAATAAAAAAAAAGTAAATAAATGTAAGTTGTTCCATATCTATTAACAAGGTGCACAAAGATCTATCTCTTGTAAAACCTATGTTCAGTATTTTGCAGGAAATAGAAATGTTCGAATTAAAAAAGTAGGCACCACATGTTGCAGGAAAGTTTTATCAAACAAAGAATGTACCAAATTATAGCATTCAACAAGAATGTACCATGTGTACCAATCAAGAATAACTTCATAGCTTGAATTCAAAATTGTAAGACAATTACACTAATATATTGAGTTCTGAATCCAAGCAGCAGAAAGCTCAAAGTTTCAAATGGTTTTCAACTGACAGAAATTAGGAACTAATTAGGCATCCACAAGTATCTACTAGGAAGCAATAATTGTTGCCTAAATAAAGAGGAAACCCAATAAAATTCTCGAAATGCATACTCGAATTCTACCCAAAAATATTCATAGCGGGAAAAAGAAAAGCCCTCTCCATCTAAGCCAAAGAGAAAAAGGATTTCAATAGGAAATTAATGCTAACAAAGCATGAAACTTCTGCACAAGTGATTCCAATCAATACCATCAGAATGGAATAGCAAATAAGAAGGAAGTCACCCACTTAAATCTTCCAATGTATGCTGCTAACAAAACGTTAATAGGACAAAATAATTTGTTCAAGATTACGTTAACAATTTTCGAAACAAACAGAAAAATTCCATACCTCAACAGTATCTAATGGTGGGTGGATACCAGGATCACCAAAGTGCTGCATCTACCAGACTGAGATAGACCAACTAACTACATGTTAACGTCTCAATATGCTGATAGGCTCATTCCAACTGTACTTTGAAGCATCCCAAAAGGAATAAGAAAACTCTGATGAATCTACTTCAGCAAGCACCATGACAGTCATATCATTGACAGCACAAGAAATGATTCTACTCTCAATTGACATCACAAGGCTTTGCATCCACAACAAAACAAGGCATATGGAATCAAATTGCATCTCATCCGAGGACGCATACTCTTCGACCATCATTGAAAGATAGAAAGTAGCTAAAGAAGCTAACGACAAGCACTGGCATTAGCCATCAATGATAATAACAAACTTCTACAGAAGCACATTATTAAAGAGAAAAACAATCATTCATTGGAAATTAATGCTGAAATCTTGAAACATCTATTCAAGAAATTTGGGGCAAAAAGCATCAGGGTGGAATTGCAAATATGAAGCAGGTAAGCTGCTTAAAATTTACCTACCAAAAGTTCTAGAACAGTTTAATTTGTCGATATAGGGTTCATCAACTTGCATTATATGCCAAAATTAGATAGACCATTAAATACAAGCTAATGTCTCAATGTGCTGGTAGGCTTCCCTCCAAGTGTACTTTGAAGCATCCCTAAAGGAGAAAGAAAGCTGTGCTATATCTACTTCAGCAAGTTCCCTGACAGTCATATCATTAATATCATAAGAAATGACTTTACCATCGAGTGATATCACAAGCTGAACTTTCTTTTCTTTCTCGTCCACAAGAAAACAAGGCATATGGAAGTCAAATTCCTTCTCATACTCACACTCTTCCACCACCATAGAAGGATACAAAGCAGTTAAAGGAGCAACATCAATAAAATACTTCACAACCCACTCAGAATAGTCCCTTTTCAACGAAAAAACTTAAAATGGCATTGTTTGAGGCTTGTTCAGACCAATAAAATACAATTGCCCCCCTGACTCTCCAAAATAGAGAATATCCCACCAGTACAAATATGGAGTTGGGGGATTACGTATTACCGGCCTCAGACACTGATTATCCAAATCAAAGCATAACGAACCCGACCATTCACTAGCCCAGTGAAGATCACCATTCCATAACGCCCCTCTTTCAAAATGATAAGGTTCACCAAACATTTGAAATGTCTCCGTGGTCTCACTTCAAACCCCAGTTTCAGATGAATATACCATGAACCGAAATTCATCTTCAACTTGAGTGGCCCACACGGATACAAGTTTGTAATGATCAGATTTGACAATGTCAAAGGCAATATTAACAGTCAGAAATTTATATTGTTCATTCCCAAGTTTGCACCGCGGAATTAGCCTATGCTGATTGGTAGTAGGATTATACACAACGAATTCTCTACGATCTTGATTGAAACTGAGCTCAATGCATAATAAACCATTACAAGAATGCAACTGCAGAATTTCACCATCAAGGAAATTAGACAAGCGGGAAATGATGTTACCCATTGAATTCGTATAATCTTGGCGGAGTGAGATGAAATTGAGCTCGCGCGTTCTGTCCACTTTCCGAAACAAAAAGAGGGCGGCTGGGGCAATGGAGGAGGAACCAGTACTGATGATGGTGGGATAAAACCGCGAGTGGAGACGACGGAAGGTGGGGTTGGAAATGATGCAAAGCCATTTCCTGGAGACTGACTGGCAGCGAATGAGGGATTTTGGTGGTAAAAGAAGAAATATTTGGGTTAGAAGGTCTTCATTGTTGGCTATAATAATTGACGATAAGGATTCAAGACGTGAAGTCTTAACTTGGGTTTGATTTTGTTCATCCATGTGGGGGATTATTGGCTCTGCCGAAGCAGCAGAGGACGAGAAGGAAAAGCAGAGAGAGCCTTGTCTCGAACTGTGGAAGTGTCTAATCACGGGGAATTTGAATTCTGGAGGTACAGAGGTTGAAGATAAGCCGCCGGGATCCATTCCGACTTTCGACGGCAACTGCACTGTATTGTTGGAGTAAGTAAATGTGCCTTTCTCATGTCTAGTTTCTACCCCCTTTTTCTAAAGAGGGGAAAAAAAAAAAAAAAAAACCTTCTAGTGGGGCTTTAGTTAGCCCATTTGATGCATGGGTGGTGTTATTTCCAGAGCAATTCCTATCCTGAAAGAGCAAATTTGTCTTGAGTGACATTATTGCCCTTCTTGAATCAACGATGTCTCACAACTCTTTGTAGAACCCATCTTAAGATTTTGCTTCTTCATCCTCTCCTCTACACTTTGACCGCTCGTCCTTCTTCAAACTGCTTTCCAACTCGTCTGCACATTCCCTTCATCCACTCCAATCTATCCAGTACACCCAACCTGCCCTTATTGGTTCACTTTCACTGTCTCCTGATCTTCTGTTTGGTTTCTTCCTTTCTCTTTTGTTGCCTTTCAATTCCATACACATATTGTCCCTTATTCTAGATTTTTTTTTTGCTTTTCAACTAAAAATTAGAATTGATATGTTTTCCCTTTTTGTTTGAATTCGCATACCTCCAGTCTAAACCCATCATTGGTAGGATAAACACAAGCTCACTACAATCTCATCAAACAAATTTCTAATAAGAAAGATAAAGATGATCTTATTACAATCTTATCAAACAAATTTTCAACAAGAACGCCTCCTCTCTGTTCATAACAAAAATGATTTTCAAATGTTTCTAGTTCTATAAATTATAATTTTCATGACCCAAGGGAAGATTAAAAATTTTAGCTTTTTATTTATCTTTATGTCAAAAGTTTAAATTTTTTCTATTCTTCTTTTTTGGGTTTCAATTATTTTCCCAAGAGAATCAAACATATAAATAAAAAATAGTAAGAAAATCATGTGCGGTAAAAAAAAACCTAAAATATTAATTGTGAATAATAAAGAAGAAATTAGGAGAGAACTGGGTCAGATGAAGTGTAAAGAAGAGAGAAGAAGCAAGGCTTGGAATCACAAAGAGGAGAGGGGGAGAGAAAGAAGTCGGATGAAATAATCCCATGAAAAAGGAAAGGTTGAATTGTGAGGGGCAATTACGTCACTTAAGACAATTTTGCTCTGGCAGAATAATAATTGCTCTGGCAATAACATTACTCTTTGATGCATACTCAGCTTTGGTTTTCCCATGGGGATAAATTCACATACCTCCCCTGAGTTTGCTATAATTATACTCACCTCCACTCAAGTTTTGAAAATTACACTTACACCCACTATATTTATATTTTTCATAACAAAACAAGTCCATTTTGATAATATAACCAAAAAAATCAACCAAACACCTTAAAATATATTTAATTACTTTTAAAAAAGATAAATAAATCTTAAAAATTAATTAATTAGTCATAAGTATGTTTAATTACTTTTAAAAAAGATAAATAAATCTTAAAAAAGTAATTGATTAGACATAAGAATGTCAAAAGTATTTATATTTTTACATCAAATTTTCAATCTTCTCCAATATTACTTCTTTAAATCTCATTTATCTAACTAATCTAAATGAATTTACTTTATCATTGTCTAGCCACCTTAGCACCACCAACTCCACCCCTCTAGCCTCCCATCAATCACCTTCACAAAACTACTCACATCACCCCTCACTTTACCAGAATTTAAGAGGATTTTTCTGCCCAATTTTCCATACTCACTCACCATATTGTTCACTCTCTCACCCTAATTTCATTCACACAGACAACTTCACTCACTATTTGCAGCATTCTCATCCTCCCTCTCGGCCTTCTTGCAATTCATACTTCACCTAATTCACCAATTCACTCAACTCTCCCAACCTTTCTCACGGCCCTCTTCACTACACAAACATTCACTACACTTCTTACACAAAACACATATAAGCTCACCAGAACATTCACCAGATTCACCATTCACTCACGTAATTCTCCCTCTTCCTCTTGGCCTTCCCCTCACTTCACCAGCTTCACAATTACTTCACACTTCTCACAATTCACAAGATTTACCAACTCACCATTCACTGCACAAACACATATTGCCTCACAAGAACACCCTTCGCAGAGAACTTCACACACAATTTCACATAATCCCACTGCAATTCATCACCCTTGCACTTCTCTCTCAATTCCCTCACTACACACACAACAAACATTCACTCAACACACTTACTACGCCTACATAAAAGCTCACCAGTTCACTCACCGAGAACACAAACACATAATTCACAAAAAAACTCTCCCAGAAGTTGTCTCTCAGCAAACATACACACACATGACACACTCACAATTCACTCTCACAATCAGCACACGCAAGCTCACTTATCACCCACACTACACTCTCAACCTCATTTTGAACACACACTCATAAATAAACAATTCATACACACAACTCTTACATTCTCTCCTTCTCGGCTCTCTCTTGCCTACACAACTTCAAAAAAACATACACAACTCTCCCAATATCCCTCTCGGCCTTTCCCTCTTTCACTAAGAACACATTCATGCTCACTTCACAAACTCACCCACAAAAGTCTTTCTTCTTCACCTACACACTCTCAATTCCACTGCAATCATCACACACGTTCACAGCATACAGTCACCAGTTTCACACATTGGTTTCACACACTAGCACACAGTTCACACACATAGAGCTCACAAAAAAAAACACACAGTAGCACATAGTTGGAACACACACTTCACACACACAAAATTCACAACACACGCAAAACACACTCATGCATCAAAAGCACCACCAATAGCCATAACCACCACCACTAGCCACAAATGAACCACCAATCTCTATCGCTCACCATCTTTACTCCACAAGGCCTCACATATCCCAACTCATACACAAACACACATACAATCAGCCACACACGCACATCAAACGACCAGCAGCAGCAATACCTCCATCTCGTAACCATTACCATCGCCTCCTTCTCAGCCCAATAACAACCAAACTGGAGCCAGAATTCCCACTAATCAATCATACACACACGCCGTCTCTCTACAGTTAGGAATGACCACCTTCCTCACACCCCAAAACCAACTCAACCTTCCACCACCACCCGTTTTAGCCTCCTCCACCACAACACAAATCAGCTACCAAAGACCCACAAACACAATTAATGACCACCACAGCCAGCGCAACTATCCCCTCTCCCAACCACCATTAGCGAGCCACCGAATCTCCACCGGATACCACTGCTGTTGAATTCCCTCCTTTTGCCTCAGGTAGATATCTCGAACCCTCTTTCATTTCCATTCACATAACATTTAATTAGTGCACTTGTGCTTTGATATTGGCTAATTTGGGGAAGAATTGAACAAGGATGAACGTTTGTTTTGGATTTGAAGATTTAGAGTTTGATTTAAAAATTCTGATTAGGATGATTTTTGGGATTTTTGGGGTGTGAGGAAGAAACAAATTGGGGATTTAGGTTTTGCTTTGGAGAAATTTTAGGTTTGAATTGATTTGGAAATTTTCACAAGGAAGAAAACAATCTGGGGGTAGATTATAGGTTTTTCTTTTTTTATATATTATTGTTGTAGTCTTTAGTTAAAAAAGAAAAGAAACATGCTAAAACTACTTTGTTTTGATGTGCTTTTATTCAAAATTACGTAGTTTTGGTTTTTCTCTATTTTCTAGTTATCATTTGCATTTTGGCCCTTAGAATCTTAAGTAGCTTTACCATGCCCCTAAAGATTTTTAATTTTTGCATTTAAGTCTTTAATATTTGTAGATTGACCCCCATGTCTCATTTTTCTATTGATTATATCCAGAATAATTGTAATTTGGTTTTAAACTTACTGAAAATTGTATTTTGCCGCCATCAGCCTGCCAAATTACATTTTTACCCCTGAATGTTGCTGAAAATTGCAAATTTGCCCCCCAAGCTTGATGAAATTATATGTTTACCCTTGAATGTTGCTAGAAATTACAAATTTGTCCCCTAATTTTTTCTAAAATTATATTTTTATCCCTAAACTTTCTAAAATTATTTTTTGACCCCTAATCTTTTTTAAAATTACATTTTGGCCCCTAATTTTTCTAAAATTTTATTTTTTGCCCACTATATTTTCTAATATTTGCACTTTCACCCCAAAACTTTGGAAAATCTTCTTGTTTTGCCCAAAAACTTTCCTTTTTTTCCATTTGAGTCCTTAATCTTTTAATTATTCTTTTTTTAGTTTCTAAATTTTCAATTAAAAGCCCCCAGTTTCTTTGTTTAATTAGTGCTCAAATTAGTTTTCTTTCTTCCTCTTTAATCATTTTGGTGTTTTTAGTTGTGTGTTAAAAATATAATCATGTGTTATTGTGTTTTCTTTTTTTTTAATTGAATATTTTTTGTTTTTTTTTTAATGTTTACCTGTTGTTTTTAACTTTTTTTTGTTATTATTATTGTAATTGTTTGGTGTTTTGTGGCATGGTTATAGTAGTTAATATTATATTATTTAATTGTTGTGTCTTAAAAAATCGTGAGTAAAAGGGTGCTAGTGGGGTCGTTGACTGTCACGCCTCGGAAAGGACGGTCCGATTTGATGACCCTTTTGAAAATAAAAGTTTTTGGAAAACCGTACGTGTGTGAGAAAAATCAAATTTTTAGTAGAAAAAGTGTATTTGAAGAAAAAATGGTATTTTAAAAGAAAACAAGGCCGGGACTAAAAGTGCGACAGATTTGGCGAAATAATTTTTGAAAAAGAGTTTTATTTTAGAAAATGGAGTCGCCACTTGATACTGAGTTGGGGTGTACCAAGTCACCCGAAAAATCGTTTAACAAAGATAAAATTTTAGAAAAATATTTTAAACCCTTTTTCGACTTCGGTCTATGAAAAACGAGAGAAAATGGTCCGGGAGTCACATTTGAAGAAAGGGAAGGCAAAGGCTTGCGTCTAAGGCACCCTTTCAACCTAGCCGAGGCTAGTTGCGAAGTTTAATCAAATTTTCCTAAATTAACCCTAAGTTCTATCACGTTCGGATGTATTTAAATGAATGCAAATCCTAAATCTAAATGTGAATATCGGGAGGGTCGAAATGTTCCGCCGAGCCTTGGTTGGAATTATTGCATTAATTGCGAAACCCGGGTCGAGACCTCGAGGGAGTCACGAGTGTGAATGCAAAAAATGAAATGCAAAAAGAAAAGAAAATAATAATGTAGATAATAAGTGGCCGAAGAAAGTGGGAATACAACATGACGGGTACGGGAAACTAATATCTCGTGACTGGATGTTTCTACTTATGGAGGGGGGAACGACATGTATGCCACCGCTTCCCACGTGAGTAGGCGACTATTTCTAGTCGAATCACGCAAATGTCCTAATTTCTAAGTGATATGCAACCTAAATGTCATGCATTTGAAGATGCGTCAAAATAAGTAAATAAATAATAGTAATAATAATAATAATAACAAAAATCATGCATAATGGAAAGAAAAACTAATGTGTGTGAAATGTAAAATGCACACAAATGCACCTAATTCTAAAATGCCTTAAGGGTCTAGCGTTGGACTAACCCGTTCTAAAAATTCCACTAGCGTTGGACTAGCGGGAAAAGAATGAGGCCACAACTAGCGTTGGACTAGTGTGGTGACGGAATAACATAAATATGAATTAAATATTAAAGCATGAATTAAAAAAAAACAAATAAAAACATAGAAGATCACATAGGAGCACATAGCACATAAGCATAATATCTAGATGCAAAATTCCTAATGAAAGAGGTAAAAGAAATAAACACATAAATACGCAAAAGCAAATAAACCCTAACTATTACACCGGGGGCTTAATTTACAATTTTAAAGGAAAAATTAAAAATACCCTATCTATTACACTTGTTATCTAAATACAAGATTTTACTAAATTATGAGAAAAATAATCTAACTATTACATTGACTAACTAAATACAAGAATATCACATTTTTCGTAAAAATAATAAAATTAAAAATTAAAAAATACAAAATAAATAAATACGCAAAAAAAAATGCATAAAATAAGAAACGCATAAAATATCACATTAGAGCACGTTGGAGCACATAAAAGAGAAATTAATAAGAAATAGGGATACCTCTCGAAAACCCGGTACAAATACTACTCAAAATGAACAAACAAGTCAAGGCACCTCGGTATAAACAAATAAAGGCTAAATATAAAACTATTGACAATTTGAGACAAAAAATAAATTCTATCAACTAAAGGGTTAAAATAAAACTCTATAAAACTTAAAGGGATAAAACTAAAATTTGCGTAAGTCTAAAGGGTACAATTGCAAAATTAAAACAAATTGGGGGGGTGAAATAGTAGAGTTTAGTAAATAGAAGACACCACTTACAAATTATAGGACCTAATTGAAAAACATGCAAAATCGAAGGGGTCAACACATGGAATTAAAGACTTAATTGCACAACACCAAAGAACTCACGGTGGGCATATTGATAAAACTTAAGTATATGAACTTAGTCATGAATATTCAGTGCATCTTAAAAAAGACAAAACTGGAAATTCACAAAATTAAAATAAACGTTAAATTAATTAACCAAAATTAGTTCAACTAAAAGAAATAACTAACTAGATTAGAACAAAATCAAACCAAACTAATACAACAAATCTGCTAAAATCAACAAAAAACCTTAATCAGATTAAAATCAAAGGAAATCAAACCCAGCCCCACGGATTATCTGTCAAAAAACCAAATCAGACAAAATTGTAGTTCCCAATTTATTGCCTTATGCCATTTCACAGCCCCTTCCCTATTGAATTTCTTTTGCACTGGATTTCCAGAGGGGTTCTTCTTTCCCCTATTCTTTTCCTTTTCTGAAATCTGTTCTGCTCTCTCTCTCTCTCTCTGCCCATCTCTCTGTTTCTCTCTTCTCTCGGTCTCTCAATTTCCGTTGATTCTCTCTTCTCTCTCGTTCCAGTTTCTGTCTTCTTCTCTGCTCTCCTTCCGCTCTCTGAGATTCCCCTATTTCTCTTTGCTCTCTTCTCCATTTTTCTGTCTGACTCTCTTCCTCTCCCTTCCCTTCTTCCTGCTGCTCTCCTTTCTCCTCTTCCGTTTCTTTTTTTTTTTCCTTTCAGGTTGCTCCCTCCTTCTTTCTTTTCCTCTCCCCTGGTTCCCTTTTCTCTCTTCACCCCTGGCTCCTATTAGCTCTTTTCTCTCTGTTCTCTGCCTGTCTCTATCTCATTCTCTCTCTTTCTTTTTCTTTTTTTTTTTAATTATTTAAGTCATGGCAGGGAGTGGGAGGCTGCAGATTACTGGCTTTTACAGGTGGGACTATTTAGAGGGATGGAGAATTTTGGATTGTTTGGCTAGTTTGTGGCGTTATGTGTTGGTTAGCGGTGAGAGAGTAAATTGGGCAGTGACGATTATTAGGCAAAGGTGGTGATGGGGGATGAGATTAGATGCTATGAGGGGGTTAAGGGCTAGGTCGTGAGTGAACGAAGAGAATGGAGGAGAAAGGCAGGTATGGGATGCTATTGTTGATTGGTAGCAGGGAAGGAATCGAGATGGTGGTGGGATGGAGGTGGATTGACAACTGACGGCTGACGGTGATTCAGGTGGTAGGAGCTGCGTTTCCCTATCAGTTGGGTGGGGGAGATTCAGGTTGGTGAGGGGTGGTTCAAGTGGATTGGTGGTTACAGGGGATGATGGTATATTATATGCAAACTGAAATTGGAAGTCATTTGGGGCTGATTGCGGGGTTGTGGGCTGTTGTTTGAGTTTTGTTTTTGTTTTGTGCAGGTTGTAGTTAGTTGATTTTGTTGGCTATGTTGTCTGATTGTGGAATTTCGGTGGATTTTGGGTGTTGATTGGAATTGGGTGAATTATGGTTGCCTGATTTGGATGATTGTATGTGTCTGTGTGTGACAGTGTGTGTCTCTCTGTGAATCAGTGTGTGTAATTGTGTGTATCTCCGTGTGAATCAGTGTGTGGTTGTGTGTGTCTCCGTGTGAATCAGTGTGTGTAATTGTGTGTATCTCTCTGATTCAATGTGTGAAGGTGTGTGAAATATGTGTGCATATGTATCTGTGTGTGCTCAAGTGTGAATCAATGTGTGTGTGACTGTATATGTGCCGTGTGTGAGGTATGTTTGCAGGTTTAAGAGCACAGGGCTAGAGTTGCTTTGATTAAGGGTTGATGTCAGTTGACTTTAGGGCTGGTTAAGTTTCTGGTGTTAGGGAATTTGTGAGTGATTGTGGTGGTGTTTTGAACTAAGATTTCTCCGGTGGTCTTGGTGATTATACGGTGGTGGAGAAAGGAGGAGGAGAGTGGCAGACGGGGGAATGGAAGAGGGAAGAAGGAGAGAAGAACCCAAAAACAGGAAAGCTAAACCCAGAAACTATAATCCCAGAAACCAGAGCAAAATAGAAGGAAATTTCAGCAACAAAAAATCTAGAAAAAACAAAACAGCCAAACATTGAAAGATCAAACCCATAAACAAATAGGAGAGAAGAAAACAGAAGCAAAATAGAAAAGAAAGAAAACATCAGAACTCCACTAATATCTCAACTAATTAATCAAATTTATACAAAAAAATCACATAAAAAATAAAAGAAAGATTAACCCAAACAAACATAGAAAATTTAATTGAGTCTTACCTGTTAAACTTGATGATTGATGATGAAGGAAAATGATGAACAGTAAAATCTGGAGTTGCAAATGATGAACAGTAAAATATGGTGTGACAGCCCCACCTTACCCAGAGGTGCACCAAAGGGCTTAGCGGACTACCTGCCTAGCTCTCACCAGGACTCAAACACGCACTCGCTTAAACATCCAAGCGTACTTAACTCGAAATAAAATGCACTCATAAATAAATACATTCATAATATTTACTTAAAAGTATAAATATCACAAGAGTTTTTACAACCCAAAATATAATAATATTTACAATAAAAGCCTACACATTTAGGCTGTCCAGATACATTAAACAAAGCATGTACTAGGTCCAAAATCAGCTTTTCCATCTTTAATATTTTGGAAAACCTGGTTAAAGAAAACAAATAAATGGGATGAGCTATAATAGCCCAGTGAGTGCTCAAGTCATGCAGTATACCAATAACAAATAAACCTTTAAGGATAATAATTAACAAATTTAATAAATGATGAACAAGAAACGTGAAGTGTAGTAAAATCAATGGCGGATACAGGCTCACTACAGGAGCAAGCTCAACTGCAAGAGTATCGATCATGATCAAGATAACAAGGATATCGGGACCAAGGTAAAAGCTCAGGTCCGAGATACTTGAAAAATTCTATCCAGAGTTACCCTCTTCGAGGAATGAAACTCATATAGGAAAGAATATCATGCACCTATAACCCACAACACCTTATATCACCCCAAACTCAACAAGTTGACTAACCATGGAGTAACGGTGAAGTTAGCCACGGAAGTCCAAGGTCATGCATAAAGTTCAAGCATGAGCTAGCCCTTTTTAGGACTTTACTCAGATATGAAAATTAACACGCACCGAATAACGCCCATCACCTTATATCTCTCCCACACTCAACTATAGAAATCACATGCACAAATAACACGTTGGATAGTGAAAGCAAGTAACACATTGCGGAATAGATGCGATAAAGTACACATCTTTTCTCAAGTAACACATTTCATTAGATAATCATGTCAAGTATAACATATCATTTCGTGCATCGAAATAATAATGTCCAGTATTACATGGCATTTCATGCATCATGCACACATAAGAACACTGACCTTAAGCCTAAGAAAATATCTCGCGATAATGTTGGGTCTCACTTCCGGATCCTGAAAATTCACGAGAAAAATAATCGTATAAAAACCTAACTAAAATCTAAGAAATTTCATAAGGAAATTCAAGAAATACCCCAAGTCTTTCTAAGGTTAAATTTCTAGGGTTTTGGAGCTTAGGGTTTTACCCTAGGGTTTAGGGTTTTCAAAATTAGGATTTTCTAACTTTCTAAGGTTTTGCTCGGAAAGGTTTAATTCACTAATAGCTAATCTACGAAAATTTCTGCATGCTTAAATCACTAAATTAAAGCTTATAAAGTCTTAAATCATAGCCTCATCACTTTTATTTTCTAGGTTTTACCGAAATTTCGGCAGCACTTCCCCTACAATCGGACTAACCCAAAAATTTTAATCTGCAAGAAAACATTCAACAACCCAATCTCAAGTAGTTCTACTAATCTCACATCAAACTCAATTCAATTCCATTCAAATTCATCACAAAAATACATAAACTACTCCAAATTCTTCAAGCAAATCAAACCTAGATCATGCCATTTCAAGTTTAATATACTATCTACAATGCATACAAGTTCACAAGCTTCACATTCATGGAATAAAACTTCATTTTTCATGGCCAAAAATCAATCATACTTAACCATAAAAACATAACTTAAGAGCTAAAAACTATGATCTTTCACTTGAAATTAGAAGAGAAATTCATGGGAAATACCTCTAGGTAGACAAGATTGTTGCTTAGGAGGAAGTTCCACTCAATTTCTATGGTTGAAAAATGAGTAAATGGAAGTAAAAGCTTCAAGAAAAATGAAAGAAAATGGAGAGAAAAGAGAGAAAGAACAGCCGGCCAAGAAGAAGAAAGAAAAGAGAGAAAATTGGCTAAGTAAAGAAGAAAAGAAATGGAAAAGAATTGGAAAATTTTTGACCAATCAAAACAACACAAAGACAAAGTAATTCTTGACTTTCTCTCCATGGAAGACTACACTTGGCAATGGTTAATTAGAAAGGATTTTTATTATTTATCCTATAATAAGTCTTGCAAGATTTCCTAAGTACAACTCCTAAGGAACTAAGTACAACGTGCTCATTCTGTATTTTTTTTTTCCACAAATTCGGCCACTCTTTTTTTTTTTTCTCCTAATGAACATAATACAAAATAAATGGTTTTGGCATGAATTTCTAGGGTGTTACATATGGAGTTGCAAATGATGAACAGTAATAAAAATGAGGAACGGCGGCCCCTTTTTTTTTAGTGTGTGTTTTTTAGTGTAAAATGTGTGTGTTTGATCTTTTTGCACAAAAATCAAAGTGTTTTAGGGTTTCTCTTTTTTCCCTTCTCCCTTTTTCTCTGCTGATTAAAGTGGGTATTTATAGCCCACTTGTCTTGTTGGCCAATAATGCTGTAAAATAATGAAAATGCCACCGGTATTAAAAAATGTTAATTTTATTAAAAAAATGTTTTTTAACCTTAAAATTAAAAATTAATACAAAGAATTAACAGAAATATCTAAATTTTCAAAAAGAATTCACAGTAGATTTCAAAAATAAAACTAGAGCTCAAAACTGATAAAAAACGCGTTCGGGGTGTAAAATGACGATTTTGTCCCTGGATAACAAAAATACACAAAAAATAGATTTTAGCCTTAAAAAATTATCAAAAATTAAAAGTAAGCTTAAAACATTAGAAAATGCCTTTTTAACTCAAAATTTGACAAAAAATGAATTTAAACTGTAAAATGATGATTTTGCCGTTGGAAAATGAAAATTCACAGAAAAATAGTTATTGTCCTCAAAAAATTATAAAAAATTACAAATAAGCTTAAAACACTAGAAAATGCATTTTTTACTCAAATTTTGTGAAAAATGAATTTAATTTGTAAAAATGACAATTTTGCCCTTAGACAATGAAAATTCACAGAAAAAATAGATATTAGCCTCGAAAAATCAAAGAAATTAAAAAAACATGCTTAAAGAATTAGAAAAATGAATTTGAAACTAAAAATGAACTAAAATGGTATTCGCGGGGCGAAATTACTATTTTTGCCCTCGTAATAGTAAAAATATAAAGAATACTAATTAAGTCTAGAAAAATTATAAAAAATTAACAAATTCACATAACAGTAAAAATATGAATTTAAAGCCCCCAAAAGCTGATAGAAAAATATTTACAGATAAAATTACTTATTTTGCCCCCCAGATTAATAAAAAATTAAAATTTGTCCAAAAAAAATGCAATCATGCCCCTCCCGTGTTTGAAAATAAATGGTGTGTCAAAATTTGGTGTCTACATTAATTTATAATTTATTTATTTAAATGGTAATACCTTGACATGTTTGTTCATTTTATTAGTAATTTATAGTAGTTCTTCACATGGAAGGTATTCCTCATTACCCTTTAATTCTCCTTATGTGCTCCTATGTGATTTTCTTATGTGTTTTATGTGTTGTTTTAGTTTTCTTTCATTTTTGAGTATTTATAAATTTTTTTGTTTATTTATTTATTTAAATTTAATTTTAATTATTCAGAGGAATGTAATAAATATGCGATATTTTATTTATAAAATTGGTACTTAGATGGGTAATGTAATAGATGGGTCATATTTTCATTTATTTAACAAAATTTTTGTATTTTAGATAGAAAATGTAATAAATTAGTTAGATAGGAAAAAAATTTTGACAAAATTTTTGTATTTTAGGTAGCTGTCACACTCGTTTTTCGAAGATGGAAAAGTGAGTGAAAAAAGAAAGTGTGAAAACAGAGTGGTTTTGTAAAAATGTGATTTTTGAAAATGATTTTTACTTCTGAAAAAAACAAAATAAAAGAAAAGAGTCTAAAATGGGACTTTGAAAATGTGATGGTTTTGAGCCCAAAAATAAAGTTTAAAAAGAATTTTTATGAAAAAGGCTGTTGCCATTTCATATTGAGTTTTGGTGTGCTAAGTCAGCAGAAAATGTTTTAAATGAAGAAAAGAGTGATATAACTAGAAAAAGCCTCTTAGAAAATATTTTTAGGAAAAATGTGAACAATAAGAAAAACCCTTATTAGATGACTTTAGGTCTTTAAAAATGAGAAAAAAAAAAAGAGTTTAAGAGTCATAGTCGAAGAAAGGGAAGGCAAAAATTTGCACCTAAGGCATCTTTTCAACCAAGGCGACGCTAGTTGCAAGGTTTAGTCGAAATTTTCTTAATGTAACCCTAAAACTTATCACATTTGGATGTCTTTACATGAATACAAATCTTAAATCTAAAAAGGACATCAAGATGGGCAACATGTCCTTTTGAAGTTAAATGGGAATTAACCCTAAAACGAAACATCGAAGAAGTCACGAATTATGCAAAGTGAGACTCAAAAGAAAGAGAAAAATGAAAATAAAAATATAATTTATATAGGTATAAGTGACTAAAGAAAAGCAATGCAACATAACGGATACAAGGGCTATGACTCGTGACACAATTTTCCTTTTTACAAAGGGTAGATAGCGTGCTAAAACTATAAGTGCCATACTCGCCCATTTCCTGTATTCAAAGGGTGGCTCTCCCTAACCTAAGCAACTAAATGACCTATCTATTCTAAAATCCTATATGAAATGCAATTTTAATGTCATGCATTATACATATATGGGGATAAGGGATGATATAAAGAAAAATAACATGCAAATGAAGAAAATCGTAAAATAAGAAAAAATGTATGTAAGTGAGATGAATTATGATGAAACTAAAACGTGCGGGAGACCTAAAGGTCCAGTGTTAGACTAGCACATTTCCTACAAATTCCTTCACTAGCATTGGATTAATGAGGAAACAAGAAAAACCACAACTAGCGTTAGACTAGTGTGATAATGTCACAAATAAGCATAAATTGAAGCATTATAAAATTAAATAAACACATAATGGCACATAAAGCACATAGGAGCATGTAACACATAAGCATTATATTTTAGATGCAAAGTCCTAAAGAAAGCAAGTAAAACACATAAGCACATAAACACATAGAACGGAAAAGTCCTAACTATTACACCGGAGAAGCCTAGTTACAATTTAGAAGGGGAAAAGTTAAGAAAATGACCTATCTACCACATATTCTATCTAAAATACAAACATTTTGTTAAATAAAGAAAAATATAACCCACCTATTACATTACCTATCTAAATGCCAATTTTGTTAAATAAAATATCACCTATCTATTACATTCCTCATAATAATTAAAATTAAATTTGAATAAATAAATAAACATCAAAATTGATAAATACTCAAAAACAAAAGAAAATTATAACAACACATAAAAGCACATAAGAAAATCACATAAGAGCACATAAGGAAAATTAAAGGGTAATGAGGAATACCTTCCATGTGAACAACCACTAAAAATTGCTAATAAAATGCACAAACATGTCAAGGTACCACTATTTAAATAAATAAATTATAAATTAAATAATGCAATATTAACCACTATAGCCATGCCACAAAACACCAAGTAATTGCATTAATAATAATAATCAAAAAGTTAGAAACAACAAGTAAACATATAGGGAAAAAACAAAAAGTATTTAATTTAAATAAAAGAAAACACAATAACACAATTAAAGTTTTAACACACAACTAAAATAGCAAAATGATTAAAAGGGGAAGAAAGAAAACTAATTTGAGCATTAATTAAATAAAGAAACCTAATTTGGGCTTTTAATTGAAAATTTAGAAACTAAAAAAAGAATAATTGAAAGTTTAAGGACTCAAATGGAAAAAAGTAAAGTTTTTGGAAAAAAAAATTTTTCAAAGTTTTGGGGTGAAAATGCAAATATTTGAAAATCTAGGGGACAAAAGATTAAATTTAAAAAAATTAGGGGCTGAAATATAATTTTAAAAAAGTTTAGGGGTCAATAAGTAATTTCAAAACAGTTTAGGGGCAAAAATATAATTTTAGAAAAGTTTAGGGGGCAAATTTGTAATTTCTAGCAACATTCAACAGTAAAAATATAATTTTGGCATGTTGATGGGGGAAAATCCAATTTCCAGTAAGTTTAAAACCAAATTGCAATTATTCTGGACATGATTGAAAGAAAAATAAAACCTACAGGGTCAATATACAAAAGTAAAGACTTAAATGCAAAAATTGAAAATCTTCAGGGGAATGGTAAAGTTGCTTAAGATTCTAAGGGCCAAAATGCAAATAATAACCAGAAAATAGAGAAAAACCAAAACTACGTAATTTTGAATACAAGCACATCAACAAACATAGTTTTTGCATATTTCCTTTTTTCTTTTTTTTAACTAAAGACTACAAAAAGAAGATAAAAAAAGAAAAACCTAAAATCTACCCCTAGGTCGCTTTCTTCCTAACGAAAATCCCAACTCAATTCAAACCCAAAATTTCTCCAAATCAAAACCTAAATCGCCCAATCACTAATCGATTTCTTCCTCACGCCCCAAAAATCCATCCTAATCAGAATTTCTAAATCAAACTCTAAATCTTCAAATCCAAAACAAACGTTCATCCTTGTTCAATTTGATATTAGTCCATTTACACATTTTTTAAAGGGTCTAAGTAGTGGTTTTAGCCTTGTTTTTAGGTTTTTAGATTTGTGTTTTTGGGTCAATTCGTTCATTTTTTTAGTTAATCTTCATTTTGCCACTTGAAGTTTACATTTGAGCATAATTGAGTCATATACTAACACTTACCCTATCATTTTGCAGGTAAAAGTATCAAGCATTGGAGGGCCAATAGGAATGAAGCAATGCCAAGAAGAAAGAAAAATTTAAAGGGTGATTTTGATGCAAACAGGCAAATCGCGTGATCAATCGTGTGCGTTGCCATGGCTTCCATACAAAAGCCAAACGTGGACAGAACAGTACGAGCTCTCGCATGACAATGCAAAGAAGAAAAATCACGTGACCAACCGCGTGCGGTTTTCTATCAAGCTGGCCTACAGTTTCTACAAAATTTGGAGAAATAGTGGGAAATCAAAGGGAGAAACCGTGCGCGGTATCTCAATAGCATCTGTAGTTTTAGCAGCTTGGATTGGCTTTGGGGGTGGATTGTTCACTTCCTTAGCTACTTCCTAGGGTTCTTTAGCAAATATAGAGAGAAAATAGTGTATTTTGGGAGGAAGATAGAGAAAAGGAGCAAGAGAAGACCTCAAGTGGCAAAAGGGGGCTTGAATCATCATCAACCTAAGGGATTTTTCATCAATCTTCAATTGCAGTTGCAGGAAGATTCACCACAAATGAGTTTTCTTGTTTCTATTTTGTTGATTGTTGTATTTTTCTTAGACTATATGGAGTAGAATATCAGAAGTTGAGATAGGGTGAACCCTAACATGGAATTTGTGAATTGATATTGTGCAATAAAATTGCGTTTCTTAAATTGGGTTTATTTATGAAATTCATGTTTAATTGGATTAGGGTTTGCAGGTATCTTGATCCAATTTCTGATTATTGTATGGGTTTATTGAGAAATTTATCATATGAACTAGATCATTTCATAAATAACGAGAATTTAAATGAATCACTAGAGATAGGATTCCATGAATTCTTCCTAGGTTAGGTTTCATGGTAGAGCTTAACCAAATGTTTAACCTATCAGTTCTTATGCATCTACATGGGGTGTTAGTGAAAGAGAAATCCTTATTAACCCACCGAGAGATTGGGGTTTTTGCTCTCGAGAGAGGTTTAAGCCTAATTGAGGGCTAAAAGGGTCCAATTTAGTGGGGTAATTGTCTAATTAATCCATAATTGATTCCATTTATGAAGTATTAGGGAAAAACCACATCTAGACTTCACTTTGTGATCTTCTTGTTTTTTCTCCATTCTCAATCTAATTTGTTTTCTCATTTAGCTATTTTAGTAGTTTTAATTCGGATTCTATCTTAATCTCCCACTTATTGGTTGGTTAGATAATATATAGTGGAAGTAATTCAAGTACTCATGGTCCTTGAGGAAACGATACTTGGTGCCTCCATATACTGTGCTATAGGAACGATATATGCACTTGCCTAGAGTCTTCTTGTTATTGTTTAAGAAGAAACACACATCAAGTTTTTAGTGCTGTTGTCGAGGATCGATGATATTAGGAAACTTGCATTTTATTACTCTAGCTATTACTTGCTTTTTAGTTTTTTTTCTTTTAGTTAATTTACTGCATTGTTTATTTGATTCGTAATTTATGGCATTTGTCTATAGGATTTCACCTTTGATGTATGACCCGAAGCTCAAATTCTTCTTTCTTTGAAGTTGAATTTAAGATAGAAAGTAAATTTCGAAGAGCGGTGAGAAGATGGTTGAGTGATCAATTAGAAGAAATTGCCTTGGATTCCTATCGTAAGATAGGAGAAGAAGAGCTAAAAATGACCGACAACCAACATCTATTTGATCCTCCTTTGGAGGAGCAAAGAAGAGAGCAGCCCCAAAGACTGATGATAATGCCCGATTATGCTAGGCCCTCATTGATGGGAACTGAGTCTAGAATAGTTCGGCCTCCTATTGCAACAAATAATTTTGAAATCAAGTCTCATATCATCCAAATGGAGTAGCAATATGTTCAATCCTATGGTTTACCAAATGAAAAACCGAATGCCTATTTTGTTAACATTTTGGAGATATGTGATACATTCAAAATCAATGAGACAACGGATGATACTATCAAGTTGAAGTTTTTCTCATTCTTATTGAGAAATAGGGCCAAACAATGGCTAGGTTATCTACTCTGAGACTCGATCACCACTTGGAATCAAATGGCGAAGAAGTTCTTAACCAAATATTTTCCTCCTACCAAGATTGCAATAATGAGGAATGATATATTTTCTTTTGCCAAAATTGAAGTTGAAATCTTCTATGACACTTGAGAAAGATTCAAGGAATTGTTGAGGAAGTGTACCCATCATGGATTGCCTACATGGATGCAGGTGCAAACATTCTACAATGGGCTCAATCTAGCTACAAGGTAAATGATTGATATGGCAGTAGGAGATTCTTTGAATAGTAAAACACTTGATCGACTCCAGATCTTATTGAGGAAATGACCATGAACAGCTATCAATGGCAAGTTACCCATTCTACGACAAGCAAGCTAGTCAGAGTCTATGCTGTGGATGCAGTCAAGGCATTAGCAATCTAAGTTGAGGTTTTGAACAAAAAGATTGATGGCATGTCTATGAATCAAATGCCATTCCAAGTGATGCAATGTGACATGTGGGGATAAACATCCTAACCATGAGTATTAGGCAATCAATACAATGTAACAACCAGATAAGCAATGTCACTTCATGGGCAATACATCAAGGCAACAAAACAACCCCTATAGCAACACTTACAATTCAAGTTGGAGAAATCACCTAAATTTCTTTTGGGAGAGTCAAGAGCAACAAAGACAATAATCACTATTGGGATATCATCCACAACCTCCTCCTCAATCTTAATATGAGAAGAAGTCCAACATTGAGGAATTGATGACCAAGTACATCAACACTTCTGAAAATAGGATGCAGAACATGGAAACATCCTTGAGGAATCAACAAATCTCAATCCATAATCTTGAGAATCAAATTAGGCAAATTGCAAAGTTGATATTTGAAAGAACTCATAAGACGCTACAAGCAATACTGAGGCCAACTTAAGAGAGTAAGCAAAAGTAATTACATTACGGAGTGGCAGGGAATTACAAAAGGAGGAGCCAAAAAAGGATGAAGAAGTGGTTTATGAAAAGAGAGAAGAAGAAGAAGGGAAGAAACAAGACAAATATGACCAAAGGAGAGAGGTAGAGCCCACGAAGAAGGTAATGAAGGAGTACAAGCCACCAACCCCTTACCTAAGCACACGTCAGAAGGATTTTCAAGATGAGCACTTCGATAAATTTTTAGAGCTTTTAAACAATTACACATTAACATTCTATTTGTTAAACCTCTTTCGTAGATGCCAAAGTATGCCAAGTTTCTAAAGGATCTATTGTCAAACAAGAGGAAGCTCAAAGAACTAATAGTTGTGAGGCTCAATGAAGAATGCTTCGCCATCCTATAGAACAAGTTATCTTAGAAACTCAAAGGTCTAAGGAGTTTTACTATTTCTTGTAATATTGGTAGTTTGTCTGTTGATAAGGTGTTGGTTGACTTAGGTGCAGGCATAAATCTAATGCCTTATGAGACGTTCATGCGGTTAGGATTTGGAGAACCCAAACCCACAAGGATTAGCATTCAATTGACAAACAAATCCATAAAAGTATTCAAAGAGGATTATAGAGGATGTCTTGGTTAAAATTAATAAATTTATTTTTTTGGTTGACTTTGTGATTTTGGATATGAAAGATGTAAATATTTCTCTTATCTTAGGACAACCTTTTCTTGGTTATGGCTAAAGTATTAATTGATGTTCAAGTCAGGAAGCTAACCCTTAGAGTAGAAGATGAGGAAATAGTTTTTAAAATACCGGAGATCATGAGATATTCTCTAGATACAGATGATACTTGCTTTTATATGAATATTATTGACACTGAATTGGTTAATGTTTTGCAGGAGCTTATCAATGATGATCTACTAGAGGCATGTATCATTCAAGGCAAGATGGTGACTTTACATTCCACCATAGCCGAACAAATGGCTCATCTAGAAGCCAAGAAGTTATATGACAGCATGAGAGCTTATGAGGAGATTGAAGGACCAAGAGGTGGAGCCTCCAGCTATCAATTGAGGAACCATCCGAGCTTGAGTTAAAAAGGCTACCGAAGCACTTAGACTATACTTTACAAGATACTGGCGATCATTACAGCAGGCCTAGATGATGAGAAAAAGCACAAGCTGTTGCATGTTTTGAGGGAGCACAAGGGGACACTTGCATGGAAGATTGCTGACATTAGAGGCATTAGTCCTTCTTTTTGTACCCACAAAATGAAAGATAATTTCAAACCAGTGGTGCAATCTCAAAGGCGGCTCAACCTAAATATGGAATAAGTGATTAAGGCCGATGTGATAAGGTGTTTGATGCGGGAGTGATCTAACCCATTTCTGACAATCCATGGGTTAGTCCGATGCAAGTAGTACACAAAAAGGGAGGCATGACGGTAGCACTGAATGTGAAGAATGAGTTGATCCTGATGAGGAGCGTTATGGGTTAGAGAGTTTGCATCGACTATAGAAAGCTCAATGATGCCACCCAAAATGATTTTTTTTCCTTTGCCTTTCATTGATCAAATGTTTAAGAGATTGGCAGACCGTGAGTACTATTGCTTCTTGGATGGTTTGTCCGAATATTTTTAAATTCCCATAGCTCCCGAGGACCAAGAAAAGATATCATTCACTTGCCCCTATGGCACATTTGCATATCGCTAGATGCCTTTTGGATTGTGTAACGCATCGGCCACTTTTCAAAAATGTATGTTAGCCATTTTTAATGAATTGGTTGAGGATATCGTGGCGGTATTTATGGATATTTTTTCATAGTTGGCTATTTCTTTGATTTATGCTTGAGAAATTTGGACAGAGTATTAAAAAAATGTGAGGAAACAAATTTGGTGCTTAATTGAGAAATTTGTCATTTTATGATTGAAGACGGTATTATTTTGGGGCACAAAATTTTCAAAAATGACATTGAAGTGGATAGAGCAACAATTAAGGTCATAGAGAAATTGCCCCCACTAACTTTGTTCATAGTAATAAGAAGCTTTTTTAGGCATGCTGGGTTTTATAGGAAATTCAAAATAGATTTCTCAAAGATAGCTAAGCCTCTAACCAAATTACTTGAAAAGGATGTGGCTTTTAACTTTGATGAAAATTGCATGAATGGTCCTCAATTGTAGTTGCACTCGATTGGTCTATACCTTTTGAAATTATATGTGATGTTAGTGATTTTTCAGTGATAGCGATACTTGGGCAGAGAAGGGATAGGCATTTCTATCCTATCTACTATGCAAACAAAACATTGACAGAGGCTCAAGAAAATTACACTACAACAGAGAAGGACCTACTTGCGATAGGATTCACTTTTGATAAATTTAGATTCTACATTATCATGTCCAAAATCATAGTGCACCACTGATCACTCTGCACTCAAATATCTTTGAGCAAGAATGATGCTAAACCAAGACTAATCAGATGGATTTTATGGCTATAAGAGTTCGATATGAGATTAAGGACAAGAAGGGAGTAAAAAACTTAGCTGCTAATTATCTTTCTCGTCTTAAGAATGATAAGAAGGAGACTCACTTGAGGAAGAAATTAGTGATGATTTTCCTAATGAGAGATTTTATGCAATTTCTTTATCTTATTTTCATGTACCTTGGTTTGCAGGCGTTGCTAACTATTTGGCTTCACAGGTTTTTCCTAAGGAAATGACTTATCAAGGGAAGAAAACATTATTCTCTGAGTTGAGACATTACCTATTAAATGACCCGTATCTGTTTCATATTGTGCAGATCACATCATTCGAATGTGCGTGGACCACCCAGAGAATGAGTTGATTTTGACACATTGCCATGAGGGACCGACGGGTAGTCATTATCATGCAAAAGGAACAACTCGAAAAGTTTTGGATTCAGGTTTCTTTTAGCCCACAATCTTTAAGAATGCTAAGAAGTATATGGAGCAATGTGTGATAGTTGTCTAGTCGTAGTATTAATGATATTGGACGTGATTAATACAAAAAGACTAGCACATACTTTGCCTCTACTTATAGTCAATAGTAGTTAATCTCGTCCACTATAGTGTGTGACACATAAGCCGATATGTGGATGCTTGTTAGAGAACAAGTTCATTGGATTGATCCGCTAAGAGTCACTATTCATAGTCCAAATGAATTGTACTCTTAATAGTAATGGTGTAAGTAATCCTTAGACTTGAAATTACCATAGCATCTTGAGTGTGGATTGCTATGCTTTAACTCAATTGCTCAGTGCTCGTAAAAAAGTACCCCATACGGTAGAGATTAGATATAGTATGAAGCATAAAAGGATAATAAATAATCGATATAGGATTCACCACTCGTTATTATAGGAGAGTAAATCCTGTATTGGCCACTTATTGAAATATAATTTAAAGAATCATTTGTGCAAAAGTGAGAGTATGACTTGAAAGGTTTCAAGGTTATGCTTTTATAAAAAGTTATATTTCAAAAATAAGAAATCATTAATTAGTCATTTAAAGAGTTTACACTATACTCTTAGACTAATTAGGGGTATAGTGTAATGAAAGGACATTAATTATACGGTAACATTCTCATTGGTAGGTTTAGTCTGCCATATGACTTTCCTATTCATTTAGATGATCATGATGCATTGTTAGATACCACTCCTGATCAATAGTGCAAATTAATTAATTATTGAATTAATGATAAATTAAAATGTTTAATTTATCTAACTCTTAATTAATTAATTAATTAATTATAATTTATACTTATTGCTAATGTAAATGGAATCTAATTGGCCATACACAATAAAAACATGGTCTTTGGGTTAAATTATTATTAAGATAAGTATAAGATATTTATGGGGTTAATTTATGTGATCAATTAACTTAAAGAATTTATTTATAAATATTTCAAGTCTTATTGGAAAAGGTTTCCAAAATAATTAGGAAAAAAAACTTTTGATTTTCTTAAGGAATAGGATTTCCTAAAGGAATAGAATTTGTTTAAGGTAAGTTTCTTAAACTTCTTTTGTTTCCAATTGTCCTTATTTCCTAAAAGACTAGGATACTACTCCCATAATATCCATGCCTTGATTCTTGAAATATTGATGAAACACAAGACAAATTTTAGAGAGAGAAAAATTCAAGAGTGCCGTCCCCTCTCCCCTTGAGGCGTCTCTCTCTCCTAATCGTTAGGGTTTCTTCTTCTTGTGTTCTTCATATTATTCAAGAGAGTTAACACTCAAAAGGCAAGACAATCAAGCTCAAAAGTTCCTTCTAAAGATCATGTTCGTGTGGATATTACCCCACGTTTGATATGTGAGAATAGAGTGGAATGGAAAGACCTTTCCAACTTGTCCATTCCATTATCATGTTTAGTATAGACATTTTAAATTGGAAAGGCTTTTTCCACATGGAACACCGTTTTAGCTTTTTTTAGTAATCCCATTCCTTTACAAAATCTAGGGAAAGACCTTTCCAACTTCATCTTAGAAAGACTTTAAAAATAGAAGTCAATTTTATCCCCACACATTTTTTTTTTTGCTAATTTTTTTAACCTAGGATACATCACTAATTTTTATTTTCAAAATTAAAAAAAAAATTAGATTTTTAATAACTTCAATTAATAATTTTTATTATTTTTAAATCACAATCAATTTAATATGTGCTTAGAATGTTTTTTCTTTTTGCTATAAAAATGTTTAAAATACCATTTTTAAATTTTATGCAAATGTGTAAAAACTAAACTTTTTATAAATTAAATTAAATTGTGAATGTAGTTTCATTATTAATTTTTTTCATATTTTTAATTATAATGCTAATAATTATAAAAATTTTAAAATTGCTTAAAGAGTATAAAAATTAATTTAATTTTAGTAAGAATATTAAGAATTTTAAAATTAAAAATATTCAAGTCTTTGTAGGTATAGAATTACAAACAAACAAAATAAAATATGATATATTCTAGTGTAAAGAATTAAGAGTAATTAAGTAAAATTAATATATATTTATTCCATTTTGATACCTAAATATGATTATGCCAAACATTGAAAAAGGAATATGCATTCCATTCTGACTTGGATGTACCAAACAATTGACTGAAAAAAATTTTCCAGTCCATTCTAGGAGGAAAAACATTTTAGGTGGAAAGGTCTTTCTATTCTAAACTATTCCAGTGTACCAAACATGAGGTTAGAGGCTCAACACTTAAGGAGCTTTTCATTGTAGATCAAAACCTATATAGAATAGGATCGTGCCTTTTGAAGCATAGAAATCTGCAATGCCTGAGGTATTTATGCTAAATTCTCTTGCAATCATATAGATATATCTTAATCCATGGCTAAGGTAATAAAATTTTAAATTTTTTGCTGCGTCACCCCCTTATTACCTTACATAGATTGCATTTAAAAAGAGAATATTCAACGAAGTTGAAAAATTTTTGGACAAAACCAATTCAATACATCTTGGAGTCTTTTGACAGGTGGCAAAAAAGTCAAGTGAGTTATTTCTTGGATCTTCAAGGCATCCTACGCTTCACGCTGAGCCGGTGCCTATCAGAGCCTTAGCTCACTTGTGTGAATTAACATACATTGTAATATAATAAGGATTGATAAAAAAGAAAATTTGAATGTTTTACGCTCAATTATTGAAGAGATGATGGATCTTTTGACGGAGAAAAACTAGAAAAGAAAAAATAAATAGTAACGATGCTCGTATGGAAGTTTTTTTGGAATTGACCGGGTCCACATGTCCCACCGTGAACTGTATGATTTAGATATGAATCATCATGACTCGATACGATCCCACCCGTGAATGGTATGGTTTAGATCTGAATCACTAAGTCTCAATTCCATTAACCCTTGGTAACTCAGATCTCCGAGTCTTAGCGACTCAAATCTAGACCGTAGGGACCATGGATGGGGCTTGTAGAGCCTTGGTGACTCAAATCTCCCCCCGAACCATGATAGAATGCCTCTGTCATGGACATAAGCCAAAATTGTGTCATTTGGCAGTCAAAGAAAAGAACAAAAATCAGTTAGAAGGTAGTTAGAGTAGTTGAGTTAGTTAGTAGTAGTTAGTGGCAGTAGCAAACGAAATAAAAGAAAGAAATGAGCTGAAGAAGAGCATCATCTTTATAATCATGGTTGTAATTCTTTCTCTCACTAATAAATTCTCTCAACATTCCTCTCTCAATTCTCTCTCATTTCTCTCTCGATTATCTCTTTTTCTCTTACTATTCTTTCTTTCTTTCTCAATTCTTGTATTAAGCTAGTAGTCCTGGAGAAATTCTCTCAGGAATTTCAATATTCATCTGAAATTCCTGACAATTGGTATCAGAGCCATCCGTTCCTTGGACCACAGCAGAAGGTACTCACATGAAAACCGTGGAAGAACAAATGAGGAAAATGGAGAACAAAATGCAAAACAATGTTGAAAGGTTGCAATCTGAATTAAAGGAGCTCAGGTTACATGTAGGCGAGAAGTTCGAAGAAATGGACAAGAGAATGGAAATGTTCATTTCAGGTATTGATGCTAAACTGAACTCCTTCTTGCAAGGCTTTAATAGAGATAAGAGTATGCATGTAGAAGAAGCATAGACTACAGATAAATCACCATTACTGCCAACTCTTGGGTTAGGAGAAAAAGAAGAAAAAGAACCCTGGAAAATGACTAAGGAAAAAGGAAGTAGAGTATGGATTATGGGTCCTAAAGTAGAATTACCAAGTTTTGAAAGCGGAAAGACCTAAAGAGTAGCTTAGAAAATGCAAGAAATATTTTCTTGTTAACCAGGTTCCTGATAACCAGAAATTTGAAGTGGTTGAGATGTATTTAGAAGGAAGAACCGAAATTTGGTATCAAGGAATCAAGAAAAACCACAAGAAGATGAGCTGGGAAGAATTTTGTGAGAAGTTGGGAAGGAGATTTAGTGAAAAGAAAGGGTATGATGAAGTAGAAGAATTTAAATAAATTGTAGCAGTCAGGATCCTTGAAAGAGTATCTTGAGAAGTTTGAAGAATTAAGTACCCTTATGTTGATTAAAGATCCTCATCTGTCAGAGGCTTATTTTGTTTCAAGTTTCATTAGTGGATTGAAGGATGAAATTGAGCCAATCATTAGGATATTTAAACCTAGCACCCTTCAAGAAGTTGTTGAGATTGCAGAATTACAAGAACAACAACTAGAATTGGGAGGAAAAAACGAGAGAGAATGATGATGAAATCTTGGGAAGCTAGAGGTTTTTGAAAGGGGAGTGGTACTTAGACTATAAACTCAAATGTAGGGTCTAGAAACTTTGGTGGAGGAGCAAACAAAGGAGCCTTTGCTGAAAATAAAATTTCTGAAGTCAAAAAAATTTCTCCTCAGGAAGTGCAATACAAGAGGAATCATAACCTTTGCTTCAAATGTGGAGATATATATTCTCCAAGGATTCAATGCAAATGCAAAAACCTTAACTTCATAATCACACAGGATGATGAAGAAGGGGAATTTTTAGATGCGATTGGTGAACAGGAGGAGGGCACAGGGAATCCTGAACAAGTATTAGAGGTCTCCCTACACACCTTAACCAATCTGATGAAAGGAAAAACTCTGTAACTACAAGGACTTCTCCAAGGGAGGATCGTTTCTATATTGATTGACACTGGTAGTACTACAAGGTTTCTCAATAAAAGACTTGCTTCTGAACTGCATCTAGTTGAAACTAAGATGAAAATGCTTTCTACTACGATTGCCGATGGAAGAGTAGTATCCAGTGATACTTTCTCTCCCACTATTAAATGGGATATTCAGGGGTATTCTTTTGAATATAATCTGGTATCTATGGAGATTGGAGTATGGGACATAATTTTGGGAGTGGATTGGATGATTGAGTACAGCCCCATAACATTTGATTTTAGGCACATGAATGTTAGGTTGTATAAGGAAGGCAATGAAATGGTGTTGGAGGGTATAGTGCAATAACCTACTATGAATTTGGTGAGAGGAAAAGCTGTCAAAAAGTTTACAAAGTAGAAACAAAGGAGCATTACAGCCAACCAAGTGGGCTCTTCTGGTGAACAGCAGAAAGAGGTAAACATTCCAATTGAAATTTTTGAGTTATTAAAGCAACACTCCGATGTGTTTGAGACTCCCAAATAATTACCCCTAAAAGAACCTAAGACCACTCTATCCCTTTGAAGAATAATGCACAAACCTTTAAAATTAAACCATATAGATACCCTCACTCACAAAAGTCTAAAATAGAAAAATAGGTGCAAAAAATGTTAGAGGCTGGAATACTCCAGAATAGCACCAGTCCTTATACTTCCCCTATATGACTTATTAAAAAGAAAGAAGGAACTTGGCATTTTTGTGTTGATTTCAAACATTTAAATGAGCTCACCATTAATAACAAGTACCCAATCCCAAATATTGAGGAACTCCCAGATGAACTGCATGGTTCAACAATCTATTCCAAAATGGACCTCAGATCTGGTTACCACTAGATTAGAGTTAAACCTACTGATGTTCATAAAACAGCCTTCCAAACACACCAATGCCACTTTGAATTCCTTGTCATGTCCTCTGGCCTCACAAATGCCCCTGCAACTTTTCAATCTCTGGTGAATGAAATTTTCCAACCTTACCTTAGAAAATTTGTCCTAGTCTTCTTTGATGATATTCTTGTCTACAACCATAACCTGGAGTCTCATGTTAAACATCTAGAGGCAGTGCTTTTAACTCTTAGATGCCACCAGCTATATGTCAAACAGTCCAAGTGTATGTTTGCACAAGCAAGGATGGAATACTTGGGGCATGTGATATCTAAACAAGGAGTAGAGATGGACATGGCTAAGGTAGAGTGTATGAAGAAATGGCCAACTCTTACCTGTGTTGAAGCCTTAAGGGGTTTTCTAGGCCTTACAGGGTACTATAGGAGGTTTATTAAAAATTATGGCCTAATATGTAAGCCTTTAACTGAATTGGTGAAGAAAGATGCCTTCCTTTGGAATGATGAAGCAGAAAATGCATTCCAGACACTTAAAACAATCATGAGTACCATACCTGTACTCAAATTACCAGATTTTACTCAAGTTTTTGTAGTTGAAACATATGCCTGTAGCAGCGGAATAGGTGTTGTCCTTATGCAAGAGGAGCAGCCTATAGCTTTTCTCAGTAAAGCTTTGTGTCCTAGGAACTTGGGGTTATCTGTGTATGAGAAAGAGCTGTTGGCAGTAATAATGGCTGTGACAAAATGGGAGCACTACTTAGTTGGCTATCATTTTATCATCCAGATAGACCATCAAAGCCTCAAATTCTTGTTATAAAAAAAGCTCACCACTACACTCCAACATAAGTGTCTTACCAAAATTTTGGGATTAGATTATGAGATAGTGTAAAAAAAAAAAAAGGATCCCAAAATAAGGTTGTTGATGCCTTATCTAGGAGAAAGTGTCAAACTGAAGAAGAAATAAGGGTAGGTGCAGTTACAGAAGCAGTCCCAAAGTGGAAGGAAGATGTGATGCTGAGTTATGAGCAGGATTTAGAATGCCAGGAATGGATTCAGAAAGTTACTTTTCAACCTGAGGAGTATAAGGAATTCCAGTACCAGGATAGTATTCTGAAATACAAAGGGAAGATCTACATAGGAAGTGGAGGAGAATTGAGGAGACAAATAATGCAGACTCTTCATGCATCAGTAGTGGGAGGCCATTCTGGTCAGTTGGGAAGTTTACAAAGGATCAAAGCTTTTTTCTATTGGCCTCAACAAAAAGGAGATGTGGTCCAGTTTATCAAGACCTGCGATGTGTACCAGAGAAACAAGCATGAGTTAGTTCCTTATCCTAGTCTCTTGCAACCCCTTCCCATACCAAAACAAGCCTAGTCCCAAATAAGCATGGATTTCATTGAAGGTCTACCAGTATATGAGGAGTATAATTCCATCATGGTAATTGTGGACAAACTAAGTTTGCTCACTTTTGTGCACTTGCAGGAGATGTGGCCAAAACATTCTTGGATCAGGTTTTTAGATTGCATGGCCTACCAGAAAATATTGTATCTGATAAGGACAAACTATTCACCAGCAAATTCTGGTAAGAACTCTTCAGGATTTTGGGCACCCAACTACACTATAGCACCTCTTACCACCCTCAAATGGATGGGCAAAGTGGAGAGTTAATCAATGTTTGGAAGCTTATCTTAGATGCATGACCAGTGACAGACCCCAACAATGGAAGAAGTGGCTACCTATGGCTGAGTGGTGGTGCAACACAAACCATCATACTAGCCTCAACATGACTTCCTTTCAAGCACTTTATGGTTATAAACCAGTACAACTACCAATGGGTGATTTACTAGAATTAATAGTTCTTGCTGCCAACAACCTAGGTTCGTGAAAGACAGGCCTTACTTCAATTGCTCAACCAGAACCTTCAGAAGGCTCAAAGTAGGATGGAATACTTTGCAGACAGAAAAAGGACTGAGAAGATACTAGAAGTTGGTGATTGGGTGTACTTGAAGTTATAACCGTACAGGCAATAGTCATTGGAACTTAGGAGACAACTCAAATTATCTTCCAAGTATTATGGGCCTTTTCAGATTGCAGAAAAGATTGGAGGGGTGGCTTATAGACTGAATCTACCTACAGGCTCACGAATCCATCCTATGTTCCATGTTTCACTACTCAAAAAGAAGATTGGAGATGCTACGGTAATGCCTACACTTCCACTAGTGGGACCAGATGATCAAATACACATAGCCCCTGGTCAGGCTTTAAAAAGAATAGCAATCATGAGGAATGGTCAACCTGTAGCACAGGTACTCATTCAATGGATAAATTTGGAACCTAAAGAAGCCACTTGGGAGGACTTGGACTTCATCAGAAAGCAATTTCTAGAGTTCCATCATTGGGGACAAGGATAAATTTAAAGGGGAGGGATTTGTCATGCACATAAGCCAAAAACTGTGTCGTTTGGCAGTTAAAGAAAAGAACAAAAATCAGTTAGAAGGTAGTTAGAGTACTTGAGGTAGTTAGTAGCAGCTAGTGGCAGTAGCAAACAAAATAAAAGAAAGAAATGAGCTGAAGAAGAGCATCGTCTTTGTAATCAGGGTTGTAATTGTTTCTCTCACTAATAAATTCTCTCAACATTCCTCTCTTAATTCTCTCTCATTTCTATCTCAATTATCTCTTTTTCTCTTACTATTCTTTCTTTCTTTCTCAATTCCTGTATTAAGCTAGTAGTCCTAGAGAAATTCTCTCAGGAATTTCAATATTCATTTGAAATTCTTGATAGTCTCGCCCGTACTGGAAAGAGCGGTCGGTCAATTGAAACAAAAGACCACTAGGATTTCAATTTTCCCATTAGATACGAGACATTTGGGTTAATTACAATTTACTCCTTATAACCCTCAGTCAGTCGCACTTTATCTCATGAGCCCAACAAATACACATTTTGCCTATATCAAAGATTCTATTCATAATTTTGAATATTAAATGCTGATTTGTAAAATATTTTGACGCATTATCCTTTTCCATGTGTAGTGTTGAGCAGTCATCATTAAACTGGGATGCACTAGCTTGATGAAGAATCAGACAATAGTCGAGGTAGTTAATCCATTTTTCACTGATTTTTCATAATATTATTTTATATTTTTTAGCAATATCTTAGTATCGCTTAAATAATATGCTTTTTTATTTGAATTTTTTTTTCTATAAATAGCAAAAAATAAGAATCAGTCAGTTGACCCAAAAAATCTGAAAATTTTGTTCTGATCAACGAACTAAGTTTATAAACATTGGTGTTAAGTTTTTAAGTATATTATCATAAAAGTCATCGATTAAGTATTAAATTATAATATTTATTTTTAATTGGAATAAAAGACTTTGCTTTATGACAAGAAATGTTAATTGAGGTAGACTAAATACTCATATATTAGTAACAGACAAATCTACTAATATAATTCAACTCATTCTTTTCATTTTAATTAAAAAAATGGCATTCCAGTTACAATCAAATAAGATTTAACACAACATCCGTAATACTTGTCACAATATATGTAAAAACATAACGGTAAAAATAAACAATTAATTATAAAATAATATTATATAAAAATAGTAAAAGACAGGATTAACCATTATTATACCGGACTATCTTCCGGTTCCAAATCAATCTGCGAGACTTTATCATACGTATAAAGAGCAATTTTTCCAAAATTTCATTCATATAGTAATTTTATATGGATGATGATTTATACCCTCTACATTTTAATTGATACTGTTGACCTATACTAATATACTCAAGAGTTGTAATAATTAAAATTCTCATTCAGAATAATAAACTTAAATAAGAAGTACTTTCGGTCTTAAAAAACGAAAGTGAAAATTATAAATGGAATTTTTAACTGGGGACAAAGTGAGTATTTTTCGAGTTCAAGATGGTCTAACCTTCTATAAATTTTAATCCTTCGTATTTTATGAGTTAAACAGAATAATTGCCATAATCAGGTACCATTACATCTCTAAATGACAGACCTCGATCAGTTTAGTTGAACATACTTTTGCAGGAACTCATTTTCATTGTTTCCATTGAAATATACTTTTTTAACATTTTTTTGCACTTATTTCATTCTTTATCTGAAAAGTAATTTAAAGATTTAGTCCCATATTAGTCCCATAAAGCTTTTTTGGTAAGAGTTACACATTTATCTGGATGAACAAGAATCGCATATTAACCCAAAACACTAATCAACTTTTTTTTTTTTTAAAGATACTAATCAACTTTGAATACTACCGCATCAACTTTTTAGAAAATCAATATGTAAATTATGTACGTTTACCCAAATTTCTCATAGACAGAAGTGATAAGTGTTTATTCATAAGCTCAAAATAGAATCATCTTTTTATTGATAACCTAAAACTAGAATCATCTTTCCCCATTAATTTCTAATCATGTTTATGGTAGCAACCATTTCATCCGGATGTTAAAATCATGAGTAACAATGTCCAAATAATGCTATCTCCGGTACAATGAGAGCTTGAAGCTCCAGCATCTTCCATGCTTCCCTCTCTCGTCAATTATATCCTCACATCATTAGATGATGGACGAGAAATTTTCGAGATCAAAGTATAATTACTTATTTATGCAAAGTTTCATCCGGAACGACGTGATTATTCACTTAAAAATATATCAAGGCATAGAGTCGTTCACCTCTATTTTTGAATCCTATTTGACTGAAAATTTAAAGAACAAAAATTTTCCATATGCACAAATACTTCTTGTTGTCCTTATGGCAAACTTTTGCGTGTACGATAACTTCGCTCTCTATTTTTCTATTTTACCAAACCAACATGGGACAAAAAATTAACAATGCAAAATGGTATTAGTGGAGATCTGCCAAGCAAAAGCAATCACTGTCGAACCCCTAAAAATGTGCTGAGCTGCTAGAAAGCTATTCTTTTAGTTGCTTTGAGAACAGTAAACCTATTCCTTGTTTCAAGTTTACAAGTGAAACAGATTCCTGCTTAATATCACACTGCATATTATGACTGTACATTTCATCCGTCATTAATAAATACAAAGTAACCAAAGAGAAATATTTAATTAAAAAAGAGAGAAATATTAAGACACCAATACTATAAAATCTACTCCAAATATCCCTATCCAGGGGAAAAACATCATATGGTACCAATGCTTCTTAATTTTTCAGACCAATGATGTCCCCCTAACTCCCAAAAAAAGGCGGAACCTCACCACTGCACGGGGTGCAATGACACAACATGAATTTCAGGCCTCATGCACTCACTAACCAAATCAAAACATTTAAGTGTGCCACCAATCATTATTTCAAAGAAGATCACCATTCCATTCCAATAAAGTATGATACCCGAAGGCTAAAGATGCTATTGTTATATCACAAAAAGATACTGCCATATGACCAATTTAGAGAGTATGCAAACCATGATATAACAGTAGGAAGTAACAAATAATAGGAATCATGTCAGAATTTATCTAACAGACAAAAGGAATCATGGCAGACTAAATAGAAGAGAAGAAAAAACAGTGATGTAAAATGTCTGAGGTATGCAATTCATTTACAAGAAAAGAAACCTGATATTATCATTATAACCACTTCTCAACATTCACCAAAGCTAAGTGTAAAAATAAATCATGCAGACGCATTGCATTAACTTTGGGAAGTTGGGCCACGCGCTTTGACCCAACCCTACACACATGCCAAGTGTCTCATAGAATATATGTACATATATGAGTGTGTGTAGACCCCCCCCCCCCCCCCCCCCCCCCTTTCTTTTCCTTCGAAAAAGAAAAAAAGAAGAAAAAGAAATGTAAGTTACTCCTATTTATTTAACAAGGTGGAAAATCATCTCTCACTTGTAAAACCTATGTTCAATATTTTGCAGGAAATAGGAATGTTCGAATTAAAGCAGCATGCACTGAATGTCACAGGAAAGTTTTATTGAACAAAGAATGTACCAAATTATAGCATTCAACAAGAATGTACCATGTGTACCAATCGAGAATAAATTCAACAAGAATGTACCATGTGTACCAATCGAGAATAACTTCATAGCTTGAATTCAAAATTGTAAGACAATTGCACTAACATTTTGAGTTCTGAATCCAAGCAGCAGAAAGCTCAAAGTTTCAAATGGTTTTCAACAGAAATTAGGGATTAATGAGGTATCCAAAAGTATCTACTACGACGCAATAATTGTTGCCTAAATAAAGAGGAAACCCAACAAAATTCTAGAAATGAATACTGGAATTCTACCCAAAAATATTCATACTGGGAAAAAGAAAAGCTCTCTCCAGATATTCAATAGGAATTAATGCTAACAAAGCTTAAAACTTCTATTCAAGTGATTCGAATCAAGAACCATCAGAATGGAATAGCAAATAAGAAGAAAGTCACCTGCTTAAGTCGAATCAAGAACCATCAGAATGGAAGAGCAAATAAGAAGAAAGTCACCTGCTTAAGCCTTCCAATGTATGATGCTAAAACAGTGTTAATAGGATAAATTAATCTGTTCTATATTACGTTAACAATTTTCCAAACAAAAAGAAAATTCCGTACCTCAACAGTATCTAATGGTACGAAAATACCAGGATCACCAAAGTGCCGCATCTAGCAAACTGAACTAAAATAAATGGTAAAAATGGCTCAATATGCTGGCAGGCTCATTCCAACTCTGCTTTGAAGCATCCCAAAAGGAATAAGAAAACTCTGATGAATCTACTTCAGCAAGCACCACAACAGTCTGTAATTGATAGCATAAGGAATGAAGCCTCAAGTGAAATCACAAGGCTTTGCATCCAAGAAAACAAGGCATACGGAATCAAATTGCATCTCATCCAAAGATGCATATTCTTCAATCATCATTGAAAGATACAAAGTAGCCAAAGAAGCTAAAGACAGACACTCGGCATCTTAGCCATCAATGATAATAACTAACTTCACAGAAGCACATTATTAAAGAGGAAAACAAGCATCCATTGGAAATTCATGCTGAAATCTTGAAATATCTATTCAATGAATTCAGGGCAAGAAGCACCAGAATGGAATGGCAAATACGAAGCAAGTAAGCTGCTTGAATTTTACCTACCAAAAGTCCTAGAACAGTCTAATTTGTTGATATAGGGTTCATCAAATTGCATTATATGCCAAAAAGAGATAGACCATTAAATATAAGCTAATGTCTCAATGTGCTGGTAGGCGTCCCTCCAATTGTACTTTGAAGCATCCCTAAAGGAGAAAGAAAGCTGCGCTATATCAACTTCAGCAAGTTCCTTGACAGTCGTATCATTGATATCATAAGAAATGACTTTACCGTCGAGTGATATCACAAGCTGAACTTTCTTTTCTTTCTCGTCCACAAGAAAACAAGGCATATTGAAATCAAATAGCTTATCATACTCATACTCTGCAACCACCATAGAAGGATACAAAGTAATTAAAGAGGCAACATCAATAACATAATTGACAACCCACTCAGAATAGTCCCTTTTCAACGCAAAAGCTTGAAGTTGCGTTGTATGAGGCTTGTTCAGACCAATAAAATACAATTGTCCCCCTGACTCTCCAAAATAGAGAACATCCCACCAGAAGAAATATGGAGTTGGGGGATTAGGTATTACTGGCCTCAGACACTGATTATCCAAATCAAAGCATAAAATACCCGACCATTCCCTAGCCCAGTGAAGACCACCATTCCATAACACCCCTCTGTCAAAATAATACGGTTCACCAAACATCTGAAATGTCTCCGTGGTCTCCCTCCAAACCCCAGTTTCAGATGAATATACCATGAACCGAAATTCATCTTCAACTTGAGTGGCCCACACGGATACGAGTTTGTAATGATCAGATTTGACAATGTCAAAGGCAATATTAACAGTCCGAAATTTATATTGTTCATTCCCAAGTTTGCACCACGGAATTAGCCTATGCTGATTGGTGGTAGGATTATACACAACGAATTCTCTACGATCTTGATTGAAACTGAGCTCAATGCACAATAAACCATTACAAGAATGCAACTGCAGAATTTCACCATCAAGGAAATTAGACAAGCGGGAAATGATGTTACCCATTGAATTCGTATAATCTTGGCGGAAAGAGATGAAATTGAGCTCGCGCATTATGTCCACTTTCCGAAACAAAAGGAGGGCGGCTGGGGCAACGGAGGAGGAAGCAGTACTGATGATGGTGGAATAAAACCGCGAGTGGAGACGACAGAAAGCGGGGCTGGAAATGACGGAGAGCCATTTCTTGGAGACTGATTTGAAGCGAATGAGACATTTTGGGGGTAAAAGAAGAAAAATTTGGGTTAGAAGGTCTTCATTATTGGCTATAATAATTGACGATAAGGATTCAAGACGTGGGGTCTTGACTTGGGTTTGATTTTGTTCATCCTTGTGGGGGATTATTGGCTCTGCTGAAGGAGCAGAGGACGAGAAGGAAGAGTAGAAAGAGAGTTGTCTGGAGCCGTGGATGTGTCTAATCACAGGGAATTTAGATTCTGGAGGTACAGAGGTTGAAGATCCGGGATCCATTCCGACTTCCGACGGCAACTTGCTGTATATGCGAGTATACTTTCTTGTGGTGGAGAGGCCTAGGTTTCGCTCTCGTTCGCTGTCAACAGACAACTGATTTGTGCAAGCTCTTTTTCTTTTCTACCTTCGCTTTGTTGTTGTTGTTGTTGTTGTTGGTTTTCCTTCTTCTTCTTCTTCTTCTTATTCTTCTTCTTATTATTATTATTATTATTATTATTATTATTATTATTATTATTTTATTCCTTCAAAAGGACATCATAGTGCAAGGCGCAAGCTTTGGTTTTACCTTCTCTTCTTTTTTTTTTTTTTTTTTTTTTTTTTGTAGTTCAGTGTCAACATTCTAACCTATTTCTAATCTATTCCACCGAATGGTTCAACTGGATCTGAGGAACTAATAGAACCTAAACCACCATTACACCAGAAATAATCCTATGGTGCCTATTTGGATTTAATTGCAACAGATAGGGTTTGAACCTAAACCTGCTGCGGGGGAGTAATTTAGTTGGTTCCCTTGACCATTGAGCTCGATGGCTTCCAGCTTTGGTTTTACTATTCGATGCTTTTTTTTTTCTCCCACTACTATATATATCTACCTTGTGGTGGGTGTGTCAGGCTACACCTTCAAGGCTCTTTTGCAGGCCACAAAATATAGGCATTAATCAATATAAATTGGGTTAGTTACATTTAACTCTAGTGTAGTTCACCAAATTATCAAATAGACTCTGTAGTTTGATCAAATTATGGTCTAATTATTTAACTGGCCAAACGTTAGCCTTACCGAGAAGACGTAACGAAACCAGTGAAATGACAAAAATAACCTTGGTTTAAAATATATTTACCTTTCTTGAGATTTGTTCAAATTACAAAATAACCCCTATAGTTTGGCCAAATTAGTCCAATTCTATAAAATAATTATATGGTTATCAAAAACCCTCTATAATCATTTAAAAGAAAAATAAATAAAAATAACTAGGTGCAATAACTAAAAACGCTAAAGGAAAAATATTAGTAAAATCTAGATAGAGTGTTGGATATAGAGTAAGAAGATTTATTTTGATTTATATATAAAAAATTGTATTTCAAATTAAGAAAAATCTTTTGTCATGAATTTAAATTGGAGATTTTGTTTTAATCTCTAAAATTCTTCCATAAACTTTTACTTTGACTTTTAACAATTGCTAATTGTATTCATAATAGATGGTGGCATGAGAGTAGAATAAGAGTATATTTTATGAAATTTGTTAGAAATTTATTGTTTTTAAGAAATAGAATTTGCTGACATGCAAATACATATAAAAATTGTTATCCATGTCTAGTATTTGTTAGTAGTGACCAGAATTACATTGCCAATAATCCTATATAACTAAAATTTTTGTTACTTTGAATATTGTGTAAGTCTATAACTAAAATTTTGTTACAAAGCATGTAAGAAGAAAAAATTAGTGATTAATAAGCATATTGAGAATTTTAGCAAAAAATTATTATGGGCATAATTTAATTAAAATAACATTATAGGGTTTTTTAATTTGGGCAAACCTCGAGGGAGGTAAATTTAATAAATCCAAATTGAAAAAGAGGATTTTAGGATTTTCAGTCAAATATTTTGTTGATGTAAGCATACTTCGTAACAAATTTAATGGCAAGGGTGTATTTAATAAACATTTCTAATTTTAGGGGGTTATTTGTTAAATATTTTTTATCCAAAGGGTTAGATCGTAATGCAGTCAAACCATAGGATTCGTTTTGTAGTTTGGCCAAACCACAAGAGAGGTAGATGTAATTAACCCATATAAATTATGTAAGTCCTTATTTTATTGCAAACATGATTAAACTGTACAAAATAAAATTAGACTATAAAGTGTACATTTGATAAGAATTTTTTAGAAAGTAATTCTGCTAGATATTAAGAATAAATACTAATTGAAAAATAAATATACGGTAAGCCAAGAATTAGATCTAAAATTCGATAATAAGATATGTTATGATATAATAATACATCAGAGTAAAAGATAATGGCTATCTGTATTTATTTGGACATATTTAATAGTAAATAATAATATAAATATGTCCCTATAAATTTTAAACAAGTAGTTTAAGAATCTTACTTCGTGTGGCAAATACAAAAAACAAATCACAAACATGACAACATATGAGGCGTGGGTATTGGTGCTTGTCCTTCTTGCTCAAGGCCCGTTGGAAATTCTACTCCATGCAATTTGTCAGACGAGCTGTAAGTGTACTGAAATTATGAATGAATCTTAAATAGAAAGTTGTTAAACCATGAAAACTCCTCATATCAGTCGTAGTTCGAGGCGTAGATCAATCTAGAATGGCTTTTACTTTCTTCTCGTCAACTTGAATACCATCTTTTCACTATAAAATAACACTTCTTCAAGTTATATACTAATTATCCTACAAAACAGTCAAAACCTAAAGCAAATGCTCTGGGTGTTCTTTCTTGTTAGCACTACATATAAGAATGTCATCAAATAGACAATAACAAATCTACAGTGACAGGCTTGAAGACTTCATTCATTAGCCTCATAATTGTATTAGTTGTATTAGAAAGGCCAAATGACATTACCAAGCACTCATACAGATGCTCTTACATCTTAAAAGTAGTTTTCCATTTATCTCCAAGCCGAATATGGATATGATGATATTCACTTCTTAAGGCAATATTAGAGTAGATCGGTCAGCCCAATAGACAATCCAATAAATCCTCCAAGCGAGGAATGGGAATTTTGTACCACACTGATGATCTTATTAATGGCTCAGCTATCCATGCACATACACCAACTCCTATCCTTTTTTGGAGTCAATAATGTAGCCACAACACATGGACTGGTACTAACTTGAATTAATCCCTTGTGCAACAAATGATCCACAATTTCTTACAGAATCTCATTCTCCTTTGGGCTCATCCAATAATGCGACAAGTTAGGTAGATTGCTTTTGGGTACAAAATCAATCTCGTGCTAAATATCCCTTATTAGGGGTAATCTTGCAAGAAATTCTTCTAGAATAAAATCGGTGAACTCATTCAAGTCCTCCTAAACAGATGAGGAAACTATTATCTCCACCGCCTTTTCTCGCACAGTTAACACATCCTTTACCCTAAACCCTAAAGTCGTGAATCTGCAAGAAAAACTCCATCTAGAAGGGGAAAAGTCAAAAAGTTTCTAGCAGTTTTACTATTAATTACTAGAGCTAGTCGGGCCAGCTATAGGACGCTTACTCTATTTTCTAGGTACTAGAGTGACTTTTCTTGCCGTCCTTTATAAATCTATGTACGTACTCCAGACAACAAAGGGTAGCATCAACATTAAATGCCACAGACGACCTAAAAACAAGTGACACACATCCATGTATGCTACATCATATACCACCTCATCCTATAGACAATAGCACTCTACATCTATCAACTACCCTAATAGGCTCAACATACCTAATCGCACCTATCTTCTAAGGGTCAAAATGCTTTTCTACAGGTAACCTTAGCTAATTAACTAAAGTTCTAGAAACATTATCTTCAGTACTACCATTATCTATAACCACATCACAAATATTACTAGAAATTGTGCATTTGATCTTAAATAGTTTGCGCCCACTGAGAATAATCAAATTGTCTTAGTGCCAGGAGTAACTTCCTCACTACGAATGTCTTATGGTCATAGTCCAAGTCCCTACCATTAGGACCATATATATACTCTTGATCATCCTTGAAGACCTTGGGATCTTACATCATCTTAATTTTGATGATTAACAAATTAATGATAATGTTCACTAATGTTTTATAAAGTTAGCTTTGTAGCAAAATCTTAAGAATTAAAAGAAAATGAAAAAATGCAAAGAAGTACTCATCTGACGACCATGCAAAAGCAACAAACGTGATGTGAACGTCCAGGTCAATAAGAAATGGCTGATGGTCAGAGAGCATCTGAACGAGGATTCGGATGCAACATGCAGACATCTTGATGACCGGATGTCGTGCCTCATTTTGGAAAGGGAGAAAATAAATAAGAGGAAAAAAGTGATTTAAAAAAACAGCTTTTAAAAAATAATTTTTACTTTTTTGATAAAAAAACAAGAAAAAGGCCGGGACTTTTGAAAATTGCAACAATTTTGGCCAAAAATAAAGTTTGAAAAGGGTTCTATGAAAAAAAGATTTGCCACTCGGTATTAAGTTTTGGTATACTAAGTCACCAAAAAATATTTTTGTTATCAAAGGTACGAAAGACAAGAATGCCATTTTAGAAAATATTTTTGTGGAAAATGTAAGAAAAACGAGAAAACCCTTTTTGGACAACTCCAGGTCTTTGAAAACAAGAGAAAAATGGGTTCGGGAGTCACAGTTGAAGAAAGGGAAGGCAAAGGTTTGCACCTAAGGCATCCTTTCAACCTAATCAAAGCAGTTGCGAGGTTTAATTGAGATTTTCCTAAAATGCCTCGAAAATTCTATCGCATTTGGATGTCACTACACGAATGCAAACTTGAATCTAAAAAGAAAGTATCGAGAGGGACAAAATGTCCTTTCGAGTTTAATTAGAATTATTGTATTGATTGCGAATTCCCAAAATGAGACCTCGAAGGGGTCACAAGCGATACAAAATGAGACTCAAAATAAAATAAAATAAAGGTTATATAGATATAAGTGACCTAGGAATGGGAATGTAACGTAACGAGTACGGGGAACAAAATTCGCGACAAAATATTTCTTCTTATAGAGGGATAAATAGCATGCTAAGGCTGTGAAAGCTATATTCACCCATTTGTCGTGTTTGAAGGTTGACTCTTCTAGTCTAAATGCACAAACGACCTATCTATCCTAAAATTCTACAGGAGATGCAATTTTAAATGTCATGTATTACGAATATATAAGGATAAAGGAAAATATAGTAAAAATTATAATGCAAATAGAGAAAATAGCCCTTAAAATGAGGAAAAATACATGAAGTGAAATGGAATGCATACAAGGGATGAGGTTGATGTAAAAAAGGGCCTAATAGTCTAGCGTTGGACTATCCCATATCTACAAAATTTCACTAGTGTTGGAATAGTGAGGAAACGAGAATGAACCACAACTGGCACTGGACTAGTGTGACGAAGATATACATATATCATAATAAAGCAAATGAAAATCATAAATTAAAGCAATTGGCACATAGGAGCAAATAATAGCACATAAGAGCACATAGAACATAAGTATAATATTTTAGATGCAAAGTCCTGATAAAAGCGAGTAAAACGTATAAGCACACAAGCATATAGTGCATAAAAGCCCTAACTATTATATTGAGGAAGCCTAATTACAATCAAGAGAGGGGAAAGATAAGAATGATAATTTATCTAACCTATTATATTTTCTATCTAAAATACAAAAATTTTGTTAAATAAATGAACAATATAATCTATCTAAATGCAAATTTTGTTAACTAAAATATCACCTATCAATTACATTCCTCCGAATAATTAAAATTAAATTCAAATACATAAATAAACACAAAATTGATAAATATTCCAACATAAAAGAAAATTAAAACAACACATAAGAAATCACACAGGAGCACATAAGGAGAATTAAAAGGTAGTGAGGGTACCTCCCTTTTGAAAAACCTAGTGCAAGTACGAACAAAATGAAAAAACTTATCAAGGTAACATTATAAAGCATAAAATAAATTCCCACAAGTTTTGGAAGGCAAAAACATAAATTTCGGCGAATTGGGCCAACAATGTAAATTCAAGCAAGTTTAGGGGCTAAGAGTGTCAATTCTAGCAAACTTAAGAGTTGAAATGCAATTTCTAACCATATTTTATAGCTAAAATAAAAAGTCTAGCAAACTAGGGGGACAAAAACTATGAATTTCAGCAAATCCAGGGTCAAAATTGTAATTTCCAGCAACATTCAAAAGTAAAAATGTAATTCCAGCAAGCCAAGGGGCTAAAAACATAATTTCTAGCAATGTTTTAGAGTAAAAATGCAATTCCAGCAAACATGAGGGATCCAATTGTAATTTCCAGTAACATTCAAAGGGTAAAAATATAATTTCAGCAAAGCTTTGGGGCAAAATTGCTAATTACGGTAAGCTTGGGGGGCCAAAATATAATTCCATCTAGCATAAGGACAAATATTGAAATTTCCAGCAATGCACTGGGCAAAATTGTAATTTTTAGCAATATTCAAAAGCTCAAATGTAGATCCAGCAAGATTGGGGGTTAAGTTGAAATTCATTAACACATATATGAAGAGAAGTTAAACTTTTAGGGGTCAATCTACAAATATTAATGACCTAAGTGCAACAATTTTAAAATGTCCAAGAGCAAAATACCAATATAACCAAAACCTAGGGGGCTAATCATAAATATCAATTATGTTAGGAAATAATGATAAAATAAAGAAAACTAAAACTACGTAGTTTTAACTAGAACTACGTCAAAACAACGTAGTTTTGATGAGTGTTTTTTTTAACTAATTATATATAGACAAAAACAGAATAAGAAATCAAATAAATTAAAACTTCACCACTGCCCAAAATCAGTTTTCCTCTAGTAAAAATCCCCAATCCTTTTTCAAACCCAATGTCTCCCAAATCTGTTACTCAAACCTTTCAATCCGTCAAACTCAATCAAATTCACTCCTCTCAACTGGGTCCTAGTATAAATTAATATAACAAAACTACAAAGAATCAACAATAAGTGTTGATTGGCACCAAAAATAAAGTAATAAAAATAAAAGAAGGGAAAACCTCACTATTTCAGTTGAGAGAGAAAGAGGATGATTTGGCTTGTTGGAGGCTGGTGGCGATTGGCAGCTATTGTTGCAGTGGCGCTAATGATTGATAAAGAGGCTGTTGGTGGCGGTGTGATATTTGTGGGTGGCTTGGGAAGCTAATTGCAGTGGTGCAATAGAGGAGGTTGAATTTTGATGGTGTTTTGAAGGGGTTGTAGTTGGTGAAACTCTGATGGTGGTGTCTGTTGGTTGTTGTTTGGGGTGGGTGTGTGTGTGTGGCCAAATATGTATATGTGTGAGTTCTATGTGTGTATGTGTGCAACTGAATAATCTGTCTTTTGGTGATAGTGTGTGTAATGCGTGTTGTATGAATAGAGTAGTGAGTAGTAGAGTTAATTGGGAGGTGTGTGAATTGTGAGAAGTGTGCAAATGGGTGATATGTGTGCTTGAAAGCTATTGAAGAGTGCAGATGGGGTGTATGGGCTTAACCTAGACGGAAGTTTTGGAGAATTGTGTGAGTGACTTGGTGAGTTTGTGTGTGTGTGAATGAAGCTGGGATGTGTATGCGTGAATGTAATTGTTAGTGTGTTTGGCAAGATGAAGGTGAAGGTGAGACTGAGAGTAATTGATAGAAATAGTGAGATGGAGTGTTGTGTGTACAGAGCATTGTGGTTGAGAGTGTGATGTGTCTGTGAATGAAATTGAGGTGTGTGTGTATTAGGTACAAGATGGCTGAGAAAGAAGAAATCAGTAAATTGGTGAGATGGTATGTGTTATTAATTGAATTATGAGTACATGAATTGTGAGAAGCGTGGTAAGATGGAGATGAAGGTGAGGCCGTGAGAAGGATTGAGTTGTTAGGTTCTATGCAAATGTGAACTGTGTGTGCAATCTGTTGTGTCAATGTGCTAGTGTAGTGGGTGCAGAGATGTGAGTGAATTGTGTGGGGTAGAGCTGAGAAAAAGAGAGTGAACTGTGATGAATTTGCAGTCAGTGTGATGATGGTGAGTCTGTGAATTGTTGACTGAAAAGTGAGAAAAAATCTGCTAAAATCTGGTGAAATAAGTGCAAGTGAGAGTGTATGTGATTAGTCTTGTGAAGGTGATTTATGGGGGGCTAGAGGGGGGGAGTTGGTATTGCTAGGGCTGCAGATGATGGTATTTGATGGGTGAATAAGGTTGCTTAGCAACTGCTGCTGCTGGTTTTTTTTTTTTTTATAAACTTGGTGAGAAAAATAATGAAAATAAAATAAAATACACTTGAGGTCCTTTTTATTAAGCCTACACTATTACATGGGGAAGCGGAACTTGGTGTTGGTAGGATTCGAACCCGTGACATTTGGAAGGAGTCATAGAACTCTAATTGCTCGATCCTCTATTCGTTTCCTAAGTCTTCTTTAAATCCTTAAATTATGAAGAGCTACGAAAATTCAGCATTAGAGGAAGAAAGAAAATTTACGGTAAAAAATTCAAACGTAATGTGACATTGGATAGAGAGCCATTAATAGACAAAAAATACAAAGATTTTAAATAAATATCACACAATCACTAAAAATTATGAAATTTTTACAGAAAATCTATGAATATATAAAATGTACAAATAATTTTTAACACAAAATTTGTAATAAAAGCTACATTGGAAAACATGTTGTTAACTAAAAAAACTAAAATTCTAAATAAATACTAAATGACTCCGAAAATTTTAAAATTAGAAAAATGATAAAAAAATGTTAAAAATATGAATTTAGAAGTTGAAATAAAATAAAATGTATTTACATGCTAAAATTACCATTTTGCTTCTGATACAAATAATTAGTCATAATATACACAAAAATTACAATTGACCCCCAAATGAATAAAAAACACATTTTTTCCTTATAAAGGGTGTGTCAAAATTTGGTATCTACAACTTACATTTTTTTATCGGAAGCTTGTAGAGGTTCCAGACAAAGATGTAGACAATACCAAATTTTGACTCCCCAATACACCAAACACGAACAAGAAACCAAATTGGCCCCATCTAGACATATGCAATACTTACATGGTATAAAATGTAACTAGATGAAAGTATAAAAATATAGAAAGAGATGGCCAGACTCTCTAGGAGTTGCCTACGTATCTTAGCTAAGAGAATCAATTCAAAATGTAGTTCAAATTGATGAACTACGGACGGAAAATGCCAATAGAAATAAAAGAGTTGACTGAACTCGCTTGGAGTTACCTACTTATCCCAATTAAGAGAATTAGGTCAAAATGTAGTTCAGATCAATGAACTACGGATACAAAATGCCAATGCAAACAAAAGAATTGACCAAACTTGCTTGAAGTTGCTTGCATATACTAATTAAAGGAATCAGGTCAAAACGTAGTTTAGACATGGATGAAAAAAAAAATGAAATGTATCAATAAAAACTAGATGAACAACCATATAAAGATGATCATGGCAACCATTAATGTTTTAAAATTGAAGCGCACTACCTTTTTTTTTTAAACAAAAGGAATAAACAAAAAAGTAAATAGACTAAGAAGATGACTAAGTCTTGAGATGAAAAATGAAAATAAAAAATGTTGAATTGAAAATTAAACATGCAATTGAAATAAAACTTGGTATCCAGCGGACGAGTTGAAATCCACTAAAATAAAAATAATTGAATTTAAAGCACGGCGCCCAATGCCTACGAATTAGATTCTCTGCTGAAAACTGAAATTGAAATAACAAAATTTAAAATACGATTTTCAATGCTATGGATTGGAACTACCAAAATTGAAATTAAAATGACTGAATTTAAAAAACAGTTTCAAATACTATGGATTGGAACTACCAAAAACTAAAATTGAAATAACTAAATTTAAAACATGGTTTTTAATGCTCTAGATTAGAACTATTAGAACTGAAATTAACATGACTGATTTAAAATGCAGCTTCCAATGCTAATGGATTAGAACTACCAAAACTAAAATTAAAATGACAGAATTTAAAATACGGTTTCCAATATTATGGATTGGAACTACTCAAAACTAAAATCAAAACGACAGAACTTAAAACACGGTTTCTAATACTATGGATTGTAACTGCTAGAAACTAAAATTAGCATAACTTAAAACACAGCTTCCAATGCTGTAGATTGAAAGTACCAGAATTGAATTTAACATGACTAATTTAAAATGTGACTTCCAATGCTATTAATTGGAATTATCATAACTGAAATTAACATGACTAAATTTAAAATGTGAATTCCAATACTATGGATTGGAGCTGAAATTAAAATGACTGAACTTAAAACACGGTTTCCAATGCTATGAATTGGAACTACCAAAATTGAAATTAAATGACTGAACTTAAAAAAGGGTTTCTAATGCTATAGTCTTCCTCTGCTACCAAAAGTTGACGGTATCCAGCAAAAGAATCAATAAAAGAGTCTATTTTGTGTCCAGCTGTGTTGTCCAAAATTACGTGGAAATTACTTGAATATTTTCTAAAAACAAATAATCTTTTGGACTTGTTTTATTTAAATCCTAATCATCCACGCGAACTAGGACGTCTCCTGATTTTTTGGAAATCGGCACCATGTTGAATAGCTAAATAGGATATTGAGACACAATTATGATTTTGGCACTAAACTGCTTGATTATTTGCACTTTAATCTTAAGACTTATTTCTAGTTTGAATTTGCGAGATTTTTGTTTCACTGGTGGATAGTTTGGATTTGCAGGCAACCTATGATCCACTATATCTATAGAAACTTAGGACATTTATTTCATTAAAAGGTCATGCAAATAAATCTTGAAACAATGTAAGAAATTCAATTATCTCTTTTCTCTGTTTCCTGCTCAAGTGTATGCTAATTTTAATCTCCTTGACCTCTGTCTCGGTGCCAAAATTAACGGTTTCTCTTTCTTCCAAGTTAAGCTTGGTTTTCTCCCCATATTGTCAAGATTCATTTTTGTCAATAGTTCGTATTATTTTAGGACTCCAAGAGATATCGAAATTGCATTCATCAGTTTCAAATAAAGTGACATCCAAAGGATCATAAGCATTTTTTTTGGCCATCTAAAATAAAACAAAATATACAAACACATAAATAAATGAAACAGAAAGAAATGCCTTTTATTTTATTGAATAAAAGTTTGCCTTTTCTTAACAAAAGAGGATATTTAGAATCATAAGCTAACATTAGCCTTTGAGAAAAGATAAAATCCTTTTCAAGACTTTGACAAAAAAAACTTTCTCGATATGACAAAAGAAATTGAGAATAGTTTCTTTCAAAAAGCTAATGCAAGGAAGCTAGAGCCAAACACCAAAACAATTTTAAGATAGAAATTCATTTTATAGATCCATCTAGAAATGAATTTTAAACAAAAGACAATTCCAAATTTACTTAAACTCTCTTCAAACAGGGAGATAATCAGATGTCCAATTATTTAATGATCCTTGATTGATTCAAAACGAGCAGCATCAGAGGTTCCCTCTATTATAGTTGTCCTAATGAACAAGCGGCTTGTCCCTTCTTCAATATCAGCTTCATTTTCATAGATCTCAGAGGTAACTACTCTAGATGAACGTGAAAAATTATGACATAGAGGGGAATATAAAGTACAAACTGCTTCCCTTCTTTCTTAGCTTTTTTCTTTTCTCTCAGTTCTTTTATACCTAATTAGGTGAAAACCAAGCCCAAAGGTGTCGTTCTATTCAATCAACTCAACAGGATCCACTATGTCTTGAAGATTCTTACAAGTTCTTTTTCTCGATTGGTAATATGCTTTTCTCAACTCCTTAGCCATCATGATGCTAGCATTAGACAACATGGGCTCAATAGGAGATTTTCCTTTGAGAACCCAACCAACCAATATGATGCCGAAGCACAAAAACCTGGGATGGTTGTTGTTTTGTCTTGAGGACCTCCAGGAAATGTGCGATTCACCATCATGGTACAATCATCCTCAGCAAAAATAGTGATATTATTGTCATTCGTAATAAGCTTTACCATTTGATGGAAGGAAGACGGCATTGATCCAGATAATGAATCCAAAGACACCTCAACAACACATTATATATTCCTAAAAATTCAATGACTTGACATGTGACTTGATACTGAGCAGGACCCATCTCAAGCACTAGATCAATTTTTCCCATAGCCTCTTTCCTTGACCCATCAAAAACTCTGACAATAGTTGGGGATCGACAAACTTGTGATCGTAAAAATCTCAACTTTTTCAAAGTGTTCCATGAGAAAATGCTTAAAGCAGTGCCAATGTCAATCAAAACCTTGGGTAAATGTTTGCCATTGCACCTTATTGACACGTACAAAGCTTTATTATGCCTGATTCCTTCTGGTGTCAGCTCATCTTCAGAAAAAGTGATTTGGTTAGATGCTAGTACATTTCCTACTATTTTGGCCAACTTTTCAGTAGAAATATCTTTGGGAATGCGAGATTCATTCAGAACTTTCAACAATACCTCTCAGTGTAACTCAGATGTTAGCAGAAGGTTTAAAATTGAAATTTGTGCTGGCATTTGGCTCAATTGCTCTATCACTTTATACTCACTTCTTTTCAAAATTCTAAGAAAATTTTCAGCTTCCTATTCACTAACCGGCTACTTTGGAAGTAACATGCTTTCCTTCCCTTTGACTGAGGTAATGATTTCTAGTTCACCAACAATTCTTCTCAACCTTATGATTGTAGACACATCATTATTCAATACAGGCATCTTGTAATTCCATGGTACTTTCTATAAATTCACAACTGGCAATTACTCTGGTAGGTCTATGCTTTTTCGTCCCCAAACTTCCAATTCGAATGGCTATACATAAGGCACAAAGGATTGATTAAATGAGCTAGTAGTAGACAGACTAGAAGAAATGGGTCTTTTGAATGGACCATAGATGATTTTATCTTTCTACCAAAAATATTATCTATGTACTACCTCATGAATTCTTTTCCAAACAACATCATCTTAGCTCGTCTATGGTTCACTTTAGTGACTCCGATTATCTCTTCAGTCAAGACAATAAGCTTTGTAGGGTCTGTAAATTCTTCATCTAGAGTTATCATCCCATAGTTGAACCATGTTAGGGCAAAGGATTGTTGTTAACATACAGAACCCATCCACCTCCCCTTCTCAACACGATTTCTCCGATAGAAATCACAAGGAATAGCGTTGACTCCATGAATGGTAAGCGTAAAAAGCTTGGGAATCGTAATCACGAGGAAATCCCCTGAGATATATTTTCACAAGTATTATGCCAATTTTGCCTGCTACCTTTGACTGCTTATAGACTTGGTCCACAAGACGCCTAAGGGGAGTAAAGGCCCTATATTGTTGTTGGGGTTGACCAACAGTAGCTATGTCTGGGCAGGTGCAACATAAGCATTTGGATGATTGGGTCTCAAGCAATTTTGCAATGGTAGACAAAAGTTATTTTATGCTGTGGGTTGAGGATTCTAGAACATGGGTTGAGAATTTGGAAAAAATAACTGAATATTCATTAGTTGGATTTGGGTATGAAAAACTAGTTGAAGGTATGATGGATAGATAGGTGTAGGATGTGTTGTTTGGGTGTACTGTGGGCAATGGGTGGGATGTCTTAGGTTGGCTTGAAATTTGAGTTTGGGGTTTGGGCTTTGGTCTGGTACAAAAGCTAACTCCCCCTCCTTTTTCTCCAATTTCTTTTTGACTACTTTCTTTAAATTTAATTGCTCTACGATCATTCCATCTGTAACTTTATAGCAACCATATCCACGACCTTCCCCTTCTTCATTTCTCTTTCAATGTCTTTTGCCTGCTTTATAACTTGAGCAAAAATTTTTCCAATGGAGCCCCATGTCTTGATAATACCGCGGATCTTGAGCATCAATGAATAATTTGATTATCTCATTCTCATCTATTGATGGGTTGACTTTGGCGGCGATACTCCTCCATCGTTGTCCATAAGCCGTACAACTTTTTGAGGGCTTTTTCTTCACTTTCACCAAAGAAAATTTATCGTGTACTAAATCACAATTAAACACATATTGCTTAATATGTGTTCGAGATAATCAGTCCAATTTTTTATTTTTGAAAAATCCAACTTCAAGTACCATTTCAGAGCATCTTTCTCTAAACTTTCTCCAAATAATCTCATTGTTACCCCAGTATCATCTGATGGTTTCCCTAGCTTATTGCAAAACATCTTGAGATGCATCACGAGGCCACCAATGCCATTATATTTTAAAAATTCGAGAACTTTGCATTTAGTCAGTAACTGGGCATCAGGAAACATATAAAAATCATCATAATTCAGTCCACTGTACCTTCAAATCCTTGACTTTCCTTAATGAAGTCATCAAATCGATCCAGCCTTTTCATTAGTGCCTTATCCACAGACAATAGATTCTCATCTCTTGCAACATGATCAAGTTTTGTTTGCCTTGGTATCCGACGTTAAGAGGCTAATCATCAATATACTTCTATGCAATGTTTTTAGAAAAATCTCTTTATTTTAATTCCATGTTATTATTATTCGTTATCTGCTAATATATATCGCACTAAGAGTATTTTGCATACATTGCTTAAATCCACGACTACAACTAATTTTTGCTTCATATAATAAAGGGAACTTTAACATTTTAGCTGTTTATTACCGTAATAGCAATCTCATCTTAGTCTAAGGAACAATTAAATTCAATTACTAGTCAATAATCACCTATTAACTTGCTAATCGTAATCCTTGTATTTGCACATAGAAACCCATAATAGTAAAAGAAAAAAAAAGGGTTAACGTTATTGCCAGAGTAATTTATTTCCTGTCAGAACAATTTTGTTATTGTTGATAGAATTATCCTTCAAACATCAACACAATTACATCCTAATCTCTTTGTGGGACTCTTTTTTTTTTATTTTTTTTTATCCCTACCTAGTCCTTATCATCTATTGCCAACTTCCCCGCTTTAAGGCTTTCGTCATCGCCTCCCTTTCTCCTCACAATCTTTCTCTTGCTTTCAATCTCTTATTCGTCGCTTCCCTCTCTTCGTCTCTTCCAAATCCCTCACCCTTTCAAACTATTGAGAACAAGTGGGCTAATTGATTAGAATATTTCTCAAAAAAAAAAAAAACAATGTCCAATGTGTAGTTGTCGGAAGGCGTGTGGTCCAATATATACTCGACGTGTTTCACAAACACGTCGAGGTTTTTTTTTTTTTTTAAATCGCTTCCCGACGTGTTTGTGGAACACGTCGGGGTCGACGTGTTTCACAAACATGTCGGGCCGAGCTGCCCGACAATGCCTGGCGCGCTACAAAGGCTGACGTTTGTCAGCCTTTGCAGAGCACTAGGCTTTTTGACCAACTCGGCCTGACGTGTTTGTGAAACACGTCGGGCCTTTTTTTTTTTTTAAATTTGAGTGGCCTATAAAACCCTCACCGTTTACATTTTCCCCTCCCCTCTCTCTCTCTCTCTCTCCCTCCCTCCCTCCCTCTCCCGGCGGCTCTTTCCCTTCCAGCAAATTTAAGCAGAAACAAAGGCAGTGGCTCCATCTTCAAGCTGAAGCAGAAACAACAGCCTAGCAAACTTTAAACTTCAGGTATTTGTGTCGTAATTTTATTTTTATAATTTTGTTATTATTTATATTATGTATTAATTACATTAATTATTGTGTAATGTAAAGGATAAATATTATATGTTTGTTTTTGTTTTTGTTTTTATATTAATGTGTAGGATATATTAATGTGTAGGATAAATTAATGTAATTAAATTAAATTTTATTTTTGTTATTATATTATATGATTTTATGTTAATGCGTAGGGTAAATTTTATTTGTGTTTCTGAATTTTGAAATAAATAAAATTATTGTGGCAATATGTTGAATGTTTACATGTTTAATAAATTTTGGGCCAATAAATAATGTAAGGTAAATATATTATTTTTGGAATTGAATGTTGTTAGATATTTACATTTATAGATAAAGAATTTAATTATTGTGCAGTTAAATTTTGGAGCATGAAATGTTAATATTTACAGTTTGGGTGTTGATATTTGGTCTAATTAAAAGTTGGACCGAAAAATTATGAAAATAAGATATTTGTGCCCAAGCTTTTGGTAATTACAATTTGGTTGCTAAAGTTGTTAAAATTATAGATTGAGCCCAATTTTTTTGTGTATTCCGATTTTGACCAAAAACTGTTTTATATTTACAATGAAGCACCTAAACTTTTAAAAATTGCATTTTGACTTTAATTACGTCTTGAGCCCTAAAGTTTTGTATATTTACAATTTAGCCCTTAAACTTTTAAAATTTATAATTTGACCCCTACATTTATATATATTTATGTTGTGGTCCCTGAAATATTGCATATTTACAGTTTAGTCCCTAAACTTGTAAAATTTATATTTTGACTGCTATATTTATATGTATTTATTTTATGGCTCCAGAACTTTTGTGAATTTATAATTTAGCCTCTAAACTTTTAAAAATTACAATTTGACCCCTATGTGTTTTAATTACGTGTTAATCCCTAAATTTTTATATATTTACAATTTAGCCCCTAAAATTTTAAAAATTTCAGTTTGACCCTGCATTTTTATATATTTATGTTGTGGGCCCTAAACTTTTGCATATTTACAGTTTAGTCCCTAAACTTGTAAAATTTATATTTTGACCCCTATATTTATATGTATTTATTTTGTGGCTCCAGAACTTTTCTATATTTACAATGTAGCCTCTAAACTTTTAAAATTACAGTTTGACCCCTGTATTTTTATATATTTATATTTTGGCCTATGAACTGTTGTATATTTACAATGTGGCCCTTAAACTTGTAAAATTTATATTTTGACTACTGTATTTTTATGTATTGATGTTATACAAAAAACTTTTTGTATATTTACAATGTAGCACCTAAACTTTTAAAGATTACATATTGACCCCTTCATGTTTTAATTACATGTTGACCCCTGCATTTTTATATATTTACAATTTAGCTCCTAAACATTTTAAAATTACAGTTTGACCCCTACATTTTTTATATATTTATGTTTTGGCCCTGAACTTTTGTATATTTATAGTTTGGCCCCTAAATTTGTAAAATTTATATTCCGAACCCTGCATTTTTATGTATTTATATTATGGCCCCAGGACTTTTGTATATTTACAATTCGGCACCTAAACCTTTCAAAATTACATTTGGACCCCTTCATGTTTTAATTACGTGTTGACCCCTACATTTTTATATATTTACAATTTAGCTCCTAAACATTTTAAAATTACAGTTTGACCCCTGCATTTTTATATATTTATGTTTTGGCCCTGAACTTTTGTATATTTACAGTTTGGCCCCTAAATTTGTAAAATTTATATTCTGAGCCCTGCATTTTTATGTATTTATATTATGGCCCCAGGACTTTTGTATATTTACAATTTGGCACCTAAACCTTTCAAAATTACATTTGGACCCCTGTATTTTTTAATTACGTTTTGACTCATAAATTTTTGTATGTTTATAATTTGGCACATAAACTTTTAAAAATAACTTTTGAACGCCTGTATTGTGATATATTTATGTTTTGGCCCATGAACTTTTGTATAATTACAGTTTAGCCTCTAAACTTGTAAAAATTACATTTTTATGCCTATATTTTTATATAATTACAACTTGATCCCTTGTATTTTTATATTTTTATAAGTTGACCCCTCAATTGCTGAATAATTACAATTTAGCCCCTAAACTTTTAAAAATTATATTTTGCCCTCTATTTTTTTGTGTATTTGCTATTTATGATCTAGAGTTTTGAAATGACATTTTGACCCTTGTATATTTTTATATTTATATTTTTGCCCCTAAACTTTTAAAAATTATAATTTAACCCCAATTTTATTGCATATTTATAATTTGACCCCTGAACTTTTGTCTATATTTTATTGGGCAAATAAAATTTTTAGAATTACTAGTTTCACCTAAAATTTGTTTTAAAAATTACACTTTGGGCCCTAAACTTTTATATAATTATAATTTAGCCCTATCAAAACTCAATAATTACAATTTGATAGACTATAAATTTTGTATATTTTGAATGTGTTACTTAGGAAGCACTACGTTTTATGCTTTATCCCATTAACTTATTAGTTTTACATTGGTTAGATTTAGGCGAAACATGTCGAACGATCATACCTTGCTAATTAATTTATATTGGGGAGGAAAGATCGTATATGCCGGAGGATCAATGTTGTATGACCCCCCTATAGCCTAAAAAGTTTTTGTTCCTTATGGAAAGAGTAAATTTTGAAGAATTGATGGATAAAGTCTACGATGCTATGGATCTAGACCGGAATAGATTCAAAATTACTCTGATGCTTAGGGGTTACATGCTACAAGGTGCATCCGGTATAATACCTTTAGTAGATGATACCTGGAGTAAACGCAATATATTATTTTAAAGGGAATAATCGAGAAGTAATTGAGATCTACGTGGAGGTTGAGGAGATCCCAATAGTACAAGAATATGCAACTCAGTGCACTAGTCAATTTGGCTTATTTCCGATTGATGCATCATGTACAGCCGATTTGTACGGAAGTCAGCCTACGCAATTAGAATACGGGGATATCTAGCAGTCTAGGAGAGGACGAAGAAGAGGCAACAGGAGCTGTGTTGACAATCGCCCTAGTAGCAGTACTACGGGAATTCATTTGTCTTCAGCGGCAGAGCTTGTTTCTGGGCACAATGAATATGATGCATTTCATATTCCTAATACAGAACCAGAGACTAACGAGGAAGATAGTGACATAGACTCCGAGCCAGAATCGGAAGATGATGACTCCGATGATGATGCCCAAGGGGTATGATACATTCGAACAGGAGGACGGCCAGAGACATTCCGATGTTGGTCCTAGTTCAGCATGGACTGGATATGATCCTGGAACACTTCAATATGATGCCGGTGTAGATGCAACTTTACAATTTGACCCCTTAAGCGCGGGTCCAACTGAGAGGCTTAATGTGTGGAACGAGGAGACAATGGAACTTCGGTTGGGCATGTTATTTGATAGTAAAGAAAAGGTTAAGAAAGCAGTGCAAAAGTGGTCTATAAAGCAAAATAGAGAGTACAAGGTGCGCGCAAGTTCTCAAACGACTTGGTATGTTCGTTGCAGGGCTCGTAACTCAACACCTCCATGCAATTGGCAGTTGAGAGCGACGTTGAGACGTTCTCATAACATGTGGATGATTGTTACTCTTGCCGATGAACATACATGTGCACGGGTGTTTAACAATAACGATCACCGGCAGTTGAGTTCAGAATTAATCGCTGAGTTCATTATTCCACACATTAGTAATGGTCCCATGTTCAAAGTAAAGGACATAATGGCAGCGGTTAAGCAACATTTTCACTGCGATGTGTCGTACAGGAAAGCTTGGTTCGGTCGCCGTAGAGCCATTGATATTCTTTATGGTGATTGGCTGTCATCTATACGCCTTCTTCCGACCTATATGGAAGAGTTACAGCGATGCAATCAGGGACAGTTGTTGTGTGGGATTCACATCCAAGTAGCACACATTTTAACATATTTTTCGACTATGTTTTCTAGACTTTTGGTCCTGTCATTCAAGCATTCCGTCATATAAAACCGGTGATATGTGTGGATGGTACTTTCATGAAAGGACCGTACCAAGAAAATTACTTGTTGCTGTCGGATATGATGCATGCAATCACCTATTGCCGCTAGCTTTCGCACTCGTCGATGAGGAGAACAACCGAAATTGGTGTTGGTTTATGCGGTTATTGCGTATTCACGTATGCGGTAATATTCAAAATGTATGCGTCATATCCGATAGGCACAAATCCATTATCCACGCAATGATGACGCTTCCAGAATGGCGTGAACCAATGAGAATCCACCGCTACTGTCTTGTGCACGTTCAAAGCAATTTCACTAAAAAATTTAAAAATGAGAGGTAATTTAATTTTACGTGATCACGTAATTTTACATATTTAGTTAATACCGTATAACGAAACTTCGTATTATTCAGGTTAAAGAAACTTGTAATGGCAGCTGGAATGGCCAACCAACCGTCTAAGTATGAGAAGTTCATGGAACAAATACGGAGTTTGAATCAAGAGGCGTACGATTGGTTGACAGGCGTCAATGTTAGACCTCGAACAATGGGCTTTTGTGCATGGATGAGGGGTACCGTTAGGGTCATACGTCGACAAATATGGCCGAGTGTTTCAACAACTTGCTCAGAGATGCTCGATTGTTGCCTATCACAGCTTGCGTTTGCTTTACACTGAGACAGACTAGTTAAATTATTTGTCAAGAATAAAAATTGGCGTGGGATGTGAGATACCCACTTTCCAGAATACAGTTGGATCAAATACGCGTCAAATGAGAAAAAAGGAAAAAACACAAAGTTGAAGTGTATGACTCCAGAAATCAGATTTTCAACATCATTACTGGCCATCGTCGAGGTCACGAGGGTGAAAAAATGCAAACTGTAGACCTTACACAGCGAACGTGCACATGTCGTAAGTTTCAACAACTCCACTTCCCTTGTTCGCATGCAATGGCGGCATGTTCTCAATGCAGAATGAATCCTATGGATTTGGTGGGAGAGCAGTATACATACGATGCTTATCAAGCGACATTCAGCAACCAATTCTATCCTCTCAGAGACCAAGCCTATTGGCCTCCATCAGAACTCATATTGACAATGAACGGTAGTCGCCTAAGACAAAGACAACCGGGGCCATTGCTAGACTGCAAGAATTCGAAATCAGATGGATCGTAGATATCCAGATGCACCGCGACGATGTAGCAATTGTTCTCCAGCCTAGGACACACGGACGCAAAATTGTCCATTTCCTTGAATTTTTTAACCGTTAGTAATGTAGGAATTTATGCTTATTGAAATATTTTTTATTTTAGGGTTTTAATTCGTGTAACATTAGTATCATGTTTTTCGTACTTAATAAAATTTTGTGGTGCTGTCCTTCTTCTGTTTATGGAGTTTGCCATTAAATACAATAAAATTGTATTCATTTTTTTATGGTTTATGATGAGTTTATGATTTTTACTTTCAGAGTTAGTTCATATTTGTTTAGAATTTAGAATTAAGGTTTACGGCTTACTGGTTTAGGATTTGGGTTTGGGTTTAGGGTTTGGAGTTTAGAAGTTTAGGGTTTAGGTTTAGGTTAATTTAGGGTTTGAGTTTTGGATTTAACGTTTGAGTTTAGGGTTTAGGATTTAGTCAGTTACGCTTGGGCCTGAATCAACCTAAGTTGCGAGTGATAAGATTCGAATTTTCAGTACCTGAACGCTTATGTAAATATGTTTGAAAATGGTTTAGTTCACTTTCTAAGCTTTATTTTGAGTGTGATATTTAGGTATTGCTTATTATTCAAGTACTTTTGGAGTTTAGACCTAATTGATTTGTTATTGATACATGTAGGTATGGCTGAGAGTAGGCAGAGGGAGGTATCCCAGCCGTCTGACGTGGCTCCGGTACGTCAGGGGCTTCATGCTAGACCGGTTGTTCGATACAGAGAGGGACCGGGACATCCTTACAGGACCTTTTCGCCTGTTCGCCGAGTGCGTCCTGCATGTGGGTGTTGGAGGACCTACTCATATCCTGATCACAGTTGTAGTTTCTTTGATCGAGGAGAGTAGGCGCCTAGGACGCGCGGGTGATACCTCTCAGGGGCGTGTTCATGAACTGCGGAGAGGTAGTACGTGCATAGACGCAGCGGATTCGAGAGCTGGAGGATGTTGTTCGAGAGGAGCAGCAGAGGACCGACGCTTTTAGAGAGTTGTACCATGGACACTCGTGCCCGACTCACTCGTGTCGTACGGCACATTCAGGACCACACCTGGACGTGTTATCGATGAGTGTGGCCAGATGATAGGCCAGGGTGGTTGATGAGGCACGAGATGGGGGAGTGCATATTGAGTTAGGGCAGGCCTGCACACCCACCTCCTTGGAGCCGAGGAGGCCCATGAGGATGAGCCGGAGAGAGAGCTCTTTGAGGGTGTGGGTTCCACCGGATCAGTGGGCAGTTAGATTAGATTATTAGATAGGAATATGTATAAAGACATATGTTTGCCTTACTATAGTTTTGTATGTGAAACTTTTGAACTTATGAATGCTCTTACTATGTTTTATATGTTGAACTTTTGAAATGTGTAAATTGAATAGCATGTATATATATATGTGACTCTATTTGGCATGACATTTGGGTTTGGGTTTAGGGTTTAGGGCTTGAGTTTTGAATTTAGGATTAAGGGTTTAGGATTTGGGTTTTGGGTTTAGGGTTTGGGTTTTGGGTTTAAGGTTTGAGTTTAGGGTTTAGGGGGTTTAGAGTTTAGTGTTTGGGTTTTGGGTTTAGGATTTAGTGTTTTGGTTTAGGGTTTAGGGTTTGGGTTTAGGGTTTAGGGTTAGGGTTTGGGTTTTGGGTTTAGGTTTGGATTTTGGGTTTAGGGTTTAGGGTTTAGGGTTTAGGGTTTAGTGTTTGGGTTTTGGGTTTAGGATTTAGTGTTTGGGTTTAGGGTTTAGGGTTTAGGGTTTAGGAATTGGGTTTAGGGTTTAGTGTTTGGGTTGTGGGTTTAGGGGTTGGGTTTAGAGTTTAGGGTTTAGGGTTTGGGTTTAGGAATTAGGGTTTAGGGTTTAGGATTTAGTGTTTGGGTTTAGGGATTAGGGTTTGGGTTTAGGATTTAGAGTTTGGGTTTAGGATTTAGAATTTAGGATTTAGGTTTTAGGATTTGGGTTTGGGTTTTAGGGTTTAGGATTTGGGTTTTGGGTTTAGGGTTTGAGTTTGGGGTTTGGGTTTAGGATTTAGGATTTAGTGTTTGGGTTTTGAGTTTAGGGTTTAGGGTTTGGGTTTAGGGTTTAAGGTTTAGGATTTAGTGTTAGGGTTTAGGGTTTGGGTTTGGGGTTTAGGGTTTGGGTTTAGGGTTTAGGTTTAGTATTTAGGGTTTAAGTTTAGGGTTTAGGGTTTGGGTTTAGGGTTTAGAGTTTAGGATCTGGGTTTAAGGTTTAGAGTTTTAGGATTTTGGGTTTTGTGTTATCATTATTATATCTTGTTTGCTTCAACAAATTTTTTTATCATTATTTAATATTTACAGTCCATTTTAAATTACTTTGAAATTATCAATTTGATATATTCTTTGCACTATGCAGTCACAAATTCATATGGATCACCGGCTGCTGAGTACCGCGGCACCGTTTCAGGGTCCTATAGATGATGATATTTTGTGACTCTAGCCTGGTCACAGATCTGCGGGATATTTCACGGTGAGGGCTCTGCTCTAGACGTTAGGAGATGTGATAAACGGTTTTGGCAGTTATATCGCACCGCAGATCCCCGAGTGAGATATTATATTGATGCCACTGGATTTGGCGGGGTATGTCGAGTCGGTACATTCTGTTTGGACCACGAACTTATTACAGCATTCATTGAGCGATGGAGACAGGAGTACACATACATTTCATCTTCCTATTATTGGTGAGGCCACTATCACGTTGCAGGATGTCGAGGTGTTGTGGGGCCTGCGAGTAGACGGTTTACCTGTTACGTTACACCACGAGTCTACTTCTCCACCTCAGCAACTGGCTTTGGTTAATTAGTGGTTGGAATTTTTGCCGGAGCAGAGTAATTTGAAGGAAGCACGCATCAAGATTGAGGCCTTGTACCAGCAGTTGATAGATCATCCATTACTACCGGATGCCGATGATGAGATAGTCCGCCAGTATACCCGTACATTACTTTTGATTTTATTAGGAGGTCATCTGTTTGCAGATAGTGCGGGTAATGTTGTACATCTTAGCTGGCTATATTATTTGAGAGATCTGGAGGGGATGGGCCAGTACAGTTGGGGGAGTGCCGTACTTGCATGCTTGTACAGACGTATGTGCCATGCATGCCGTTCCGACACTAGGGTCACTGCTGGACCGTACATGCTACTGCAGGTAAAAAACTTAAACAGTAACCATACATTATTACATATTATCATTTGGTTAAGTAATATCAACTGGTTAAATAACCTAATACCTAATATATTAAATTATTCTATTTGAACAGCTATGGGCATGGGAAGCGGTTCCTGACTATTCGTCCGGTCATAGTCGATCAGCGACCGGTCGGAGATTATCCACTTGGAGGTAGATGGATTACCAGGCGTAGTACTCGAAATGCTCCCCAGCATGTAGCCGGTCACTATCGTGATCATCTTTTAGATGTTACAGCCGGATCAGGTATTCTTATATTTTCATACATTTTGAAATTTTGTTCTACATTACATATAGTTTTTATAAATGTCGTTCACCATTGGTTGATTGTTGCAGTTTATATGGATGCCTTACACGGATGATGTGCTATTGTCACTACCCGCTTATTGTAGAGCAGGGGCTCATATTTGGCGAGCTAAGGTCCCTCTGATTTTTTGGCACATCGTCGAGATCCATTTACCAGATCGTGTCATGCGTCAGTTCGGGATGCGCCAGCTATTCCAGAGAATGTTAACACTGATCGGACCATGTTACATGATCTAAAACTTTCAGGGTTCCCAGGACGGGATTGGAGTGATTACCATAGTTCTTGGATCAGGTTACTGGTATAGCCGTGTAGGTTCGATCGTTCCAGGAGAGCCTATAGATACTTTTCAGCCGTCGACCGATTACCTACAGTGGTACCACCTGTCACACCATTCTATATATCACACCTCTCGTCCATCAGATCCGGCGTGATGGACTACAAGGTGTTTCTGGTCAGCTCGAGTACATGGTAATTGTTATTAAGTGTTATAGCATTTCTTTCAATAAATCGTACTTCATATTGTTGCATTACTAATAATTTGTGTTTATGTGCCTTAATAGATGAGCAGCATAGTACAAGATAGGACAGGCATCAGTGTCAGGCCTTCATCATGCTGACCCTACACAGACTTTTCATCCTAGTTTGACGACGATTCGAGATGAAGCATTCGGGTCTATGCATTACTTATAGCGTTCTGATCGTATGGATCTTGGCCCTAGATCCCCGGCAGGACATTGGCGCCTCTACGTCACGCAGTGCTCATTACCAGAGGCCAGTTAGACATGTCCCTAGTCAGGCTGGAGCTTCGTCTCGAGGCGATCGACGTCGTCATCGACATGGACTTCACGATGATGTCAGACATGATGAGCAGGTTACCCCGACCGATTACTATACACATACCGTCGGGAGTGCACAGATCCCACATTCAGCTGGTACAGACAGAGTGTATGATGCATACGCTTCCTCAGCTATGCATACTAGTACTTCTGACATTGGGTACCAGTCTCATACGCCTGTATTTTCTACTGGATCCGACCTGCATCCTATATATCAGTTCCTGCATAGATCGGCCGGTGGATTTCCTGATCCATACGCATCTACATTTTTTACACCGGGTCCTATTCCTCACATTCCTATCTCGGGCCCATCCACGTCTACCATGATCCATCATCGTTATTTAGATCCATTCAGTGCATATTCATCTTCTGATCCTACAGACTCGCACCGTGGACTTGATGATAGTGATGATGGTGATGGTGATGATGATGATGATGATGACGAGACCGATGATGTTGAGCCGTCAGCTCACCAGGCTGTGCATGGACGACGTGAGATTAGACGGCCTAGGAGATTTTGCTGCTCGTCGACCCCTCGAGATCCGCCTCAGGATCAACGTCGACGACGTTGATTTCACCCATAAATTGTATATTTGAACATTTTGTAAATTCTCTAATTATATAATTGAACATTTTTTTTAGTGCTTAATTTACAATTTTTCACTAGCGTTGTCATTTTTAATGACGAACTAGAATTTAACATAAAAAAATATTCACAAAAACTTTAGACCTTATAAACGTACATCCAACTTATAAATTGTGACCTTATAAACGTACATCTAATTTATAAATTGTGAAAAATTAATCTTTGCATTTCCTTTCCCTAACAAAAAGTTCTTAACCTTAAACCCTTCCAAAAAAAAAAAAATGGTTAAGACTAAGAATCAGAGTTGCATTTTCTCTCGCTATCCTTACATTCTATGCATTTCCTTTCCCCAATTCAATTTTTTTAAAGCTGAATTTAGGGCTAATTGATCTAAATATACATTAAAAAAAAGGGTCCCTTCCCTTTATCTGAACTATGTATATGTTATTCTATCAATATCAAAGTGACTGTTGAAAAAATGACTTATATTTGTAACTTATATTCATGAATAAGTTATTTTACAGTTCAAATTCGGTACCAAATTAGATATTTATCGAATTATCGATTTAGATTAAATTGTTGGATTGAACAAAAAAGTGGCCCAACAATTATACTCCAACATTTAAAAAATGTATATTAACCCCAATAAGTATTATCCAATCAATAAATCACCAATCAATTGTTATTAATTAACAAATTGTCTTTAACGAAAGAACAAAAAAGTAAAATTTATGATTAAAAATCTTAAGTACTTAATATATATCATAATATAATTTTTTTAATATACATTACAACGTTGAATTTTATTTATAATTGATAATTTTGTAAATATTGTGTATTTATTCATAAATATAAATATAATTTAATATTTATTTATATATAAATATAAATATCAAATAATTTATATTTATTTTGTGTATTTATTTATAAATATAATATAAGTTATATAAGGTTTATAATTTATACTTAAAATTATAAATATAAATCTCGGTTTTAAAAAAAATTCCACGTCATCGCCCGACGTGTTTTGAAAAACACGTCGGGTGGACGGGCAAGCCGACGTGTTTGTGAAACACGTCGGCCCCGACGTGTTCCACAAACACGTCAGGGTGCGATTTAAAAAAAAAAAAAAAACCTTGACGTGTTTGTGAAACACGTCGAGTATATATTGGACCACACGCCTTTTGACAGCCACACATTGGACAATTTTTTTTTTTGAAGAATATTCCAATCAATTAGCCGAACAAGTGACTATGCAATTTTGGTTGAGAATAAGTTGAGTTTTTTTTTTCTTTTTCTAAAAATAACTAGCATGATTATTGAGATTCAAGATACATACTGGATCGAGAAATTATAAAAAAAAATTGAATTTAATCACAAAAATTTCAGCATAGAAAGATGACTTTTAACTTATTTTTCATGGTCCCAGGATTTTCTTTTAGTATTTTTTTATTGTTTTTTGAGGCCTTTATGTATTCTTTGAAGAGGGGTGTTTTTGGGACTCTTTCATCCGGTAATGCTGAACACATAATAGTTTTTTGGTCTATGAGAAATGGGTGATTTCTACTGGAGGATTATTTGTTTACATAGATTTTGATTTCCTATGCTTCATTTTTTAGTTGATAATAGAAAGTTTGTTGAAGAAAGGAAAACAAATTGCAATAGAATATTGTATATGGCAAGCTTGGTTGGCACTCCATAGGACGGAGGAGGAAAATGACGAGCACGTGGCTATGGTAAAAGGTGATCATTGATGTCTGAGAGAAGGAATTAGTCAATAAAAGAGGAAAGTGATTCTAAGAAAAATAAAACTTCTAGGTAGCACCCACTAAAGAGTTTCAAGCAAAATTTATTTTCATTCATTGGGGTAGTTTAGTCATTTAGAGAAAATTGCTCTAACAGGATTTTGCTCTGACATTATCGGTACCAAAAATATATATATATATTATAGATCTTCATCACCTAAAACTACAAAAAGTTTAAAATAGGCTTCTCATTTATTAAATAAACGCGTTTCTCATTTAGTATAGATCAAAATACAGCTTAACCCATTGACATTATTCAAAACATTTTTATGGACTAACATCAGTATTTAGTGAATTTTTCTATCCTGCCCCAAAATCTAACAAGGTCACGATTCTTGGCCGTCCTAAATTTTCAATATCTAGACTTCGTATTGCAATATTACAATATATAAAACGCATTGGTTGTGAACAAAATGTCAATTTTAATATTTTTCTAAAAAAAAACCATTATTAATGAAATAACTATCTTCATGTTAACGACCTAATTTCTTTCAAAAAACAAAAATTAACCACTTTTGAAACACACAAAAATCATCCATAACACGCTCGTTGAGTGTGTCAAAAACATCAGTGCTAATAAAGCCTGAAGCACCTATACAAGAAAATTGGCACAATCCAGAACCATAAGAAATAAGCGTCAAGCCATGGCTTCGATATGTAGAAGCTATAAAGCCTGGCATTCGTATGGCACAGCTTTCTACATGATTCTAACAGTAGTGTAAAAGAACGACACCTTTATCGAACCACAGTTAGTTTTTGTTGGAAAATTTTAATAAATATACAAATAAAATATAATAATTTAATGATTATCAGTTACACTTTGACTACATTATGGAGTTTTATGTCTTGGAAAAATATTTAGGTGGACTAGGTCCACTGGCCTCACCGGTGGACCTAACAGTGGAGATTGAGCTATTAGGGTAACGGTAGAGATTGAGCCATCGGGGTTCAGGATCCTGAACCCCGGTGGCTCAATCTCCACCGTTGGATCCACGAGTCCATGGGATTTTGGTCCTAAACTCCGGTGGCTCAATCTTTACCGTTGAGTTCACAGGTCCATGGGATTTTGGATCCACCTAAATATTTCCCTATGTCTTGGAGTTACAAATTCTTTCAAATTTTCAAAAGGAAGAGTTATTTTGTACTAAATTCTTTTAATTACAATTATTTATTTCTTTCAAAATTTTGAATGAAATAATTAGGAGTCTTAAATCCTACATTATGGATTTAGGTTACAAATGTCTTAAATCCTGCAATATGGATTTAGGTTACACATGCCTCAAATCCTACATTATGGATTTATATTACAAATATTTATTTACTAACATTGTTATAATTTTTATTACACAAGAAAAATCGTTATACATTGTATGTAGACATGTAACCTAGATTTTTTGAAGTTAAATAGTGGCCTATAAATAGAGGTTCTATTGAAGAGTGGAGATACCTTTTCTCATTCTCATAACAACTCTTCTCCTAAAGTTTTTCTATAATTATATTCTTTGGACAAGGAAAGTGTGTGGAGAAACTTTTGTGCTTCTCTTGATTGTTTAGATCAAAGAGAAGTAACAACTTGAGCTAGGGTGTTGTATCCTTGAGGCGAAATGTTGTGACCTACTGGACTGGAGATAAATCAATGGGGGCACTAATTGTCTCAAAGAAAGCATATTACGAGTTTCAGTCCTACCGAACTTTTTAGTTGCTACCAAGTTTGTGATCATCAATTTTCAACGGTATAGAAATTTTAGTCGTATTTTATTTGAGAATTTTGTTGTGATAATTTGATTATTTTTCTGGTCTAGGACCAATTTTGGATGATTGAATCAAGCATGCATCAGAAGCAAAGGTACACATTCACATATTCATCCTGCTCATCATGTAGGCATAGATTAGATATATCTTTGCATGTCCAATATGCGGTGACATAGAAGTCACATAATGCTTGGTTCATGTCAGTGCAAAAACTTAATAATAACTTTCATTTAATTTTTATTGGTAACAGATAATAGAAACTTCTCGCTAAAACACTCTAAAGGGATAAAGTATCATCGAATCAAGTTCATGACATGCAATTTAGATATGCAGAAATTTAAAGATTCACTTGCAAGAGTACTTACCATGACCCCCACTATTCTTCATACTTTTAATAATCACATAGTCTTATTTAATTAATAAGGCATAATGATGGAATCCTCATTGTATGTAATTAGCTTTTGTGGGCCAAAAGCTATTAACCAAATTCTTAAAGTTAATAGGTGATCTTCCCAGTGATGAAAAAACAGAAATCCAATGAAGGGTCTACTTTTGATGCTCTAGTTTTTACACCACATCCATAATTTTTACACTACGGCCTTGAAAGAATACTTTCAACATATAATTATATCCATTAAATTATGAGTATGATAAAAAAAAGTATAAAATCAGTGGGGGCCAAAATGAGTTTCTAAAAAAACATTTAATCTTACTTGTGATAGGTTCACATGTACAAAGTGCAGATCTTAGGTTACTTTTATGATTATATTGTTCTTGGATTGGTTTTAAAAAAATATGTGAACTGCAGGGTTACTTATTGCTCAAAGAATTTGATTCATCTATATAGTTATGGTGATACACATTATATGTAAATTAAATGAGAAATTGAAAAAAATAAAACCGTTTGTTTTGTAAATTGCAAACATGCATTTGATCTTTTTGTTGCAAACTAGAAATACAAATCACATGGAGTACGCCTGGTTGGGTGGTTGGGTCTTGGAAGCTTGAGTGAAAGGTCTAGGGTTCAAGAACTCCCTCTTGCACTAAAAATCAAAAATTTTGAAAAGCACAAATTAAAAAACTGGCAAACATTTTATTATTTATATATGTTATGGTCTAGGATCAACAATTTTAGACGATACGTGCCCTTACGGATTTAACTCCGATGCAATAGGTCACAACGCCTTGCCACAAGGATGCAACAACCCAACTTAAGTTGTTGTTTCTCTTTGATCTATGTAATCAAAGATAAGCAGAAGCTTCCCTACACATTTTACTTGTCCAAAAAAATATAATTATTAAAAAATTTAGGAGGGTTGTTATAAGAAAAAGAAAAAGGTACTCAACCCTTTAAGACACCCTCTATTTAAAGGCCAATGTTTAACTTCAAAAAGCCTAAATTACCTGTCTACATACAATGTATAACTGTTTTTCTTGTGTAATAAAAAATTGTAATAATAATGTAGTAAATTAATATTTGTAACCTATATACATAATGTAGGATTTAAGACTCCTAATTATGTCATTTGAAATTTGGGAAGAAAGAATTAAATTGCAATTAAAAGAATTTACTACTTAGTAACTCTTCCTTTGAAAAATTTAAAAAATTTGTAACTCCAAGAAATAAAACTCCATAATGTGGTCAAATTGTAATTGATCCTAAAAAACTATTTCAAGAAAATGAAATATTTTTCTAGGATCAAACAAAGTTTTCTTCTAACGGAGAGGGATCATGAACAACAAAAATAAAATTACCAATAGGATAAAAGAGGGAGGAAAAGAAAAAAAAAAGAGAAGAAATGATTTTTGTGAATTGTTGTGTATTTTGGACAAGAGAAAGCCCACTATTTATAGGTCATAGAAAAGAGCGGTTGGAAAGATCCGTTGGGTCATTTATTAAAATAATTCCATTCGGCCATTAATTAAAATTATTCCGTTGTGCCATTTAAATAGAATTAATCCATTGGTCATTTAATGAAATAAATTTGTTGGGTCATTTAAATAGAATTGATTTGTTAGACATTTAATAAAATAGATCCGTTGGATATTAAAATCAAATAAGTTAAAGGATCATTATCAACAAAATAAGTTTAAAAATCATTTCCGAAAGAAAATTCTTTTCTTAGCCTTTTACTCCTTCTCAATTCCTCGTTAGAGTTTTGTTCTCTATTTGTTTCAACAGGTACATGAGAAATTTTATTAGACAGTGTAAAAATATGTTCAAAGAACTCATTAGATTGAGATAAAACATAAGGCCATAATGTAATGGCTTAAGAAGCTTATATAATATTTTGAATATCTTGTGTGTGATATAATTTTACATACCCTAAAGTAGTCTTAATTTCAAGGCTCAGTCCACTTTAACTGTAGTATGGGGATTATAAAACACTAAATGAAGGTTTCAAGGCAATGACACTTTCATTATGCATGATGCTCTCACTTTGTCCAAAAATAATATTTATTTTCTTTGTATATTTTATTAAAATAAGTGTGGGCTTGTTGAAATATTTTAATAATTATACAAATAGAATATAATAATTTAATGATTATTAGTTACACTTTGACTACATTGTGGAGTTTTATGTCTTGGAGTTAGAAATTCTTTCGAATTTTCAAAAGGAAGAGTTATGGTGTAGTAAATCCTTTTAATTACAATTATTTATTTCTTTCAATTTTTAAATGAAATAATTAGGAATCTTAAATCCTACATTATGGATTTAGGTTACAATTATCTTAAATCCTGCATTATGGATTTAGGTTACAAATGTCTTAAATCCTACATTATGGATTTAGGTTACAAATATTTATTTACTACATTATTATAATATTTATTACACAAGTAAAATTGTTATACATTGTATGTAAACATGTAACCTAGATTTCTCAAAGTTAAATATTGGCCTATAAATAGAGGGTCTCTTGAAAAGTGGAGGTACCTTTTCTTATTCTCATAACAACTATTCTCGTACAGTTTCTCTGTAATTATATTCTTTGGACAAGAAAGGTGTGTGGAGGAGGTTATGTGCTTCTCTTGATTGTGCAGATAAAAGAGAAGTGTCAACTTGAGTTGGATTATTGTATCTTGAAGAGACATGCTATGACCTACTGCACCGGAGATAAATCCGTAGGGACACGAATCATCTTAAAGAAAGCGTATTACGCGCTTCAGCCTTATCAAACTTTTTAGTTGCTGCCAAGTTCGTGATCATTAATTTTCAACGATACAAAAATTTTTACATTTTATAATGTGATATCAAGGTAATATCTTTTTTTATTTTAGTTGTATTTTATTTGAGAATTTAACTGTGATGATTTGATTAATTTTCTGGTCTAGGACCAACAGTTTTCATACCTAATAACAGCCATAAAGTTGAAAAGGTTACCCTTGATCGTCAAATTAACACCACCTTTACCTCCTTGTCCACCTTTTTTTTGTCAAATTGTAGACCATCGAAATACTGAACAACAACCGTAAAGTTGAAACAGAAGGTTACACTTGAATTCGAAAATGTTAGAATATGAAAAATCCTACAACATAAACTGTTGTTAGGGCAGTAAATTAAATCCCTAGGCAGAGTAGTAGTATTACTATCACCTGTCATTGAAAACCATCTTAATTACTTGGTATCATCCACTGGGTCTTATCCTGGTGCAACGAAGCTACTTCTAGCTACATGTTTTCCTTCTCAAAATACGAGCAAACTGACAGCAGGGCTAACAACAGATAACGCTCTTATGTTGCATAATAACTGTCAACTGAAGAAATAAACAATAGATTTGGGAAAAAAAATTAGCAAAATAGTGAATATTTTGAGTGCTTCTGATATTGGAAAGTGCACTACAGTAAAGCAGAAATACTCTGTCGAGAGACCGAAAGAACAATCAGGCAGAAGTGTCTCGTCCCTGAGTTCACTAATATAACTGGAGTAAGTATTTCCCTTTTTTTTTTTTTTTTGAAGTAACTAGATTAAGTATTTCAGTGCAAGGAAAAACAGGGAGACCAAAATTGACGCTTAATTTTCATATTGCCGACGCTTATTTTTGAAATGAATCACAGAGAGTGGAAATGAATTTACTTGGTAGGAGTTAGGCTCATAATTCCAATCCTGCACTCATTCAACGTGTCTCAAATGTGAGGTTTTCCAAATCCAAAAACACCGGGATTGGAAGCTTTTGTATTCGACAAAGAGTTGTGCTTGGAATTTCATAGCGAATTGCTTCTCCAACGATGCATGCATCAGAGTTCAATAAAAAATCATACATCATGTCCTAATACTGATTCACAACATTATGTGCAAAGGTTGTCATGTATTAGCTTCCTAAACAATATATTTTAAAAACAAGCATCAATTACCTTTTCCATTATTTGTCAATTCCCGTAGTTGACGGTGCTAAAACTTCCAGCAATCTTAGGAAAGCTGCATGTGATTAGCTCAATAAGAATCTACTTTTCTTCAACTAGTATCTCTGACCTAATGAACACCGGTAGATCCAGTCATGCTCGAATTTTCAGTGATTTGCTTGGGTCAATATAACAAAAGATTAACCGGCTGATTCTAGTCAACATATAATGGACGTAAAGCAATGTCAACTAATGGTCATTTTGACACTTCGTTATCTAGATGGTATAAGCAGATTGAAAGTATGAGCCTGTTTTCAATTATAATAAATGTGATTTTCCTTAAAAACATTTAAACAGCAACTATCACCTAGGACATTACTGTTGGCATCTAAAATCCACTATAAACTAGAATTATCATATGATTAAGAAGATCTATTGATCGATGCTCTAAGCAAGTATAACTTTAGCTAGTTTGAACTCGACTACATCACAGATGCACATTAACAAATTAAGTATGAAGTATTGAAGAACAAGGTCATTAATTCTCATGGTTTTTTAGTCTTGAATATTTTAGATTCATTAGAATTTGACAGAAACTACTAACATGGAAAATTTGCTGAGGAAAAAACAGGGGCACACCTACTGAAAATTCTTGAAGTGCACACCAGAAAAGAAAACCTCCACATTTAAACCATCCATAGCTGAAAACAAACTCCCTGAAAAGTCTTGCCAAATATAACAAAGGATCTTTTCCAAAGAAAAATATAAAAACACGCTTGTGAAATGTTGGGTGCTGATAAAGCTTGAAATATCTACTCCACGAGCTTCTGCAGTCATTTACCATAAGAATGGCATTGCAACTAGAAGACCATGACAATTAATCCCATAGTTGACAAAATCTTAACAGCATAACTAACATTTGATGATCTCCATACCATACTATTTTCAAACCTTGAGAATATCTAATGGTAGGAAAGTACAGGATCATCATTGTTGCTGCATATACCAAGCTATAAAAACGAATCAAATGTAGACTAATGTCTCAAAATGTTGGTAGGCTTCCCTCCAAAGGTACCTTGAGGCATCCCTCCATGTGTACCTTGACGCCTCCCTCCACTGATAATACAGCTCCTCAGGCTCTACTTCGGCAAGCTCCTTGACAATCATATCATTGATATCATAACAAATGACTTTACGATGCACTGACATCACAAGCATTACATTCTTTCCTTTCTCATCCACAAGATAACGTAGCATATGGAAATCAAACTCATCAGGATCAAGCTCTTCATCAACAATCACTGGGTAGACAGTCCTCAAGGGAGTAATATCAATACAATGCTTCACATCCCACTTAGAATAGTCCATCTTCAAGGAAAACACATTAAACACCATCTCTTGGGGCGGGCTAGCACCAATAAGATATAACTGCCCCCCAGAATCCCCAAAATAGAAAACTTCCGAAGAATCATCATAAAGCGCTGGAAGATGAGGCATTGTCGACCTCAGACAATCATTATCTAAATCAAAGCAAAAAGTAGAACCCCATTCAGTAGCCCAGTGAAGATCACCATTCCATAACGCCCCCTTTTCAAAGTAACATTGTTGAGTATACATATCCAATGTCTTTTCTGTCTCCTTCCAAACTCCAGTTTCAGACGAATACACAATGAACCGATACTCAGATTCGAAATTATCCTTTAACACGCAGACCAGTTTATAATGGGCAGGTTTTAAAGGGTCAAAAGCAATGTTCACAATTGAAGTTTGTAGCAACCGTTCTTCTACAAGCTTTTTGACCCTTGGAATTAGCCTATGCTTATTAGTGGTAGGATTATAGACAACGAACTCGATACGATCATAATCGAAGTTAAACTTGACACATAACAATCCATTGCAGGAGTGTAAGCCCATAATATCGGCATTAGTAAACAAATTATTTAAGTTAAAAACGATGTTACCCATCGGATTTACGTATTCTTCGCGGGAAGAGATGAAATTGAGCTCCGGGGCTCTGTCATCTATTGATCGGAATAGAAAGAAGGCGGCAGTTGTGGTGATGGGATGAAGCCGGAGGTGGAGACGGCGGAAGCTGGGGCTGGAAATGATTGAGAGCCATTGCTTGGAGACGGATTGGAAGCGGAGGAGGGATTTTGGGGGTAAATAACGAAACATTTGTAGCAAAATATCTTCATTATAACCGATCACAATTGCTGATGATGGTGGTGGCGAATCGAGAGGTGGTGGGGTTTTGGGGGTTTCGACAGTTTGATTTTGGTCTGGTGAAGCTGAGGAGGAGGAAGGGAGAAGAAAGATTTTTCTTGCGTTGGTTATGTGTTTGACGGAGGGGGCACTTGATATTAGAATTGAAGAGCGCCGTAATGGGCGGCCGCCTCTGTCGCCACCGTTAGGATTCATTCCGTAGGAGAAAGAAGAGAGTACTGATGGCCGTGGAAAACTATTGGTTTCTCTTTCTTCCAATTGCCAATTGACAGGAAATGTTAGACAAATTAGATTAGGCCCAAACTAAATTTAAGGCTAAGGCTATCAAAGAAACTGTTAATTATTGCCAGTCACTAATGGGGAAAGATTCCACTCACAACACACCAAACTCGAACACCCAAACCAATTGCTGCTATTAAAGTTCTGTGGGTCTCGCATAGGCTTGGTTAGATTTTTTTTTTTTTTTGGAATGGACTAAGTTTATAGAGGTTATCTGTAAATTCAACGGCAAGTAAATAAAACATTATAATTCGGTAAACATTATTGAGCCTTAGTGGCTCACTTCTACGTTAGATTTGCTGGTGAAGCCTCTATAGACATAGTACTTGTGAGAATGTCCGGATTTGGCCTAGGTGATTGGAGTTATGTCAGTTCAGCTCCGGATGAGTCTCAATTCACTTTGTTTATCAATGCCGTTTGGTTGCCTTTAACCTTAGATTTATTTTGTTTCTCATCTAACTTTTCATCTAACGTTTCCTATCAATTGAAAGGAAAAATGCCTGCGAAGTTTGGATACCATTGGTTTCTCATAGGCAGCTTCTTGAGTCCTTCTCTTCCTTTCCGTTTTTTGACGAGATATTGGACTTCCTGTTGACAAGCATTTGGTGCAATTTACTACTTCTACTAGTTTGTAACCAGTGCATTAGCACGAGTAATTAATTATTTATGTTAGTAATAAATTAATAACATATTCAATTATTTTAATAGTTGTGATAATCTTGTTAAGCCATTTGAAATAAATTTATTTCACTTGGTAGTTTACTTCTTTCTTACTTAGTATTAATTTTCGAAATTGAAAAAAATTTACGCAGAAAGGGCATTATGTGTTGCATGTATTATTTGAATAGCAGGAGAAGATGGATGAAGATTAAGTGGTACTATTCATGGACTGGAAAATATATCAGTTGAAAGAAAGTGGATGAATAATTAAGTTTTAAATTCAGATTCATAGAAAGAAATAGATTAAACAAAAAGTTTCAAGGCTTCAGGTCCTAGGGAAAGGGCACATTGGTTCATTAATTCGAAAAATTGGTTTGAAAAATCAACTAATAGTCGTAACTTTTTTTTTTTTTGAAGTTAATATCTTGTGCCATGTAGAGGTATCTCAGGGTTGGAGGCACCTGTTTTGTACGTATATTATAGATATGTATCCCCATGCATTAACACACGGATAATTAGTTATTTATCTAAAACAAAATGTCAACAATTTTGATAGAACTTTGTTGAGTCATTTCCACAAAATTGATTTTCACTTAGTAGTTTATCTTTTTTTTTTTCCACATAGTATAGACCTCAAAATTTAAAAAATAATTAGGCACTATTATAACTCTCTAAACGTGTATATATGTATTTCATGCATTGGCTCTTCTTCTAGGGACGTGAATAGCAAGAGAAAATAGATTAAGAATCATGGTGAGTGGATGAAGAATTAATGATGAAAAATTAAGTTTTCAAACTCAGATTCGAAGGAAAAAATGAAATAAACAAAGAGCCTCAAGGCTTCAGTTTGTAGGAAAGGGACACATTATTCATTTATATGAAGAATTTGTTTTAATCTTAAATTTAATGTATATTTTTGTGTGTTAGATTGGTCATGATAGGCTAGGGTTTGAGTTTGGATGTAGATTGTATGAATCCACCATACTCAAATTCATGCTTCTATTGTAAACTTTGGATATAAGGGAAACCAAGGGTGAATCATATATCGATAATTTAGTAATTTAAAATCATCCAATTTGGTATTTTTTTTTAAAAATTCTGATAAAATTCGATTTTGATTTTAATAAATACCAATTTAAATTCGATTCTAAATTTAAATGGTAATTAGGATTTCAATTCGATATCAAAAAAATAAAGCCACATATCGTTCACTCTCTCAATTGCTCACTTCCAAACGCACAATATCTTCATCCCGCAAAATCTCCCAAATCTCCAACCTAACATGACTGAAAAAGAAAAGCAAACCAACAGCAACTCATCTTCTTCCGATTCAACCACGTATAATTCACTCTCTCAATTCCTCAACTCCGAACACTAACTATCTTTATCCTGCGCAATTCTTCAAATCTCCAACCAAACCTAACCAAAAATTAAAAGCAAACCAGCAGCAATCAATTGCAGGGAACAACAATTCCATCTAAATGGGTGATGAGAAGAGGAGGGTAAAGAAGTGAAGGACTGCATGTGGCTCTTGTGGAAGGAGGAAATTTGGGAGAATCTTTGAGAGGTGATTTAGGTCTTAGGGATTAGCATTTTTTTTTTATCAATTACTATTGTAGTACATGTTTGTTGCCTCACACAAGTGGGGTGAGGCTCTGGTGTATCCCAAACTGTTTGCCATACACAATTTGAAAGTATAACTCTCCAAAATTACCTAAATCTCCCCTTCTCCGAAAACTCCCACTACTACAAGATCTCAGGACCTGCAGTAGGGGGAACCTTAAGGGTCTCCCCTGACTATTGGGCCATTAGCCCAATGGCTGCATTTTTTCTTTTTGATTTGTGGTTGGAGTAGGGAATAGTAGTAGACTAATTAGCCCCAACCCAATAAGACAGTCTAGATTCTATATAATCAATCCATAAAGCTACATGAATAACGCAGCTATTTATAATGAAGTAGAGCAACTTTGATTCCTAGGTTTTACCAAGTTTGGGCTACCTTTTGGGACCACCTCTATAGCCCAACTAAGCGGGTCCTGACCGAACAAAACAGTCTAGAAGATGGATCATCAAGCCCATAGTGACTTAGAAATTAGGGATAATTTCACATACCTCTCCTGAGGTTTGTCATAATTGCACTTTACTCTTCTCAGGTTTTAAAAATTACATTTACACCCTCTGTGTTTACATTTTTTTATAACAAAACAAATCTATTTTAATAATGTAATCCAAAAACACCAAGCAAACACCTTAAAATATCTTTAATTGCTTTTAAATTAGTCATTCTTTGTTGTTAATATATTTGCCTGTAAAATTTTGATAGATAAAGTAAATTACATAATTGCACTTTACTCTCCTCAGGTTTTAAAAATTACATTTACACCCCCTATGTTTATATTTTTTTTTGTAACAAAACAAATTTATTTTGATAATGTAATCCAAAAACACCAAGAAAACACCTTAAAATATCTTTAATTACTTTTAAATTAGTCATTCTTTGTTGTTAATATATTTGTCTGTAAAATTTTGATAAATAAAGTAAATTCATTTATATTAGTTAGATAACTGAATTTTGGAGAATTAGTATTTGGAGGAGTTTGAAAATTTGATGTAAGAATATAAATCCTTTTGACATTTTTATGATTAAGTAATTAATTTTTAATATTTATTTATCTTTTTTAAAAGAAATTAAGGATATTTTAAGGTATTGGCTAGTATTGTTGGGTTATATTATCAAAATGGATTTGTTTTGTTATAAACGATATAAATACAAGAGATGAAAGTGTAATTTCAAAACCTGAGGGAGGGCAAGTGCAATTATGACAAACCTCAGGGGAGGTGTGTGAAATTATCCCTAGAAATTATTGATAAATTTGGTAATTAGGAATCGATTTGAATATTAAATTTGAATTTTCAAATTGAATTTAAAATTAGTATTAATGATTTGGAAAATGGCATTTTCGAATACCGATCAAATTCGATTTCATTTCTTTTTAGATTTTTTGAATTACCAACCAAATTATTGAATTGCTAAATTCGATTTACTAATTTGAATTCGAATTTGGTTAGTAATTCGGTATCTACCAAATGTGCTCACCTCCTAAGTGAAACCTAGATCTAAAAGTGATATAAGTCGAACAAAAATATAATAGGTCTAGGTAAACCCGCTCTCTTAACGTCTACGACGCAAAACTGTCACTTAAACATCTGATTTTTTTTTTTTTTTCATAATAGACTTGAACATTTGATTCCATCTAATCCTTGAGTAACTTAAGTCGATAACTTTTTATATATCTATTTCGTTGAATCGTGTACATTTCTCGATTTATTTGTTATGTCATTTAGACCCTCAATGGTACATTATTATCTATTTGAGTACTAATTGATTTGTGAGCAGAAACTAAAATGAAAATTTTTATTGATATTAAGAATCATTTTAGCGATCTTTCAAACAAGGAGTAGCTCAGCTTTTTTCCTTTATACCTTGCTTATTCGCACATAATTTGGCATCCATTATAGCCTGGAGAGATAACTCAAAACAAGTTCCGGAGCAATACACACATTCTGAAGGATATCGAATAATTATTTCAATAATTTTTTATAAGAAATTTTAAAGACTATTAGGATATCAAGAATTGGTAATAGTTGAGCAATTAAGAGAACCAGTTTTACGGGAAAATGAATAGAAAATGCCAAAGTTGTGACTTTTTCTTGCATAAAGGTTTTAACAACAAATGTGGATGATATAACAGGGACTGGTGGCTTTTATCCCCCTTTTTGTGCTAGTATGGATTCTAAAAGAGGACAGAAAAAATGGATTTTTTTTTAATATATGACGGATAGGAATAAAGGTTTGGAGAGATAAGTTCATTTTATTAGGGAATTTCCATGACACAACTTCAAATGAGGAGTAAAAGGGTAATACTTTCAGAAATTTCAACAAATTTAACCAATCAAATGAACCAATTCATTTAGGTTTTCAGGGTGCTCTGTGGGCTAATTGATTGGAATATATGAAAAAAAAAATAATGTTAAATGTGTAGTTGTCAGAAACGGATTGGATGAATATATATTCGACGTGTTTGTCAAACACGTTGAGATCTTTTTTTTTTATGTCCCAACGTGTTTCTGGAACACGTCGAGGCCGACGTGTTCTGGAGCCCTGGAGACACGTTGGGCTACCCGTGTCAGGTCGGAGCCCGACTTGTTGCTGTTGTAACGTCGCTGCCTCTTGCACGAAAAAGGGCTTCTGCCTTTTTGTATATTTAAAAATTTTTGGGGGAGTTTTGACAGCCGAAGGAAGACTTCAGAGTTCAGATTCTTGAGGGATCTGACGAGTTAGAGAGAGAGAGAGAGGACTCGGGACTAGGGGTAGGAAGAGGGAATTGGCACTCGGCTGCTGGTAACTTGGTTTTATTGATCTCGTTAGACTCGTAATTAATTTATGTAATGTCTTCCTTGAAGTTATGGTGGGAGGCCATTATTTAAAGTAACTTTTGATTGATTGCTAAATTGATGTAAATTTTACAGTGAGTTTTTTTTTTACTTTTTACCGTGTGACACTAGAATTTTACATTTTGGGATAAATTATCAATCAAATAGTGTCAGTACTTGTCTTCAATATTTTAGAGCAGAATAATTAAAAAATAACTATGCAAGATCTGTTGTTTGACTTTCAAGTTTAAAAAGGACTTAATAAAATTCTGGATAAAAAGGAGGGCTAAAATTCATTTTGGGCAACAAATTTTTTTTTTATAATTTCTCAAATTTTCAGCTAAACTCAATAATTTATTTGGTAGATGAGCATTTATACAGAATACAATTACAAATCTAGTCATCTGTATTCATAAATTGGTTAAAAAGTACTTGAAGTGTATTTCATAACTGACTTTAGATGTAATATATGAGTAAATGATAATTATGCTATCACATCTTCATTTTCTTTTTTCAAATCACAAAGTTAAATGTTAGACAAGTACATTTATTTTATCATTATTTATTTTTGGGTTTTGACAATTAGAACTTCAAACTTTAGACAAACTTGAACTCAAAATCCAAGGAGTGAGGAACTGAGACGTCGGAACTTTTACTTTATTGATGCTACAATATTATACCGACGCGTTTGAAGACCTACGTCGGCCCTGACACAGGTAGTCCGACTGTGTCTCCGGAACACGTCAGGCCTCGACTGTGTTTCAGAAACACGTCGCGGCGGTACTTTAAAAAAAAAAAAATCTCGACGTGTTTAACAAACACGTCGAGTATATATTCGTCCAATCCGTTTTTGACAGCTATACATTTGATATTATTTTTTTTGGCATATATTCCAATCAATTAGCCTGCTCCGTGACCTAGAGCAAGTCTTGGGAAAAAGATGATGAGGTAAAAGAAAGATTCAACTGGCAACTTCAAGATAGTTGATAGGAGGGACAATTTCACATACCTCCTCTGAGTTTTGTCATAATGCACTCACCTCCCCTCAGTTTTTGAAAATAATACTTGCACCTCCTGTGTTTATATATTTTTATAACAAAACAAGTCCATTTTAATAATGTAATCCAAAAACACCAACCAAACACCGTAAAATATCCTTAATTTCTTTTAAATTGGTCATCTCTTTCTTGTTAATATATTTATTTATAAAATTTTGATAGATAAAGTAAATTCGTTTAGATTAGTCAGATAACTTAGTTTTGGAGAAGAAGTATTGGAGTAGATTAAAAATTTGATGTAAGAATTTAAACCCTTTTGACATTTTTAAGACTAATTAATTAATTTTTTAAGATTTATTTATCTTTTTTAAAAGAAATTGAGGATATTCTAAGGTGTTTAGTTGGTATTTTTGGATTATATTATCAAAATGGACTTGTTTTGTTATGAAAAAAATATAAACACAAGGGGTGTAAATGTAATTTTCAAAATTTGAGGGGAGGTGAGTGCAATTATGACAAACCTCAGGGGAGTTATGTGAAATTATCCCTTAATAGGACACATTTTGTTCTTTTAGTAACAATAGTACACAATATAGCGAATTTTTGTTATCATAATTCTTGTAATAAATTAGAAGTTTTCATAGTAAATTTCAACAAAAATTTATCACTGTCTTGCAAAACTTACTACTTTTTTGGTAGCTCTTCATCACTACAGTATTTCCCAACGATGTAACACCAAAGTTTTGCACATTGAAAACGCATCATCAAATTATTGCCTGCTTTTACTTAACACAGCATCAGATGTGTGCCAAAAAACCAGAGAGGGGAGGGGGGAGATTCCAATTTAATAGAAAATTGTTCGAACAAAGGGAAGTGCACAATGTCGTAAAGCAAGCATGGATGACAATTAGATGGGTTCAACAAGTGATAAGGTAATAAGGAATATCAAAGGTCTTCTGAAATGGAATTGCCAATTTTTTTTTAATTGGCAAACCCCGTACACGATGGAGGGACGCTATCCTAAAATTTTTTAAAATATAATTAAACTAGAGGAGTGCATAGACCTTACTTCAGAATTGCACAATGAAGATAAAGCATGAAAAATTAGAAAATTAAACTAGGAGTACTTATGCCTTCTACAAAAGAATTAAAGAAAATAATCATATTCTACGAAAATGAAAAGATGGAAATGGAATTGGCAAGTTCACAAAAATATAAGCAAGGATATTATAAGACTAACGGAAATTAAGAGGCCAAAAAATAAAAAGGGAAGTAAGAAGTTAATAAATTCAATCTTTGCACACCCAACTGAATAAGGCCTACAAGACTGAAAATTTTTTGAGTCAAAATTTGAGGGCCAAATGGCTAAAAGAGCGAATAGAAATGTTGCATATATATTCTTGCCTACACTCTGAATAATAGAATAAATGGGATGTCCAAACTTGAGAAGAAAGATAGAGGATGGTGTTACTCTAAAGAGGAAAAGGAAAAAAATTTTGGAGGATTCGATAAGCAACTGTTCATAAACTATTGTTGCAAATAAAAAACTTTCATTGACTAACTACAGAGAGAGAAGGAAACTTAATATTGAAAAACGAAATTGAACCTTAGGGCACGGAAATGTCCTTGAAGGTGATTTCACCCCACATTGTATTTTTGGTCTAGCATAGCTTCAGAGGTGGTCATACTCTAGAATATAATGGTAATTTTGGGCGGCTGCACTCACGAGACAAGGTTTTGAGCTCCCGCGGGAATTACCCAGTACTACAGAATAAAAAGATAAAAAATGAGAAATGGAGAAATAATTACTTGTATAAATAGATTCATCCGACTCCCTTATTTATAGAATAGTAAACTGACTTAATTAGGAAGCGTGATTAAGTTGGTTATAAAAATTGAGAAGGAATAGACAAGTTAAAAAGGAAATGTCATCTATAAAAGTAAGGCAAAATTTAGGTGCGAAAATGAAAATTCTGGACGTCACATGCAGCAAACTACGCCGCACGCAGGCACGCAGGTGTACATTATCATTTGGAAATGTAAACACCAAATTTTGACACACCTTTTGTCATAAAATATGTGTGTTACTTTATTTTAGGGGATATTTTTCACTTTTTCGGGGAGTCGAGTACAATTTTCCAGTGTATTATATCTAATTCGTCGTATCAGGGCAAAATGGTAATTTCACCATGTAAATATTAGTTTATTTTATTTTATTTTTCTAAATACATAATTTTACTATTTTTATCGTTATTTATGATTTTAATGATTTTTGGGGAGTCATTTATTATTTATTTAAAATTTTAGTATTTTTAATTCAACGGCACGTTTTTCAATGCATTATTTTTACAAGAATTTTCAAGTGAAAAATTTTATATATGCATTTTGTATATTCATAAATTTTCTACAAAAATATCATAATTTTTAGAGGTCGTTTAGTATTTATTTAGTTTTGTCTTTTTTATTTATTAAGGGCACATTTCTCAAGAATGCATTAATACTAAAATCTATGGGTGAAACAAAAAAAAAAACTTTAGTATAGGTGTTTTATGTGATAATATATTCTGTGTAAAATATTTGTGATTTTAAGAGTCATTTAGTATTTTTTTTATTATTATGTTTATTTTTATAATTTTTGTCATATTACATCAAATTTTTCAATGCACCTTTATTTAAGAATTGTTGTGTGAAATATTTTATATGTGCATTTAATATATCTATAGATTTTATAATTTTTAAAGACTATTTGGTACTTATCTCAAATTGTATCTTTTTTGTCTATAACATGTTTTTCAATGGTGAATTAATTTTAAGATTTTAGATTTTAATATGATTGAATTCTCTTTCCTAGTAATGATGAATTTTAGTTTTTAGATTTTTTTTCTTTTTTTTCTCTCTTCTTTTTTTCTTTTTTTTTTTCTAAGAAAGTCCATTGGTTTTATTATTATTTGTCTTATTTATTTTCATTTCCCCTTATTATTATTATTATTATTATTTCTTTCTTTTCCTTTCTCTTCTTTCTTTTCTTATCAAAAAAAAAAAAAAGGGGGAAGGGAGCTGCTGCTACAGCAGCAGCAAAGCAGGAAACAAAAACTGAATCCATCAGACAAAATTCTATGCTCCATTCCATCACCCACCTAAAACTACCATTCACCAGATTTTCAGGGATTTTACTCAATTTGCTTTCACCATTTTTCACACTCAACTCACCATTCTCAATTCTCTCTGCCTCTCCCTCACAGCTCCATCACACTCATAAGACAAAAAGACTCACAACCCCCTACACTTCCCTCTCGGTCTCCCTCACTCTCTCTGCCTCCCCTTCCCCTGCACACAGAACAATCATAGACCATTTTTTCATTCCTGCTGCTCCCCTCAATGGACCAGCACAAGCACACATACAACACTACACAGACAACACATTGACACACACATCTCTACCCCTCAATTCTCACGACACACTCATTTACACACAGATCACACTCATCTGTACATACAAACACAACACACACCGGTTTCATCCCTCACCATCTCACTCCCTTTGAAGCTCCCAGCTCGCACTTGCAAACACACACAACGCACCTGAAACATCACACACAACACACTGAAGCACAACACACATACACCTGCAAACACACACTCACATACACATCAGTCCACACACACGCACACCCCTGCGAGCACACACACACACGCACACCCCTGCGAGCACAAACACACTAGTCCACACACACGCACACTCCTGTAAACACGCACACACACACACACACATCCCTGCAAGAAAAACGCACGCACACTCCAGCAACAACAAAAACCAACAACAACAGCAACCATCACCACCTCCACCATCGAGCCCATCAACCAGCAACCCACTTCCATGCCCCTTCAAACACAGGTAAATCTCTACTCTTTTCTTTTAGTACTTTTTATTATTTAATCAATGGAACATATTGTTGAATGTTGTTTGGTTCTTGATAGAAAGAATTCGGGTATTGATTCTGGGCAATTTTAGTTCGGTTTGAGGGATCGAAGAATGGGGATTTGGGAGGGGTGAGCTTATTTCTATCCAATTTGGGGAGAATTGATAAGAAACTGATTCTGGAATTTTAGGGGGAATTAATTCGGGTCTCCTGGGAGAGAGACCGAGTGAGCAAGAGAGAAATAGAGAAACCGAGAATGATAGCCCGAGAGAGAAAGAGAATCCGAGACAGAGAGAGAGAGAGTCCGACGACACAGAGAGAGAGGTAGAGGACGGAGAGAACTAGAGGGGAGAGTGAGATCGGGAGAGAACAGGATCGGAGGGGGAAAGAAAAGGGAGAAAAGAGAAAGAAGAAAGAAAGAAAAAAGGAAGAACAGAATCGGAAAAAAAGAAAGAAAGAAAGAAAGAAAGAAAAAAAAAGAGAAACGAAAAACCTAGTAAAAAAAAAAAAGTTTTAGTGAAACTACGTCGTTTTGACGTAGTTTCACTCAAAACTACGTCATTTTGATTAGTTTAGTTTTTTTAATTTATTTTTAATTAATAATAGGTATTTATTTTATAGTCCTTATACTTTTATTAATGTCACTGTGGCCCCGGGAATTTCTGATTCGTGCATTTAAGTTTCTGTTTTTTATAGATTGACCCCTATAATTTTGTTTTCTTTTCAATTAGGTCCCAATTAATTGCATTTAGGTCCCCCAACTTTTATATAATTATAATTTTGGCCCCTATGTTTTCAATTTTTTATTTTGACCCCTATATTTTTATAAAATTGTATTGTGACCCCTATACTTTTCTGAAATTACATTTTACCCCTAAATATCTCTGAAAATTTCGTTTGACCCCCTTGTATTGTTGGATATTGCAAATTGGTGTTTAATGTGGCTATAATTTACAAATTGAACCTTGAATGTTGCTTAAAATTGCAATTTAGGTTTTAAAATTTAGTTAGGAAATTGTATTTTGCATACTTTAACTTGCTGGAATTTTATTTTGTACCCCCTACATTGCTGGAAATTCTATTTTTGCCCTAGAATGCTTGCTAGGAATTTCATTTTTATCACTCCCAACCTTGCTGAAATTTTATTTGAGTCACTATACTTGCTGGAATTCTATTTTTGGCCCCCTATTGTTGCTGGAATTTATATTTTGGTCCTTTATGTTGCTGGAATTTGTTTTAATACCTCCATTAACTGTTAGAAATTGTATTTTAGTCTTTTATTTGTTGCTAGGAATTTGTATTTTAATACTTATAGTTGCTGAAATTTTACTTTTAGCTCTTTTATATAGCTGAAAATTGCAATTTGACCCTATACATTGCTGTAAATTATGTATCATTTAATGACCTTGCTGAAATTATATTCTTGGCCTTAAATGTTGTTGGAAATTTTATTTTTGGGCATTATAGTTGCTGAAAATTATATTTTAGCCTTTAAATTTGTTGTAAATTATATTATTATCTTAACTATGGTTTGAAATTATAATTTTACCCTTTTGTTTATTATAAATTACATTTTTTACTCTATAATATTGCCCAAATTTCTCTTTTTAATCCAAATATTATGATATTTTATTTTTGCCAAAAAAATATATTAATTAAAATTAGTTAAGTCCTCAAAGCTTTAAATTATTTCTTTTCACATTTTTTTATCTATTTTATCAAATTTATAATTAATATTCTAAAATTGGGTCTTGTTAGTCTAATTAATGTTTAAATTAGTTTCTTTATTTCCCTTTTAGTTATTGTAATAATCATTATTTGGGGTGTTAAAAGTTTAAGTATGTATTATTGTATTTTATCTTCTATTATTATTATTTCTTTATTTTTGTTGTTCTGCTTTATTTATTTATTTACTTATTTATTTTTACTTAAACAATTTTCATTTTTCTTCATAAATAATTAATTATCATTATCATTATCATTATTTTCTTTCTCTTATTTTGTTTATTATTGCTATAATTGTTTGAATTATCGTAGTATGTTCATAGTGATCGGTATGAAATTATTTAATTAAGTGGATTATTTATTAAATAGTGGTATTTTTGACATGTTTGTTCATTTAGTAGCAATTTGTACCGAGTTTACGAATGGGAGGTACCTCTGATTACCCTTTAATTTCTTTTTACTGTGCTTCCTACGTGCTCCTATGTGTTTTTCCTATGTGTTTTCATGTATCTTTGTGATTATAATTTTATCCATGTGTGAGTGTTTTATTTATTTATGTCATTGTTGTTTATTTGAATTTAATTTTGATTATTCAAAGAAATGTAATAGATAGGTAATATTCTATTTAGTAAGATTTCTGTATTTAGATAGTTAATGTAATAGATAGTTTATGTGTTATCCATTTAACGAAAATTTTATGTATTTAGATAGAAAATGTAATAGATAGGCTAGATAGGTTACTTTTTATTTTTATTTTTTAGATTGTAATTAGGCTTCTCCGGTGTAATAGTTAGGGCTTTTGTGTGCTATGTGTGCTATGTGCTTATGTGTTTTATTTGCTTTTCTTTAGGATTTGCATCTAGAATATCATGCTTATGTATTATGTGCTCCTATGTGCTATTATGTGCTATTATGTGATTATTGCTTCAATCTATGTTTTATTTATTTACTTGCTTTACTATTATATATGTGTATCGTCGCCACACTAGTCCAATGCTAGTTGTAGTTAATTTCGGTTTCTTCGCTAGTCCAACGCTAGCGGAGAATTTTTAGAAAATAAGCTAGTCCAATGCTAGGCCTTTAGGTCCTTTTAGTATTAGGATCATTTCTCGCGTGTTCATTCCATGCCATTTCACACACATTTTTTGTTTTAGGCCTTTTTCCATTTTAGTAATGATTTTTATATATTATATACTCTATCATCTTATTATCTATTTTTAAACATATATTTAGTGCATAACATTTAGATTCCAATACACATAGAATTTTAGGTCATTTGTGTGATTTGACTAGAAATAGTCATCTACTCACGTGGGAAGCGATGGCGTACATGTCGTTCCCCCCTCCGTGAGTAGGAACAGTTAGTCACGAGTCCATTCGTCTCCCGTACCCGTTATGTTGCATCCCTACTTTCTTTGTTCACTTACTATCTATACTACTATTTTCCTTTTCTTTTGCATTCCATTTTGCACCTATACTCGTGACTCCGTCGAGGTCTACATTCGGGTTTCGCAATTAATGCGGTAATTCCGACTAAACCTCAATGGAACATTTTGTCCCTTAACGATATTCATTTTTAGGACTAGATTTGCATTCATATAGTTGCATCCAAATGCGATAAAATCTTAGGGTTATATTAGGAAAATTTAGACTAAACCTCGCAACTAGTTTCGGCTAGGTTGAAAGGGTGCCTTAGGCGCGAGCCTTTGCCTTCCCTTTCTTCAAATGTGACTCCCGAACCTTTTTCTCTTGTTCTCAAAGACTTGGAGTCGTCTAAAAGGGTTTTTCTTGTTGTTTCTATATTTTTTCAAAAATCATTTCTTTAAATAAATCATTCTTAATTTTCTTATCTTTTATAAAATATTTTCGGGTGACTTGGTACACCAAAACTCAATACCAAGTGGCGACTCCTTTTTCACTAAAAAAGCCCTTTTTAGACTCAATTTTCGGGCCCAAAAACCGTCGCATTTTCAAAGTCCCATTTTAGGCCCTTTTCTTTTGTTTTCAAAATAAAGCATTTGTTTGTCACATTTTATCGAATTATCTTTTAGAAAGTATTTTCTAAAAATTATTTTTTATAAAAACATACACTTCTTTTTCCAATAAACAAAAATCACATTTAATTCTTTCTTTTCCTTTTTTCCGACCTCATCACACTATAATTATTATTATCCCTTTCGAAAAATGGGGCGCGACAGGAAAAATATTTACATGGATCGGATGTACAAGTAGAGCCGTAGACTTTGTGGTCCAAAATAAGCTACCTCTCCTGTGACTCACATGTGACCCACACTATGACCACTCATGACCCACTTAATTGACAAAGTAACTAATTTTAAACCACATGGTCTAGAAGTCCACATAAATATTTCCTGTTTGGTGGCTCACATCTGGACGGGTCCACATGGACCCATGATAGAATATCCCCCACTTTGCATAGTTTAAACCATTTGCTAGAGTTCTCCGTTACAAAATCACTTAGCCTAAATATGTTGAACACATGGCTTTCACACTTTCAACGTGGGATATATGATCAAAATAATGGATGGAAAGATAATGGAGGGAAACAAAATTTCAAATAACACAAGGCTTTAGGGCACATAATTCTAACAATCCCCCACATAACTCAAATTTTTGACATGGTATTGAGTCTTGAAATCTAATACGTAATGTTCAAAATCTTTTGACTTGAATTGTCACCTAGTGTATTGAGTGGAGAAGAATACGGGAGGTATATGGCCTATGATTCTGAATCTTTCTCTCTTGATGGTGAAATTCATTATTAGACACATATTGGATTTGAATCAACATAAGCTTACGATTTTGTGCCCATCCGTCCATGCATCAATTTGGATTTTCATGAGTGCTTTATAAGGACTCCAAACTATCAATAGAAGTGACTTAACTCCATATCAGTTAAGTTTATCAAGTGTGTACTACCACATACCACTTGTGATATCCTGTCCCACATTGAAAATGTTAAGAAACATGACCAATGTATAAGTTGAGCCTATTCATTCAAGTCTAACTTGGGATATCCATTTTGGACTAGCGAGGACGAAGCTCAATAGTTGGACTTGGCTGCTCAGACTCTGGTCACGCATTGGGCCTGCGGGCCCAAGGCATGATAGAATGGTATCAAAGTGAATCTCGTGTGGTCTCTGCACGGGGTGAAACTGAGCCTATGGTATTGGGCTGTGACTACACAAGGAAGTGAAGGAATTAAGTGCTATGCGGGGCTAAGTGTTACATCGGCCTAAGGGCGGGAGCCACCTCTAGAGCCTGTACGAGCCACTTTTAGAATCCAACACAACCAAGTGGATAATTCGAATTATGATATGGATTGGGCTTTGCGAGGACACAAAGCCTAATAAGGAGGGATGAATATGATACCCCGTCCTACATCAGAAATGTTAAGAAATATGGACCAATGTATAAGTTGTGTTTAAGCATTCAAGTCGAACTTGGGATATCTATTTTGGGTTAGCAAGGACGGAGCCCAAAAGTTGGACTTGAACTGGGCCTATGGGCCCGAGGCGTGACAGAAAATGTCATACCTCGTCTCACATCGAAAATATTAAGAAACATGGACCAATGTATAAGTTGAGCCTAAATATTCAAGTCCAACTTGGGATATCCATTTTGGGCTAGCGAGGACGAAGCTCAAAAGTTGGACTTGGCTGCTCAGACTCTGGTCGTGTGCTAGGCCTGCGGCCCCGGGATGTAACAGTATGGTATCAGAGTGAACCTCGTGTAGTCTCTGCACGGGATGAAACCGGACCTATGGTATTGGGTCGGACTACGCAGGAAGTGGAGGAATTAAGTGTTGTACCGGACTAAGTGCTACTTTGACCTAAAGGAAGGAGCCACCTCTAGAGCCCGTACAAGCCATCTCTAGAATCCAACACAACCGAGTGGACAATCCAAATTATGATATGGATTGGGTTTTGCGAGGACACAAAGCCTAATAAGGAGGGGTGAATGTAAAACTCTGTCCCACATTGAAAATGTTAAGAAACATGACCAATGTATAAGTTGAGCCTAACTATTCAAGTCCAACTTAGGATATTCATTTTGGACTAGCGAGGACGGAGCCAAAAAATTGGACTTGGCTGCTCAGACTCTAGTAGCCTGTTGGGCTTGCGGGCTTGGGGCGTGACACTACCTATAAAGGACATAAGCTCATTAAGAGTCATGGACTCAACCCTCATATAACATAAGGCAGTAAAAACTATCTACACAAAAATAGTGTAGGAAGGAACAGAAAAATGAGATAGTACTAACAGAATGTCTTTGTGACTTGTTACCACCCATTAAACATAATTCATGGGACCAGTGGTGTAGGTTATATTATCATCACATTCAATTCCATCAATGAGTTCAAGACCTTCCTCTTGATGTCTCATTAACTACATTTTTGTGCAGTGACCAAATTTTTCTTTGACCACACAAATTCCATAATTATGACCCCATCGCAAATGAGCTACCTCACAAGTCTCTCAATTGAATATTGCTAGTTTTTCTCATTATAATTCTTGCTCTTGGCTTTAGCAATCACTACCTATGAATCCAATGCAAAGAAACAGAGACACAAGCTGTTCCCAAAATGGGATATCGAATAATAAATTACAAAGCCATGCCAACTTCAAAGTAGTTTACTCATATTCCATTGCGGGTTAGCGTTACATGTTTGTTTTGATTTTCAAAATAGCTCCATCAGCAAGAGTAAATACATAACCATTGGTGAAGTTAACATCATCATTATTAGATACCCAATTAGCATCATAATAAAATTCTAATGTAGAAGGATAACCTGACTAGATGTGATTAGGTCAACAAAATATGCAATAAATACTTCACATTCAACACATAATATAATCTAATCTTTTGTTGTTCCGCAAATATATGGGTTGATAGTAGTATAAGAAAATTAGGTGTCAAATCCTATAAGAAATCAATTCTTGCAATTACTAGAGCTTTTTTCACTTTATTATCTAAATGATGATTTCAAGAGAACAAATGACTAAAAAGTACTGAAACAACAAGAGAAAAGTAGCTTGAATAGATAAACAACTTGTAGAAGTACTTAATCAAAAGATTTAGAAAATAGAATCCATTAATGAATCATTTGTCAATTGTTGAATTAGTGACTTGCTAAGTTGATCTTGCCTTGTTCAGGATCAAATTCCTTGTGTAATTAAGACTTGTTTTCACAAAGCAAGGACTAAACTTCACCTATTTTCATGATGAAGTTTTGTGAATAGTTTGAATTGTTTCAAATTCACTTAAAAGTATCACTACAGTTGTCTGTACTGTTTAAGCTTCATTCCTTCATTTTCTATTGCTACATGTATTTCGCAATGTCAAATAACAACTTGATAACTTCTTGTTGTTGACCAAGCAAAAACAAATATTAAACCTAGACCAAATGAACAAAGGAATGCAAGTTTAGCAAGTTTAATTAATATATATTCATTAGAATAGGTTCATTAGTTTCATCTACTTTTAGACAAAGTGTTTAGTTTAACATGATTAATTAAACAACAAAACACTTATTTTGAGAACAAGAATTCATAGACAATTTAATGAAATGAAAGAGATAAAGTTTGGAAATGCTTGCTCAAGATGAATTAAGCTCCAAGTAATTCTATTTCTTCATCCAAAAGACGGTGACAAAGTTGAACTATGAGAATTCTCTACAATTCTATTAAAGTTTCAATTCTCTCTTCTTAACCCTACCCAACATCCTCTAAATGCTGTAAAAGAACCTATATTTATAGAAAAAAACAAGCTCAAGTTCCTTTCCAACTTGCATTACAATTTAGAGATTGAAATGATGAAATTTGATTCCAATGACCCCAAAAGTCCTACCTTGAACTTTGCAAAATTTCTAAAGGCAGCCAACTTGTAGTTGTATGCTGAAAATGTCTGCAAAATTGAGTGTGAACAAGCTGCTAATTGGAGCTGGCTGAAATTCAATGATCCGCAGATCAAAGGTCTATGAATCTCCTTCTATGGGCCCAATTGGGCCTCCACTAATGTTGATCCGTAATTCCAGGCGCAAGGTGTCAATTGCATGTTTGATCCCGAAGTTCCTTTGTACTTTTGTTAATGAATTAATCTCTTAAAAATTAAGCAAAACAACCTAAATTTTTGTAAAAATTTGCTTCATTGTTTCTTCAATTTCAATCACTTTGAATCTACTACAAATGTGATCCATTATACTCCAATTGATCCACATTATAACTGAATATCAAAAACCTACAAGATAGTATAAAATTTGCGCATTAATTTGTTCAAAGTATCAATTCTACCTCAAAAACCTTAATTCTTGGAGACAACTCTAATTTGTGGATTGATGATCAAAATGAGCCAAATTCATTTTAAAAATACTAAAAACACACTAAAAACACGTATTGAAACTTGTACTAAATCACATAAATTTTGCACCTACCATAACTAATACAAGACGCAATTTAGCCTGTACCCAAGTTTGAAAGATAGAGAAACCTGACCCCTTCAACTCCGAGATGGTGAACCTTGATATTATCTCAACCCACAATCTAATGAGTTAGTAAACCAAATTTTTAAGGTAGAAGGCATCACAACCAAAATGATTATTTGATTGATAAGCCGTGAAGACCTACAGTTTGATATTCAAAAGAAGCTTTCAAGAAGTCAAGAGTAGAAAACCATCAATATGAAATTTTATTAAACTAATAACTGATAGTTTTTTGCAAGAGAGTAGGATATTTATAGCTAATAAGATAGGCTACAAATGTCAGAAAAGTCCCTAGTACAAATCCAGCCTAGTAAAAGTTGAAAAATAAGGAAAACTACAACGAAGTTGAAAAAAATCCCACCTTTTTCAGAAAGAAGCTGCGGCTTTAGCATTGGGCACAGCTGGCCTCACGTTTGCTTTTTGGAAGTCAGTCACAGAGCTAGCCGTGGCCATGGATGGTCAACCATTGGCTCAACCATGGTCACAGTTGAGGTCGGCACTAGTTTCTGCCAGTTGTTCTTGGCCGAATAACTCTATGAAGAAGGCCAAATAAAATCTTGCACAGAACATGAAAGTTGTAGTCCTTGGAGTTAATTTCTAATGCCACAAGAATCAGATCATTTAAATGTCTAGATGCTGAGATATGCTCATATTACTAAAAACTGGTTAGAATTGCATTGTAGTGAAATATACTTCACTAATTTGGACTTTTACCATGAAATCGTAAGGATTGGACTTCAATGTCTTCATAAGAATTATAGAGCATCCTCTTAGCTTCAAAATCATCAATAATCATCTCAATCCATTTTTTTTAACTCAAGTTATCACAAAAACACTAAAGTACGTCATTGTTGCCAAACCTTTTCCTCTCCATTTCTTCATTTTCCCTTGATAGTAGACATTGTATTCCTTGTTCAAAGGTTTGAGAATGGTGTGAATGTTTGAAGTTGCCATAAATCTTGTCATCAACAATCTTGTGGGATGCTGGTGCAACTTGGATCGCATCATTCTCCTTTTCTTGAAAAGGATTTATCCTCAAATTTCCATCAACAAGCTTGTGGGCGTTGGTGCCACTAGGTTCACATAATTACTCTTCTCTTAAAAGAATTTTCCTTCAAATTTCCTAAATCATAAAAGAAAAGGTTAGTGATAGTGAAAGCAAGCTCCATGTAGTTATACTTACCTAACAATTTTAGCTTGTAGGCTAAAGCTTTTTCCTTCCCGAACCACTCAAATTTCCTTTGGGAGGAATCACTCTTCTTGTGCGTGTAAAGCCAATATCCTATATGCTTAAAATGTTGCCTATCCTATATGTGTAAACCCAATATCCTATACGCGTAAACCATCACTACCATGGTAGCCTAAAAGATTTATCTTTATGTGCGTAAACAATCAATATTATCTTTACGCATATAGGATAGGCAACATTTTAAGCGTATAGGATATTGGGTTTGCGAGCACAAGAAGAGTGATTCCTCCTAAAGGAAATTTGAGTGGTTAGTAAAGGATTTATCTTTACGTGTGTAAACCATAAACTTTACATGTGTAAAGGATTTATCTTTATGTGCATAAAGCATCAATATTATGTTTTTTAGTGATTAGTAAATTCTTTTTTATGGGCACTGAGGAATAGAGTCAAAGTATAGTAATCCACACTCAAGATACTATGGTAATTTCAAGTCAAAAGATCACTTACACCATTGCCATTAAGCGTTCAACCATGGGCACTATAGTTGAAAAACTCTTGGCAGATCAATCCAATGAACTTGTTCTCAAACAAGCATCTATATATCAGCTTAGGTGTTATGCACATCATAGTTAATGAGATCAACTACTACTTATCATAAGTAGAGGCAAAACATGTATTAGTCTATCTGCATTAATGATGTCCAATCTCATTAATATTATGATTAGGGATATTTAAGAATATGACTATGAATTAGAGTTCATAATTGTAATCCTTACAATCTCTAATACACAGTCAATATTCAAAATACTTTATTGAACAAACAAGTAACATAGAAATACAAGTATAGATGGTAAAGACAAATACCACATGAATAAATATAACACAAATAAGTGTAAATACAAAAAGCCTTAAACCAACTTGGTTTTAGGGCATACACTAACACAAAATACACATGCTATAATATTAGACTCTTGGATATTCATAATAACTTTCAAAGACTCAAAGAACATAATATAACTAACATATTTATTCAAACCATCACTGCCTTGCAAATCTTTACTAATCACTAAAAAACAAAGATGAAATTAATATTAGGAAAATGATTTAAACCATACCACCGATCAAGCACATCATCTAGCTTAGAGATAAAATGACTATACTCGATAATAGTTGTATGAAAGGCTCATCTATCCATCCATGTTTGCCACTTTTTCTAAATTAGGTCAATGAAATAAAGTTAAGAATTTTCCTTAATGGCTCCTTCTTTCACTAGTTCTTGACCTTGGACTCCTTAGACTCCTTATGTAATGCTTAATACTCCACACTTTTTAGAGGAAATGGTTCATGAGACAAGCTTTTGTGGATGAAAACTTCAATTCCCTGCAACAAAGAAGCAACAATACTAGGAAAGCAATGGTTAAGACAGTTAATAGAATCCACAGCCTCCTTGTACAAAGGTACAAATAGAGATTAGTAAGTACAAAGTCCTCTCTCCACATTCTTAACTCTTATAAACATATTGGTTTTCTCTCTTGTTTTACATCTAAGGCTGACTCATTACTTGCTTTTTCCCTCTCATTTTCCTCAACTTTTTGAATCCTCATATCTTGCTCTTTCTTTTTCTTCTCCCTCTAAAGCTCACCCTGTCGCGTCCTAAATTCGATAAGTAAAAGGTACTAGTGGGGTCGTTGATTATCACGCCCCAAAAGGACAGTTCGGTCTGGTGACCCTTTTTGAAAAGCAAGTTTTGGAAAAAACCGTGCGTGTGTGTGAAAAATCGAGTTTTTAGTAAAAAAGTATTATTTTAGGAAAAATGGTATTTTGGCAAACAAAAGCAGGCCGGGACTAAAAATATGACAGTTTGGCCAAATGATTTGTGAAAAAGGGTTTTATTTTAAAAAAAATGGAGTCGCCACTTGGTATTGAGTTAGAATGTACCAAAGTCATCGAAAAAAATTGTTTAACAAAACAAAAGTAAAATTTTTTGAAAAATCATTTAAAACCCTTTTCCGACTCCGGTCTACGAAAAAAAGAGAGAAAAAGATCCGGGAGTCACATTTGAAGAAAGGGGAGACAAAGGCTCACGCCTAAGACACCGTTTCCACCTAGCCGAGGCTAGTTGCGAGGTTTAATCAAAATTTCCTAAATTAATCCTAAGTTCTATCGCGTTCAGATGTATCTAAATAAATGCAAATCCTAAGTTTAAATGTGAGTATCGGGAGGGTCGACATGTTTCGTCGAGACTTGGTCGGGATTATCGCATTAATTGCGAAACTTGAATCGAGACCTCAAGAGAGTCATGAGTGTAGATGCAAAATGGAATGCAAAAAGAAAAGAAAATAATAATATATAGTAAGTGAAGAAAGAAGGTGGGTATGCGATATGACGGGTACGGAGGACTAATAACTCGTTACTGAATGTTTCTACTCACGGAGGGGGGAATGGCACGTATGCCACTGCTTCCCAGTTGAGTAGGCGACTATTTCTAGTCGAATTACACAAAAATGGCCTAAATTCTAAGTGAGATGCAACCTAGATGTCATGCGTTTGAAGATATGTTAAAAAAAAAATAGTAATAATAATAAAAACCATGCAAAATGGAAGAAAAGCTAAAGCTGTGTGAAGTGGGATGTAAAATGCACATGAGTGCACCTAACACTAAAATGTCCTAAGGGTCTAGCATTGGACTAGCCCTTTTTAGGGATCCCCACAAGCATTGGACTAGTGAGGAAATGAGAAAGAGCCACAACTAGCATTGCACTAGTGTGGTGACGGAATAACAAAACTGATAAAACATGGATTAAAATAGTAAAACATAAATTGAAAGCAAATAAACATAAAAAGACATAAAAGATCATATAGGAGCACATAACATGTAAGCATGATATCTATATGCAAAACCTTAAGGAAAGTGGTAAAACATATAAGCACACAAGCACGCAAAAACAAATAAGCCCTAACTATTACACTGGGGAATTAAGTTACAAATTTAAAGGGGAAAAAAATAAAAACAACCTATTTATTACACTTACTATGTACATGCAAAATTTTTGCTAAAAATATGAGAAATATTATCTAGCTATTATATTGAATAGCTAAATACACAAATATTACATTTTTTGCCAAAATAATAAAAGTCAAAAATTAAATAACATAAAATAAATAAACATTCAAAAAGCATATAAAATATAAGAACCATATGAAGAAGATGCATAATAAATCACATGGGGACACATTGGAGCACATAAAGATGAAATTAATGATACCCCTTTGAAGATCTAGTACAAATACTTAAAAAAATGAACACACATGTCAATATATCTCGGTATAAACAAATAAAACCTAAAACATAGAAGTATTGACAAATTGAAATAAAAAAAATAACTAAACAGATAAATTATAGCAACTAAGGGGACTAAAATAAAACTCTATAAAACTTAAAGGGTAAAATTACAAAATTCACATAAGTCTAAGGGGGTAGAGATGCAAAATTAAAGTACATTGGGGCAAAATAGTAAATTCGAGCAAATAGGGGGCAAATCTGCAAATTAGGGACCCAACTGAAAGAATGTACAAATCTGGGGGTCAATTTATAATTATGGGGACTGAAATGTATGTTATGAAATAGTTTTTGGGGCATATCAATAACACTTAGAGGAGAACAAGGACTTTGATACAAAAATATCATTCCATAAAAAAAAAAAAAACAAAACAAAAGAATATGCTAGAATAAATTAAATCAGATTAATTAACTAAGAGTTTAATTATCCAAGTTAATCGCTGATTTCAAGCTAAAACAAAAAATAATTAAAGACCAATTAAAGTGCAGTTAAACAAAAACTAAAATCAATAAAAGAAAAATAAAATCAATAAAAACACATAATCTCTTCCAATCAGTTTTGACCCAGATTAACCCCCCAAACCCAGCTCGTTGGTCCTTCTTTCTCTTTCTCTGTTATCTCCATTTCTCTATTCCTGGTTTCGTTCTTTTCTTTCTCACCCCTGCTCCTCCGATTTCTTCTTTTCCATTTTTTTTCAGATTCTTTCTTCCTAACTCTCCCTCCCTCTCTCTCTCTCTCTCTTTCTCTCTCTCTCTCTCTCTCTCTCTCTCTCTGTGATTCATTTCTAGTTCTTTCCCTCTCCTTCGTTTCTTCTCCCAGAATTCCAGCTTCCTTCTCTCTGCTTCTCCTTCAAATTCCTTTCTTTTGTTCTTTCTCTCTAGCATTTCTCACTGTCCAACTCTCTTTCTCTTCTTTTCCTTTTTATTTCTCTTGTTTTCTGCCATCTCCCTCTACTTTTTTCTCCACAGAACATCATCTTCCTTTTCTCTCTCTCTTCTCTACCTCCCTGTTTCTTTCTTCTCTCTGTTTTGGTCCTCTCTTATGACTTTTTCCTTCTCTCTCACACGGCTTCTCACTCTCTCTCTAAATTCCCCTCAATTTGGTCTCCAAACTAGATTAAGTTCTCACCTCTCCTTGCTCAATTCCATTTTAAATCAAAGCAATCCACATAAAATTTCATCGATTAAAGAGTGCACACATGGAGTTGGGAGATTGATGAAGGTCTTACTTGAGAGGAGAGCTTTCGGTGAGGGAGAGGTGGAGCGGCTAGGTGGCTGCAGTTTCCAGTTAGTTGCCTCTATGGTAGGATGGTCGCTGGTAGTTGGTAGTGGCGGACGGCGGCGCGGAGATGAAGCTCTAGTTGGCTTTGGGGCTACGGTGGGGTTGGTGCTTGGGAGTTGGTGATTGATGTCGGTCAATGATTGAATTGGGTGACTGTTGCTGCTACTAATTACTGAGCAGTTGGTTCGGATGGCTGGTGTTGATTGAAGAGGAGCGATAGTTGGAGTTGGGTTGACTTCGTAATGGTGGTGAGGTGGTTTGGAAATGGTGAGAGTCAAGAATTGGCAGTGATTTAGTTGGGATTGACTGTCTAGTTATTTTGGTTGTTTTCTTTGCAATTTAGTGTCTGCTTCTTGTAGTTTTGTTGTAATTTTTCTTGCAGGAACTGGGGCTGTGAACCATGGATAATTTTGGAATGTTTTTAGTGGAAATTGAATGGTGATTGGACTGGGCAATAGTTGTTTTTGGGGCGTTGTGTGGCTATTTGTGTAGTGATATGATTGGAAAGCTAATGAATTGCAGTTGTAGTGACTGATTTGGCAGCAGTTTGAGGCTGGGCTGGGTTTTTGGTTGTATGGATGGAGAGCTGGTAAATTGGGTGGGCAATTTGGTAGTGAATTTGTGGGATTGACTGGACTTTGTGTGTATGTGAAATTAAGAGAGAGAGTTTTCGGTGAGGGCGAGGTAGAGCGGCTGGGTGGATGTTTTGTTTTCATAGGTTGTGGACAAGCAGGTGATGCCTTCAACAGAATTGGGTCGTCTGAGGGTTGATGCTGGGTAGTTGAAACTTAGGCTTGACTGGCTGGAGATGGGGCTGTTTTCTTCTGGGATTGAAAGTGGTAGTGATGGAGTGGATTTTGTAGGCTTGGGATTGTGCACGAGACATGAATGTGTGTTTGTTTGTGCTTGAGGATTGTGTGTGATTGTGTGTTTGTGACTGTGTAGTGAATGTGTGTGTATGCTTGTGACTGACAGTGAACTAGTGTGTGACGTGTGTGTAGGATTATGAGGAATTGTGTGGCTATGTGTGCATGTGGTGTGTGAATTGCGTGAGTTGTGTGTGTGTGAAATTCTGATTGTGTGAGTTACTGAGTGTGTTTGAGTGTGGGCAGTGTGTGTGAAATGGTAGGTGAGAGAGAAAGTGTAATTTTGGGGGAGGTGTGTGTGTGAGAAAGAAAATGTGAATGTGTGTAGTGTGTGTGAGAGAGTGTAAGTGTTTGAATGTGCGTGAAGTGTGTGAATCTACTCTGTGTGTAGTGTGTGAGAGAGTGTGAATAAGAAGTGTGTGTTCTTGGTATTTTGGGTGTAGGTTGAAGATGTACTAGTGTGTGTTCTAAATGTTCTAGGTGTAAGCTCGAAGATACATCAGTGTATGTTCTAGGTGTAGATTTAAAGATGTACGAAAAGTTAGTAGGTGTTCTTGGTATTCTTGGTGAAAACTTGAAAAAAAATGTAGGAAAAAGTGTGTTTTTAGTGTTCTTGGTATATCTAAAAACTAAAAACTAAAAAATTAAAAACTCTTTCTAGGCTTTTTATTTTTTCTCCCCTTTATCCTAAAAAATGGGTTATTTATAGTGCACAAAAGGCTTATCTTTCAAGAAATGACTAAAAGACCAAAATGCCTCTGACTACTAAAATTACAACTTTACCCTTACAAAAGAAAATAAAAATCTATGTTCTCTCACAAAATAAAAAAAGTAAGAAAAATATAAATAATAAATTTGTCAACAGAAATTCACCCTGAAAAAAGTTAGAAAAACTTAGAAACATGCTTAAAAACCTAAAAATGAATTTGGGATCCAAAAATTGGTAAAAAATGAGTTTGGAATGTGAAATAACAATTTTGCCCCTGTACTGTAAAAAATATATGAAAAATATCAGTTAGCTCGAAAAATTACTAAAAAATTAAAAAATAAGCTTAAAATCCTAGAAAATGAATTAAACACTAAAAAAAATTGGTGAAATATGGGTTAAAATATAAAATGACGATTTTGCCCTTGAATAATGAAAATACACGAAAAATTGGCTTTTGGCCTAAAAAAATTACCAAAAATAAAAACTAAGACTAAAACTCTAGAAAATACATTTACGACTCAAAATTGGTGAAAAATGGGTTAAAAATATAAAATAACAATTTTGTCCCTGAATGCGGAAAAAATAGCAATCGTCCCTGAAAAATAAAAAAATTTGAAAACATGCTTACAAACCTGAAAAATAAATTAGACACTAAAAAATGGGCAAAAATAATATTCGCGAGACGAAATTACCATTTTGTCCCTGTGCTGGTGAAATACAAAAAATACTAGTTAAAGCCGAAAAAATCATAGAAACTTAAAAAATATGTATAAAAGTACAAAATATGAATTTAAAATCCCAAAACTAATAAAAAACATTTACAGTTAAAAATTACAATTTTGCCACCCGAAATCACTAATTTCGTTCCCCCTTTTAGTGAAAAATTAGAATTTGACCCCAAAAATATAAACATGCCTCCAATATTTGAAAAATAAATGGTGTGTCAAAATTTGGTGTCTACACACCCTCTCTCCTTTAGCACACTCTCATTTGTTTTGCTCACTCTTTTCTTTTGTTTGTGTGCTCATTTGTGTTTCCTTTTTTTACAATCTTTGGCTATTTTTACTTGATCTTTATATGCCTCATAAGGTGTCAATAGTACTAACATGGTTTTATGATCATTCTACATGACTGAATATCTATTCTTATACTCATCATACATGGCATTTCTTTAATACCACCATGGATGCCCCAAAAGTATATCACACGTTTGCATTGGTACCACGTCACAACGAATTTTGTAATGATACTTGCCAAAGGAAAACTCATTTCCACGTGCTCGTTAACATTCCAGTCTTTATTATCAATCAATAATTGCAACTTGTAAGGTCGTGGATGTATCAAGGGGGGAAATCCCAACTTCTCAATAAGTAACGCACTAGCTTTATTAATGTAACTTCCTTTATCAATGATTACACTACAAACCTTATTATTAACATGCATTTAGTTTGGAAAATGTTTTCCCATTGTAGTCTATCTCTATCCTCCTTAGGATGCACGTCAAGAGTTTGCTTAAGAGCCATTAACTCATTATGAATTGGTTACTCTGCCATATCTTCACTACTATCTTTCGATGATAGCATCTCTTCATTACTTGATGAGACACTTTCCACTTCACTATTGTCTTTTATGATCACGCTCGTTTGTTTGTACTTGAGAAGCAACATGAAGCACTTAATATGACAACTTCTTGATGGTGTTTCATGTTAGTTCCTTACTTTGCGGCTTTGGCTAGCCTATTCATCTCTCTATTCGTAAGCTCAATTATTACTTCAATGGATTGGATTTGAGGAATTTGAACTACTCCGTTTATCTCTCCAATCATGAACCTAATTATTTCTCCAATTGGTTGGACTTAAGGAACTTAAACTAGCACGTTCATCTCTCCAGTCATAAACTTGATTATTCCTCCAATTTATTTGACTTGAGGAACTTGAGGTAGCACTAAATCTCCTCGCCTTGAGTTGCCTCTCCACCAAATCTTTATCCTCAGTTTCTTTGTAATTTCAGTTTGAAGCGTTTCCTTATGGTAGTTCTCAATTCATTCCAAGCATGAATAGGTGGCTCCCTATTTCTCCTCCTACACGTAGTCAATTAAGGCCACAATAAATTCAATTACGACTAATTTTACCTTTTGCTTCTCAAAGTATAAGCAGCAATCAAAGATCATCTTAATCTTCTCCTCTCATTTAAGGTATGCCTCGGGATCCAACTTCTCTTGGAAAGTAGTGATTTTTATCTTAACACCTATGATGGCATCTCCTCATTGTCTATTGTCACGTCTTTTATGCCATGTCTCCTCTCAAATTCATCTTCCTTATGATAAAGTCATCCAATTCATAACTTGGAGTTCCACCTCGCCAATTCCTTGGTTGGCTTTGTGAACTATCCAAATGAGCAATTCAATCATGAAGAGATTTGGATGCACGATCCAACATGCCTTAAAACTTCACCTTCATTGCCTCCATCAAAAGTCAAACATCTAGGTTTTGAGTTTCATTATCCATAGACATGTTGATTTAAGAAAATAACCTACAAGAAAATGTTAGTAATAAAAGAATTTGCTCACATCCTCTACCCCAAGATGATCTCTCAACTCTTGTGCATCACTCAAACACCTTGTTACATTCACCATTTCTTAATGGCTTTAGGCCACTTCCCTTAAAGAGATTAGGATTCTTCTAAAGCTACACAATTAACTTACCAAATTTAGAAATACACAAGTATAACAAATGTAGGGTTGAGGATACAAAAGAGAATGGACTCAATTTTGAGGACATAATTTGATAGCACAACTCAACAAATAAGGAAGACAAAAGCTAGACAAGTATTAGACACAATTTCATACTCAATTGGGCAACAAGAATTCAACCAACAAAGATGTCACGCCCCCAAAATAATTTCTTTTGGAAAGTGTGTGTATGGGAAAAGCAGGGTTTTTCATGAAAAACTTGTATTTTACATATTTTACAAAAAATAATTTTTTATTTTTGAAAAAGCCAGGACTTTAGAAATGCAACAGTTTTAAAAAAGGTCTATAAAAATGGGGTCGCCACTTGGCAATGAGTTTAGGCGTACCATGTAACTTGAAAAAAATTTTAACAAAACTAGAAACAAAACTTTTTAGAAAATATTTGAAAAACTCTTTTTATGACTCTGCCAGGTCTTTGAAAAATGAGAGAAAAGGATTCGGGAGTCTCATTTAAAGGAAGGGACAGTGAAGGTTTGTACCTAAGGCACCTTTTCTTTTTAGCCAAGACTAGTTGCAAGGTTTAAATGAGATTTTCCTAAAATAATCCTAAAATTCTATCGCATTTGGATGTGACTGTATGGATGCAAATCTTAGGCCTAGTGGGACATCGAGATGGACAAAATATCCTTTCGAGGTTTGATTGGGATTATCACATTAATTGTAAGACCCAAAATGATACCTCGAAAGAGTCACGAGTGTAAATACAAAAATAAGATGCAGAAAGAAAAGGAAAATATAGTATAGATATAAGCGATCAAAAAAAGAGAGAGAATGTAATATAATGGGTATAGGGGACTAAGATTCGTGACTAACTTTTCCTACTTATAGAGGGGTGAACGGCATGCTATGGTCTAGAGAAGGCAAAACTTGCCCATTTCCAGTGGAAGGAGGGGGACTCATCCAAACCTAAGCAGATGACCTAAAAATTCTATATGAAACACATTCTAAGTGTCATGCATTAACATATATTAGAAAAAGAAGAAGAAGAAGAAGAAGATGATGATAATAATATTAATAATAATAATAATAATAATAATAATGGAAAAAAATCATGCAAATGGAAAAAACCCTAAAGAAAGAAAAAGTGCATGAAGTGCAATGAAATTCATACAAAGGATGAGACTAGCATGGAAAAGGACTTAATGATCTAGCATTGGATTAGCCAATTTTTTACAAATTCCTCACTAGCGTTGGACTAGTAAGGAAGTGATAGAATCAGAGTTAGTGTTGGACTAGTGTGGCGACAGAACACGTATCTCAATAAACAAATAAAGCATGAATGGAAGCAAATAAACACATAAGATCATATAGTAGCACATAGGAGCATGTAATACATAAGCACAATATCTAGATGCAAAAGTCCTAAGAAAAGCAATAAAACAAAACAAACACATAAGCACTTAGGGGGCACACAAACCTTAACTATTACATCGGGGAGCCCTAAATACAATTTAAGGGAAAAAATGAAAAAATAACCTTTCTAATATATTCATTACATTTTCTATTTAATTACAAAATTTCTCAAAACAAGGAAAAATAGTCTATCTATTACATTGACTAAGTACAAATTTTTTGCTTGAACAATAAAAACATATCTATTTATCACATTTTCCAAATAATTAGAGATTAAAACTTTGAACGAACAAACAAAAATAAAATAAATAAAATCTCAAAAAGAAATAAAAATAAGATATGCATACAAAAACACATAAAAAACGCATGGGAGCATTTAAAAAGAAAAAAATAAAAAGTGGTAAGAATGCCTCCTTTTGAAGACCCGGTGCTAATACTAAGAAAAACAAATAAACATGTCAAGATACCATGATATAAATAAATGAAGCATAAAATATGTAAATACTAAAAAATTGAGGGGTAAAATGTAAATTCTAGCAAACCAAGGAACAAAATCATAAATTCTAGCAAGCTAAGGAGTGAAAATGGAAATTGAAGCAAACCTAGGAGCTAAATTTAAAGAAATAAAGCTTAAAGGGGTCAATCTACAAGATTAAAGATTTATAAAATAAAAAGTTTGGAGGGCATATTAATATTACTCAAAAAATAAGGGCTAAAACATAAACTTTTATTTTATGTGGTTTTGGGCAGGCAATGATGGTGGCCGAACTAGTCGTGGTAGGTTATTTGTGGGTTGAGATTGCTGATGGTGGTGGGTGGTGCTGGTGCTGAATATGCAGTTAGGTCGTAGTGGAGGTGTTGATTTTGTGGCTAGGGAGTGACTATTTGGGGCTACTAATAGCTATAAGTGATAGAAGATTGAGTTTGGTGACCGGTGGTAAAATTGGAGTGTGAAGGTGGTTATGTGGAGGTTGTGGCTGACTGTGAGTTTGGAGGCTGATTTAATTGGTTGTAAAGGTGGTTTTTGGGTGGTAATTTGAGGCTGTAATTGGGTGGTCTTCGTGGCTAGAATCGGAGGCAGTTGTAGTTGACTTTTGGTGATGATGGGGCTTAAAGTTGCTGGCCAGAGATGGTGGTGCTGATAACAGTGACAATGGGTGCACTGCTGTTAGTGGGCTTTGGGTGAACGGATTTCTAGTGGCAGTGGAAATTTTAGTGATGGTGGATGGTGATTGGATGTTTTTGGTATAGGCCATGGGAGAGTTGTTGCTGATGATTGATGGTTACGACTGAGTGATGGTCTTGTAGTTATGGTGGTCTATAACAGGAGGTGGTTTTTATGTGATTGATGATTGACGGACAGTGGTGGTAGCAGGCTAGAGAAGGATTGATGGTTAACTAGTGGCAGGGGAGAGGCGTTGGTGTGGTGGTTCAAGTTGGTTGACAATGGAGGTTAGAGGTGTTGTTGTGATGGTGGTTTAGGTTGGGGTACTTAGAGGTTGGTGATTGTTTGTGTGGTGGATTGGGAGATAGCGGCGGTGGTTGGTCATGGTTGCTGGTGGTTGGGTAGTGGTGGAGATGGTGGTGACTAGTATGGCAGGATGGCTTTACAGGTTGTTTGGGGGCTATTTGGTTCGGTGGTGTTGGTACTGACTATTTGATGGTGGCGGTGGTGGACTGGATTGGGTAGAACTGTTGTGATTGTGTGAGATTACTTTGTGTATAGCATGTGTGTGAAGTGTGGATCTACTGTATGTGGAAGTGTGACTAACTGTTTATGAAATGTGTGAAAATAGTGAATATGTGTGAAATTCTGATTGAACGTGTGTAAGTACGTGAGATACTGTGTGCAGCGTGTGTGAGGGACTGTATATGTGATTGTGTGTGGTGTGTTTGTGCATGTGTGACTGAATCTATGTGTGTGTATGTGACTGAATGTGTGTGTGTGTGTGTGAAATGTATGAAGTTTGAAGTTTTGTGTGTGTGAGATGTGTGAAGTTTGAAGCTTTGTGTGTGTGTGTGAGATATGTGTTTGGTGTAGTGTATTTTCTTGGTGTGGTGTGTGTTTTTAGTGTATGTTCTTGGTGTGGTGTGGTGTGGTGTGTTTGTATGATGATGAACTAGTGTTTTGTCTGTGTTCGTGGGGTAATGTGCATTCTTGGATGAAGATGAACTAGTGTTTTGTCTGTATTATTGGGATAGTGTGTTTTCTTGGATGAAGATTAACTAGTGTTTTATGTGTGTAGTAAAAATGTATCATTACTTATCTAAAAAATTTTTACTCACTAATTTCTCTCTCTTGTTTCCCTTTTTTTTAAATAAATAAAAAATGAGTTTTATAGTGGCTTGGAAATTACCAAGAAATTTTCCTATACTTGGTCTCCAAGAAAAGGGAAGCTTCCAAGTGGTTTCCCAATTCTTATTCCTAAGGTCCTAACCTATTTTACCATTTTGCCCTTCAAAAATAACTAATTTCATAATTTTACAAAATACAAACCCCTTATAAAAAAATAAAAAAATAAAAAAAAATTTTGAGAAAAGCTTGAGACTGCAAATTGTGAATTTAAAACACAGATTTGGGCTGAAAAAAGCTTACATGTCAAATTACCATTTTACTTGTAAACACATTATTTACAGAAAAATAGTTTTTGACCTAAAAAAATTATCAAAAATTAGAAATATACTTAAAAATATGAACTTTGATTTAAGACTCAAAAATGGGTGAAAAATGCGTTCACGAGGTGAAATGATGATTTTGCCCCAAAGCTGATGCAATATACAAAAAAAAAAGTTGCAGTTGGCCTTAAAAAATTTATCCAAAATTGGGAATATACTTAAAAGTATAAAAAATGAATTTATGATTTAAAAATGAGCAGAAAAGGCATTCACAAGATGAAATGACGATTTTGCCCCTGAACCGACATAATATACAAGAAAAATTGCAGTTGACCTTGAAAGAAATCACAAAAATTTAGAAATATATATAAGACTATAGAACATGAATTTTAAACCAAAAAAAGGGTGAAAAAAGTATTTACATGCTAAAATCTACTCTTTTGCCTTTAGAATTGCTGATTTTGCCACTTTTATTCAGAAATTGGGATTTGACCTAGAAAAGTAGAAAATACCTCCAATGTTGAAAAAAATAAACAGTGTGTCAAAATTTAGTGTCTACAAAGGAAACAATAAAGGAATTGGGAAGACACAAAATAACTCAAAAATGTCCCAAGCAGAATCAAACAATCCAGTAGGATGATTTTGATGAATTTTTTAGAATAAAAGGCTTGGAGTTCACTTTTCTCCATCTCAAGAACAACACCCAACTACTTTCACCTCTTCACTTTTCTCTTCAATTGTGCCTTCTTTCTTTTTTCTTTTTTGAACTTTTGTGCGTTTCTAATTCTCTTTAAACTTCTCTTTTATCTCAAACAACCAAACATTCACAAACCCAAGAGCATGGTATAATCTTTTGAAGCCAAAAATCAAGATAATATAAGATTAATAAAAACACCCAAAAGATATTTTCGTTAGGTCTTTATGAAACCCAAGAATAAAGAAATAATTCAAAGATGGGCACTTTAGGTAAAAAGGATGAAGCTTTAGAATAAAAAGTTAAACCACCTAAAACCCTAGAACATAACGACCTAAAAGAAACTCATGAAAAAATGAATTTGTAAAAACACAGAAAATAGATCCAGGCTAGAAATTTTTGATGTTTCAGACTTAATGGAGCAAGAAATAACTCAAAAACAAGACAAAGACTCAATCTGTTCGGATTTTTAGACAAAGAAAAACAAAAAACAATAAGAACAAAATGAAATCCTAGCAGGTATTTTTTTAAGGACTCAAAGAAGTAAGAAAACAACAAGAATAAAAGGGTATAACCTAGATAAAGGCATCTAGGTCTGATACTAGTTGATACAAGGCGCCATCTAGCTTGTACCAAACTTGAAAGATGGAGAAACTCAACCTCTCTAACCCCCCAAAATCCCGAACTTTTATGTTATCCTAACCCAAGATCCAACGAGCTAGAGAACCTAGTTTATAAGATAAAAAGAGCCACAACCAAGGTTATTACTTGATTGATAAGCGGTGAGTACTTAGAGTAAATCCTAAGATATTAAAAAGAAGCTTTGAAGAAGCCAGGAGAAGAAAATCCTCAATATGAAAATGTAGTCAACAAATAACTGATAGTCTTTGACAAGGGAGTAGCATATTTATAGCTAGTAAGATAAGGTACAAATAACATAAAAGTCCCTAGTAAAAATCTAGCCTAATACAATTTGAAAAATAAGGCAATGTGTAAAGAAATTGGAAAAAATCCCATAATTTTTTAGAAAGTAGCCGCAGTTTCAACCATGGGCACGACTGGCCTTGCATCTGCTTTTTGGAAGTCAGCTATAGGGCTAGCCATGGGCTCAATCATGGCCATGGCTAGTCAACCACGGGCTCAACTGTGGCCACAGCTGAGGTCGTGTCTGGCTTTTGCCAGTTGATTCTTGGCCAAATACCTCTGTGAAAAATGTCGAATCAACTCCTACACAACTTCGTAGCTTTCTAATACCACAAGAATTAGGTCATTTGAATGTCTAGATGCTGAGACATGCTCAAAATACTAAGAACTAGTTAGAAGTGCATCGCAATAAAAACACACTTCAGTAATTTAGACATTTTGGCTTGTAAGAACTGGACTACCATTGTCTTTTTTAAGAATTTTAGAGCATCCTCTTAGCTTCAAAATGCATCAAGAATCATCTTTATCGAATTTTTGTAGTTCAAGTTATCACCAGAATACCAAAGTATGTCACTGTTGCCAAACTGTTTTCTTTTCATTTCTTCATCTTCCCTTGATAGTAGATCTTGTATTCATTGCTCAAAGGCTTCAGGGTGGTGTAAATGTTTGAAGTTACCATAAGTCCTATCGTTAACAACCTTGTGGGGTGTTGGTGGGACTTGGATCGCATCAATAACTAGTAAAATAAAATCCCAAAGTGATAGTACCTTCAAGATATATAAGTAACCTGGATAATAATATCCAATAATGCCAGTTGGCATTGTGTGTAGCTAGTCAATCTGCTCACAACATATGCAATATTAGGATAAGTATAATTTATCAAATACATTACTTTCAATTATTTTGGGTTAAACAAGACACAATTCATTTATTTATTGGGAAGATATTATTAAAGAATTTCGCATACCTTGGCTTCTATTATATGGTTTGGCTCTAGACTTAGGAATCTATAAGTTATACTATTTAGAGCATAACAGTAGACACCAAATTTTGACACATCATTTATTTTTCAAATATTGGGGAGGTGTTTTTTTTTTTTGGTCAAATTCTAATTTTTCAATAAAAAGGAGGGAACAAAATCAATAATCTCGGAGGGTAAAATAGTAATTTTTACCTGTAAATATTTTTTCATTAGCTTTTGGGGTTTTAAATTCATATTTTTACTTTCATATGTATTTTTTAATTTTCTGTAATTTTTCAGGTTTAATTGGTATTTTTCTTCTATATTTTACCAACACAAGAGCAAAATGGTAATTCTGCCTTGTGAACATCATTTTCGCTCATTTTAGGTCCCACATGTATTTTTTGACTCTTTCAGCATGTTTTCAAATTTTCTTGATTTTTTTAGAGGCGATTGCTATTTTTTCTGTAAATACTACGTTCAAAGACAAAATTGTTATTTCACATTTTTGAAAGCATTTTTTACCAATTTTTGAGTCATAAATGTATTTTCTAGGGTTCTAAACTTATTTTTAATTTTTGACAATTTTCCGTGGCCAGTAGCCATCTTTGTGTGCATTTTTTCATTACAGGGGCAAAATCGTCATTCACACCCTGAATGCATTTTTTACTAGTTTTAAGCTCTAACCTTTATTTTGAAATCTACTTTGAATTTTTTGGCAAGTTTTGGTGTTTATTATCATTTCTTTTACTAAATTTTTATTTTTTGAGTTAAAAATATTTTTTAAAATAAAATTAAAATTTTTATTACCGGTGACATTTTTGTTATTTTGTAGTATTCTTGGAGACCAAGATAACTAACTCTATAAATAACCCCTATTAAAAGAGAGAAAAAAAACCCTAAACAATACACTTTTATCTATTTTGAGATAAAAACATACACTAAACTACCCAAGAAACACACACTTCAGCTGTTATTTTTCAAGCTTCAGTCACTGTTCATCATCTCTTCAAAATCAAGTTGCTGTTCACCATTAGATTGTCTCCAAGCTTCAAGGTAAGTGCTTCTCTTTATCTTGATTTATTTTTTTCCATGTTCTATGTGAATCTGATCATTTGGGATTTTTATTGAGTTTATCTTTTCAAGTTTTGTTCCTATTTTTTTTGTTGTTTCTAAATTTATTCCTATATTTTCCTTCTGTTTTTTGGGTTTTCTATTTCTGGGCCTTTGTTCATTTGTCTGGCTTGTTTGTTCTTGGGATTCTTCCCTCCTCTGTCTCTCTCCCTCTCTTTCCCTTCTTCTCACCACTGGCCTCTCTTCCAGCAAGTCATTCCAACCTCTCCCCAACCACCCTAAATCACCACTTCTTCGTCACTAGAACATACCAAAAACTCAACCACAATCAGTTCCCATAAACCTCACTCAACAACCAAATAGAACAGCCCCCTGCACCTTCGATTGACAAATAAACTTCAATCCACTATCACAGACCTCTCCCTAAAATCATCAGTAACACAAAGTCCATTAGCCTCCACCCATAGCCATCCTTCACAACCAAAATTTGAGCACTGCTGACCACCATCAAGCCTGCCTACTGCTGCCCTCACCTCACCAGAAACCACACAGTCACCACCCATACCCTCTCACCACTCAATCATACCAGCCCTGCCCCCTTTCCACCTTGATTCCATCAACAACTACCAAAAACCAATCACGAACACACACGCACAATCAACCTACTGATTGCAACCCCTGAATCCCCACAAAATCAATCCCTAAAGCCATAGCATCATAGTTGTAACTGCAGTTTCAAACCACGCAATTCAACTGCCATTGCCCAAAATCAAAAACCCTCCCATCAGCAACCAGTGGAAGCGAACTAGTATTGCCATTACATACTACTTTCCACAAAAGCTTCAAACCTGTAGAAAATCCAAAGATGCAGCCCAATCATCTGCAACCTACAATCCCAATAACAATCGAGAGCCCACAGCTCCACCTTCCTTTTCCCTCTTCGCTAGTGTTTTCACCCTTAAGCAGCGCCATCATCTCAAAATCCACGCACCAACATCATAGCTTTCCAATCAACAGCACAAATCAGTGCACAAATCAACCCTTGCCACCATCTATATCCCAATGTCACCGAGGAAGCTATTGATTTGGGAAATCAACTCTATATTCTGGATAGGGAGTGAGAAGCGAGAGCAAATAGAAAGTAACAACTAGACAAAGGGAAGAGAGGGGGTCAGCAGAGAACATAGAGAGTGAAAGTAGAGTGAGCCTAAGGGAAATTGGAGAAAAATAGAAAATGGAGGAGAAGAAAGAATGAGAGAACGGTGAAAAGAGAGAGAAAGAGAGAGAGAGTAGAGAGGGAGATGGATACTTAACCATAGAGACCAATCTGGTGAAGGGAGGAGAGATAGAAAAATAGAGGGCAAAGAAGGAGGTGGACAACTAGAAAAAAAAGAGAAGAGATAACAGAGAGGGAGAAAAGGAAACTAGAGAAAGTGATCGGAGAAAACAGAGCGAGAAAAAGGAAAGATGAGAGAGAAATTGGGAAGGATGGAGAAGAAGGGGAAGACGGAGAAGAACTGGATTCGGATGAGAAAAGGAGGAAGAGAGAAAGTGAGAGAAAACATAAAGCAAGCATAGAGAGATAAACTAGAGAGTGAAAGAGAAGAACAGAGGAAGATTATTTGGAGAAACGAGGTGTATGATTTATTTGTCTGCAATAGACTGAAGGATTTTATGTTTTTGGGTTTAGGATTTTTTATTAAATTAATTTTTATGTATAATAAATATTTGTATCTTAGTCCCTATACTTTTAACCAGTTTTCTAAATCCCCCAAGTTTTTCATTATTTTATACCATTAAGTCCTCCATGATTTTTGATTGACCCCCCCTCCCCCCCTGTGACGCCCCAGAAATTCATATAAAATCATCTAATTCATGTTATGTATATTAGTAGAAAAAAAAATGATGAGAAAAAAAAAATGAGAAGAGAAAAAGAAAGGGCAAATCAAAGTGCCTTCAATAAGAGAATTTCTTTTAGTTAGGGTTAGTGTTAATCTTTGATTTATTAGTCGGAAGATTACTTAAGTAAAAATTAGGTTAAGAAAATGAGATTCCTTCATGATTAAGTGGTACACCTAAGTACCAAACTTGAGTTAATTTTATTGGTCTATTAGTTTACAATAGTGTGTAATTTTGTCTAACCAACTCTACCATTATTAAGCCTTTTGACTAATTGAACTTTAGCACAAAAATTAACTTAAAATTTTCACTTAAACCCTTGTCTTTTTCCCCCCATATGGCCGGCTCCTTCTCTCTCATTTCTTCCTTTCTTTTTGCTTCAAAATTTGTGCCAAAATCTTGCAAATTACTATGAGATAAGTGACCAATATTTTCACTAATTAAATTTGACCAAGTTAGCCAACATTCATTAAAAGCATACAACCTAACATGCTTCTTGTCTTACCATAATTGGTCCATTTCTTCTCCATCATTTTCTTTATTTCATTTCCATTTTCTTGACCTAATTCCCTCTCTTTTTCTCCCTCATGGCCTGCCCTCCTAATCCCTTTTTCCTTTCTTTTGTTTTAAAATTTTATGTACAAAAACTTGCCAATTGTTAAGTGTTAGGTGATTAAAAAGTTATACCAATTATATTTAGCCAACTAGTACCTATTTTGCCAAAATATCTAAACCCTAGCTTGACTCTTGTTTTGCTTTGATTGGTTGCACTTTCTTACATTATTCTTTTATTTCTTTTAATCCTTTTTGACCTAATTTCTCTTCCATTTTCACTCCTCTTGGCCGACTCTCTCAATCTCTCTCTCTACCCTCTCTTGTTCTTCATTTTCTTGGAGCTTTCTTTCCAATTTTTGGCAAATTCCACCATAGAAAGTGAGGTTTTCTTCTTCCTAAGCAAGGTTCTCAGCTTGTTTAAGGTATGTACCATGGACTTTTGCTATTAATTTCAAGTTTATTTAAGTTTTATTTAAGCTTTATTTAGGGTTTTGTTCAAGTTTTACTTTCACAGTCATACTGGACCAGTTTTAGTAAAACGTTCATAACTTGGTATAGATAACTTGGATTCGAGTGATTCTTGATGTTTTAGAAACTAGATTGATAGGGCTTTCCAACGGTATAAAGCTTGCACTGTGGTTCGTTGTGTATTAATCGCAGAAAGTTTGCAAAGTTGGCTGAAAATTCGGTTCTGCGTGAAACAGTTTTGATGATGAGCCAACTTGAGGGCTGATTTCGAACCTGTTATAGTTGGAATTTGGATTGATGATCTTCATGAAAGTTGTAGCCCTATAAACGTACTTTAAAACCATGTAATCGGAATCCCTTATTTCTGGATGGATTGACCACAATAATGGCCTGAAGTTGGCTGAAAACCAACCCTGTGCGGATTTGGATAATGATTCTTGGAGTAGGGATTTTGAATTTGAATGGAATCTTGATTGAATTTGAGTTTAAATTGGACATAGAAGCTGTGGTACATGTTGAATGGATTGGGTTGTTGAATTTTCATGCAGGTTTAAAAATTTTGGTTAGTCCGATTTAAAGGGAAATGCTGCCGAAATTTCGGTAGAATTAAAAGAAGAAAAAAATTAACAAGTGAGATTTTAGGCCTAGAAAATGTTCTATTGAAGGTAGTTGAGTGTAGGAATTTTTAGAAAATGATTTAAGGATAGATGGAATTTTTTCTTGGAATAAGAAACCCTAAACCCTAGAAACCCTAAAACCGAAACCCTAGAAATACTTGGGGTATTTTCTTGAATTTTTCTTACTACAAATACTAGGGTTTTACTTGGTTTTCATTATATTATTTTCTTTTAAATTTCAGGGTCCGAAAACACAGCACGACCATTTCACGAGATATTTTCTTAGGCTTTCAAGGTGAGTGTCTTTATGTGTGCATGTCGCATGAAATGTGATATTTTATTTGATAAATATTATGCGAAAATTTGCAATTACTATGTGAATCCCTGTGCTACTTGAGGAAAGATGTGTACTTTATCACATCTACTCCGCAATGTGTTACTTGTTTTCATTGACCAATGTGTTATTTGTGTGTGCGTGAGACTACCGTGACTAACTTCACCGTTATTTCACGGATGGTCAACCCGGCTGCACGTGGGAGGACATAAGGTGTTGGGTGTTTTAGGGCTTGATGTTCTTTCCCTTTCGAGTTGTGAATCCTCAAAGAGGCCAACTCCGGATCGAACCTGTTTGCTTGTTGGCCCCCCAGGGTTGAGAATATCTCCCTGGATGTGGTAGCTTGTACGGAGGTTATAAGGTGATTGGCGGTTAGGGTTTGTGCTTGATAAAACTGATATGTTCTTTGATAAAGACCTGAGCTATTATCTCGGTCCAAATATCGTGACTACATGATCAGTACTTGCTCTTTCTACGGTTAAGCTTGCTTCCGTAGTTGAGCCCTGTATCCTCCTTTGACTACATGTTAAATTAAATTGTTTATATCTTGATTTATTAATTTAATTGTTCGATTATTTCATTTACTAAAAATAATGAGTTCTTGATTTGATTGCATGACTTGGACATTCACTGGGCTATTATAGCTCATTCCGTTTTATTTGTTTTCCTTACTCAGGTTTCCTGAAAAATTAAAGCTGGAACGACTGATTTTGAGTATGCTAGATGTCTTCGTTAATGTAATAGCCAAACTGTGTTAGACTATCTTTGTGAAAAATCATTTATGTTATGACGTGTAAACTTTTGATGTGAATTATACCTTATGTTAAATAAAATGAGTATATTTTATTTTATTCCATTTTATTTTAGTTTACTTTATTTTAAGTTAAGTACGCTCGGACGTTTGCGTGAGTGTGTGAATCGAGACCTGGCGAGAGCTAGGCAGGCAGTCCGCTAAGCCCTTTGGTGCGCCTCTGGGTAAGGTGGGGCTGTCACACCCCCAGTTTTAATTTCTTTCAAATTGGGTATTGATTAATTGTAATGAGGACCTTTGAAGTCGCTGATTCTAATTTTGCCCATTAATTTATTTTAATTTGCAAAAATTACCCTCACTTACTTTAATTTACATGGCTTTTAACTTGAATTTGTTCAAATTTATGATTTTGCTCCCCCTTAATTTGTGTTAAGTTGTGATTTTTCCCCCTAGTTTGCTAAAATTTATGCTTTTATCAGTTTATTAGTATTTACATTTTATGATTTCTTTTACTTAGATAGTGGTGCCATAACTTGTTTATTCATTTTGATTAGCATTTGCACCGAGTCTTCGAGAGGTATCTTCATCCCTTGTTAACTTCTCTTTATGTGCTCTAATGTGCCTTTATGTGATTTTTTATGCATTTTTCTTCATATATTTCTTATTTTACGTATTCATTTACTTTATGTTATTTAATTTTCAAATCTTATTATTTGGTGAATATTTTGTATTTTGATAGTCAATGTAATCTTATTACTTTTGTGTGCTTGTGTGCTTATATGTTTTATCGCTTTCCTTAGGATTTGCATCTAGAATATCATGTTTACATGCTACTTACTCCTACGTGTTATTATATGTCTTTATATGTTTTTTTTGCTTCCAATTTATGTTTTATTATTTTGATTTATGTTAGTTCTTATTATTTTGTCACCACACTAGTCCAATGCTAGTTGTGGCTTTATCGTTTCTTCGCTAGTCCAATGCTAGTGGGAATCCGTAGAAAGGGCTAGTTCAATGCTAGACCCTTAGGACATTTTAGTACTAAATGTACTCATATGCATATTGCATCATTTCATACACTATTCCCTTTTTAGTTTTTCATCATTTTTGCATGATTTTTATATATGTATATAATAATCATTATTATCTATTTTTTTAGTATTTGACAGTGCATGACATTTAGATTCCATTTTCACTTAGACTTTTAGAATATTTGCGTGAACTGACTAGAAATAGTCGCCTACTCACATGGAAAGTGGTGGCATACATGCCGTTCCTCCCTCTGTGAGTAGGAACATTCAGTCACGAGTTAGTAGTTCTCGTACTCGTTATGTTGCATTCCCACTTTCTTTGACCACTTATTATCTATATTACTATTTTTCTTTTCTTTTTTCATTTTATTTTTTGTATTCCATCTTGCATTCACACTCGTGACTCTCTCGAGGTCTCATTCCGAGTTTCACAGTTAATGCGATAATCTTGATCAAGTCTCGACGGAATATGCCGACTTTCTCGATACTTACATTTAGATCTAAGATTTGTGTTTATATAGACACATCTGAACGCAATAGAACTTAGGGTTGATTTAGGAAAATTTGATTAAACCTCACAACTAGTCTCGGCTAGGTAGAAAGGGTGCCTTAGGCGTGAGCCTTTGCCTTCCCTTTCTTCAAATGTGACTCTCGAACCTTCTTTTCTCATTTGTCGTAGACTGGAGTCAACAAAAGATTTTAAATATTTTTTATAAAAATTTTACTTTTGTTTTCACTAAACGATTTTTTCGGTTGACTTGGTACACCCTAATTCCATACCAAGTGGTGACTCTATTTTTAAAATAAAACCCTTTTTCAAAATCAGTTGGCCAAAATTGTCGCACTTTCAGTCCCAACCTTATTTTCTTTTAAAATATCATTTTTTCTAAAATACACTTTTTTACTATAAACCTGATTTTCATCACATACGCACAATTTTTTTTAAAACTCTATCTTTTCAAAATGGATCACTGGACCGAACTGCCTTTTCAAAACGTGACAGTTAATGACCCCACCCGTGCATCATTTTGGGACGCGACAGGATTTTGGCGGCTCCATGGAGATCACTAGTGAGTCCGAGCACTAGGCTTAATCACTTTTTCCTTCTTTAACCCTTTTATTCTATTGCATTAGGATTGCATTTTTATTTTTTAGGTTTTTAGGGTTCGTTTTTGTATTTCACACACCTCGTCTCTCGTCTATTTGTGTGATGTATAGTTTTATTATCTTTGTTTTATACGACTGTGCTTGCATTTGGGGAGAGGGTCAGTCACCCTTAGAGCCCACACGTATTAATATTACATGCAGAGGATACGACTTCAACCAATGCGCAAGGGGAGTTTTATTGTTTCATATTCTAATTTTTTTTTCTATTTGCATAGGTTAATTGTAAGGTTAAAATAGAGTGATGTCATATGCTTGTGAGTTATTGCTTTTGTCTAATTCCTCTATTAGTTGAAATTACTTTATGTGTTTTAGGAAATGTTTTCTTCAAATACTAAGAAATAATTATTATGTGATTTGGAGTTTTGTTCTTATAGAAAGTATATCATGTAAAGTGGTTAGAATTATGTTTAAATTTTGTATGTTTCATGAAAATTTATCTTCTTTATTTAATTTCACATGCTAAATACTAATTACGGTCAATTAGTGCACTCATATGATTTGTGATGTAACATCTATTATGAGGGGCTTTTATGCTAAAAAAAGAGAAAAAAGAGGAAAAGAAAAAAAAGAATAATGTAGCTTTTTTCTACTTCAATGGTTCTTATGTTTAGTAACCGGGAGTCTTTACCTACAAATGTCGACTTTCGTGTCAAACGGCATTTGAATTATGAGTAATGCATTGCAAATTTGTGCAAGTAAATTGTTTAGTAACCAGAGATCTTCATCCAAACAATGTCGATTCTTGTGTCAAAGGACAGTTTTACTTCTCAAATATAATTTTGCCGCTTGCTTAAAGATTGAAGTGTTGAGTAACCGGAAACCTTCATAGCCAATGTCGGTTTTCACGTCAAAAGACACTCTTGTATGTTAAGTGATTAGTTCACTAAAACAAAATCCCCTCAAGTGAAAAATAAATTGATCATAGACATGTGCTGCTCTTTGATTGATTATATAATTCATGTGCTTGTGAAATTTGGTAAGACAAAGAAATTATGTTGAGCTAGCTTAATTGTGATATAATTCCTTCTTCTTTACTTGATCTTATGAGTATTAAAGACAAGACAGTAAATTGCATAATGATTATTTACTCGGTCTTGAGGAAATACATTTTAGAATGCACATATGTGATTTCAATGATTGAATCATTAGTTGATCTCGCATTTTTCAAATAATTCGAGGACAAGCAATGATTTAATTGTGGGGAAATTGACAAATGTCAAAATTATGCTTCTAATTTGTTTGTTTTAGTATGAGTTTGATTCATTTTGTGTATTTTTCATTCGAATTTAGAATTTTAAGGCAAAAATAATTTAAGCAGATTGACACACAAGCTTTTGAAATTTTTGCAGGTTAAGGACATTCGAACAGAATTGGATCAGTTGGAGCATGGCCTTTCTCATTAAAAAGGAAAAGATGAGAAGCATCATTGTGTTCTAGAAGAATTACATAGTTGGATATCTCCTTGGATTATTAATTTAGATGGGAAAAGGAGGCCTTTTCATTTGATTTAGTAAATTTTATTTTAAAATTATTGCAAAAGAGACAGATCAAAATCTGTTGGCCCAAATGCAACCTAAGAGGGGGGTGAATTAGGTTCCCTTTTATTTTTAAATTTGGTTACAATAATTTATCTTAACACAAAATAAATTTACCAAGTTGTCTAAATGATCAATCAAGATTATGAACCAAGAATTAATATGATGGATAAAAACAATGGACATAAAATTCAATCAAAAGAAAAGTTGAGATACACAAACTCAATAAGCTTCCAAGCACACAAACTTGAAGCCTTGATCATTTGAATTCTCTTCTTTGTTTTATGCCTCAATATCAACTTGTACAATATTGTGGATCACTTCTCACTCACCCTAGACACTCTCTAGTTGAGCTAAGAAGTTTTACAGCTCTCTAGCTAACCCTTTTAACTATACAAAGGAATTGATCACAAACAAATATGAATTCACTCTTGCTATTATAAAGTTCACTTGATGAGAGTACTTTTTCTTTACAAAAGAACACTCAAAAATACTATTGTATTGATTGCTAAAAGTCTCTATTCATTCTGCACTATTTAGCTTTTATACATCATAAGAAAATGGCTTGATTTGACTTCCAACGGCTAAAAAAAAAAATTAGCTGTTAGACACAATTTGTCTGGTCCGGACGTTCTCATAGAGAGGTTTGGATGTTCAGAAGGTGCATTTCCTCGTCCGGATGATCGTCCATATGCCTTCTAGACATTCCTTGGTTTGGCTGTTTCCCTGTGTCCGGACGTCCGCATAATCATCCGGACCCTCGTCCGCATACATTCTGTCCACCTTGGATTTTGATGATTTCTATTTGTCCGGACGTCTGCATAAGCGTCCGGATCCTCGTCCGCGTACATTCTGTCCACCTTGAATTTTGATGCTTTTGTCTGTCCGGACATCCGCATGAGCATCCGAACCCTCGTCTGGATACCTTCTGACCATTTTAATTTTTGATGTCTTTGTGCGTCCGGACGTCCGCAGTGTACGTCCGGATGGTCGTCCGGATAACCAACCTCCTCCTTTTTTTCAACCTATCTTACTGTTACTGCAATAGAAGCTCATTTAACATATTAGTACTCTTCATCATAAGTTTGATACTCATCAAAACCTAGATGATTTAGACCATGAGGTCATCAATCTCTCCCTTTTTGATGATGATAAACTTATGATGAAGCAACACACTTAGAATAATAATGCCTTTGCTCCCCCTCAACATATGCATTAATCCTTCTCCCCCTTTTGGCGTCATCAAAAAATAAGGATCATAATGAAATGCAAGTATAAAACAGAGAGATATTCATACCAAACGATCATAGAGATAGCCAAAACATGTCAAATGTTAAACACTTAGAAATTCAAACCAAAGAAATCCAAATAAATAAAACTATTACATGACTAAACACTTAGAAAACTAAAAACATCAAGCCTAGTCTAGGACTCATCATCGGAAACGTCTTCGCTACGGGAGGTGGAGGAAGATGGAACATCATTTCTTGCTTTTCTTCTGGACTCTTGTCCTTGCCGCCTCATTCAAATGTATGCTGGGAAATTGGCACGATCATCGGAGTCCCATCCAAACTCTTGAGCTAACTCTATACGCTCAAGTCTATTGTGAATCCCACGTACTTCCCTACAAAAGTCTTGTTGCAAGTTGTTCATTTGAGTGTGCATGGAAGCAAAATCAGTCTTCATTTGGTTCATTTGAGTGGAGAGGTCATTAATAGCATTAAAGAGCCGACTTTACCAAGAAGATGGAGGTGCATACGACGATGAAGGAATACTAGGGTGAATAGAATGAAGAGGTTGTTCGTGCAGAGGTACATCTTCTTCCATAGCTTGTGGTCCTTCTTCCATTTGTTGCCTTTCTCTAGTATCATAAAAAATGAAAGCATCCATATAGGCACCCGGAGCAAAAACCGTTTGCAATTTACTTCTTTTGAAAAACCATCTTCCATTGAAGAAACCTAAATTAAGTCTCTTAAAACATTCTTTATCAATTCTATCACCCTCTCCAGGTTTGGTCTCCACTATGCCATCAAAATCTATCCCATTATTCTTAAAGAGAAGAGTTAAGATTCTTCCATATGCTAATCCCTTATTTGATTCACTCTTACATATAAACATGTACTTCAGCATAAAAGTACCCAAATTGATAGGGATAGATCTCATAATACCATAAAAAAGGTGTAAACCTATATGAGTAACATCCGGCTTATGATCACTAGTGGGTGCTAAGATGTTCACAATAATATGATATAACACTCTATTAGAAGGAGTGAACCAATTCATCTTGAGATTTTTTAAGTTAGTCCTAATGGGATTCCCAAAGAACGATCTTCTTAAATCATCATAATCAATAATGGGGGATTGCTCTTTAAGGACACAAAAATCACTGCCGTTATTATCCATGCCAAAAAGCTCATTTAACTCTCTAGAATCGAAAAGTAAAGTGAGTATTGTTCACTATGGTTTCTGCATCTCCATTTACCTCTCTTAAATTGGCATAGAATTGTTTTACTAAATCAACATAAACAATTTCCTTCACTTCACATATCCTATCCCAATTTATGTCTCTTAACATAATAGGAATGTCTTCTAATCCACCATCAAAATCTTCAAATTGACAAAATTTCATCCCGAATAACATTCTTATTCTCTAAATCAGTTATAAAGTTCAAGCGATTGAGGATAAAAAAAGGTCTTACCCCTAAATTGGACAAATCCCTCTTCGTTGATGTTGTAGGTGACACTAGATCGTCCTCTACCACGTCCACTACGTCCTCCTCTACGACCCCTTTGAGAAGAACTAGCCATAGCTAATGTTAATTTGAGAAAAAGGGAAGAGAAAAAAAAAGGAGAGATAGAGAGATACAAAAAGAAATCCTAGGAGAGAGAAAGTCGAATTAGATGAGGAAGAAGAAGATGGAGAGATGAAATTTATATGATAGAAAACTATTATGGGTGAAATATGAGGGGATTTTGAGTTTGGAAGAAGAGGAAATAGTTTTTGAGAAAGTTGAAGTTGAAGAGGCGCGAAAGAAACGCCCCTGAACAGTTTCTGTCGAGACTATATATATGCACGATCCGGACGTCCTGGATCGTGCTACTTGCGTCCGGACCCGCGTCCGGATTGGTGGTCAAATTTCACCACTGAAGAGTTGACTGTCGGACGTCCGGGTTCACAGGGAGGTCGTCCGGATGAATAAAAAATTAAAAAAACAACTAGGAAATTTTTGAGAAAAAGTTTTCTACTACTCCCAGATGATTTCTAAGAAAGTTAAACCTTTCTTCAGCTAGAGCTTTTAGTGAAGATATCTGCTAGTTGATCTCGAGTACTAACATATTCGATCCTAATCTCTCCTTTTTGAACCAACTCTCTAATGAAGTGATGTCTAATGTCAATGTGTTTGGTTCTAGAGTGTTGGATGGGAATTTTTGGTCAAATTTATGGCACTAGTAGTTATCGCATTTGATAGGCACACTTTTGAATACCAAACCAAAATCGGATAGTGTATGTTTCATCCACAATAATTGAGCACAACATGCTCCCGCAGCTATGTATTCAGCTTCTGCTGTAGATAACGAGATAGAACTTTGTTTTTTGCTGAACCAAGAAACCAAACATTTTCCTAGAAAATGACAAGTACCACTAGTGCTTTTTCTATCAGTCCTACATCCTGCAAAATCAGCATCGGAAGTATCCTACAAGATCGAACAAATTTGTCTTTGGATACCAAAGACCATAGTCTAATGTACCTTTAAGATATCTAAGAATACGCTTAACGGCTAACAAGTGAGATTCTCTTGGACAAGATTGAAATCTAGCACAAAGACAAACGGCAAACATAATATCCGGTCTACTAGCGGTAAGGTAAAGCAAACTACCTATCATACCTCGATACCCTTTTTCATCCACTTTAATTCCTTCTTCATCCTTGTCCAATTTTGTAGAAGTGCAAATAGGTGTGCCTACTTGTTTCGAGCCTTCCATACCAAACCTCTTAAGAAGCTCTTTTGTATATTTAGTTTGACTTATGAAAATTTCAGTTTTTTGTTGGTGAATTTGAAGACCAAGAAAAATTTTAATTCTCCCATCATGCTCATTTCAAATTCATTTTGCATCATAGTTGAAAATTCTTTGCAAAATTTTTCATTAGTAGCACCAAAGATAATGTCATCCACATAAACTTGTACAAGAAGAAGTTCATTTTCATAGTGTTTTGTAAAAAGTGTGGTGTCTACAATTCCTCTTTTAAAACCTTTTTCACTTAAGAAGTTACTCAACCTTTCATACCAAGCTCTAGGAGCTTGTTTTAAACCATATAGGGCTTTAGAAAGTTTAAAAACATGACTAGAGAATTTTTCATGTTCAAAATTGGGAGGTTGTTCAACATAGACTTCTTGTTCAATAAAACCATTTAAAAAGGCACTTTTTACATCCATTTGAAATAATTTAAAATCTTTGAAGCATGCATACGCAAGAAGCATTCTTATAGATTCAAGCCTAGCGACCGGTGCAAAGGTTTCATCAAAATCTATTCCTTCTTCTTGAGCATACCCTTTTGCAACTAACCGTGCTTTATTTCTTACTATTTCACCTTTATCATTTAACTTATTCCTAAAGACCCATTTTGTGCCTATTACCGGATGATCTAATGGCCTCTCAACTAAAGTCCATACCCTATTTCTCTCAAATTGATTCAATTCTTCTTGCATGGCTACTATCCAACAATCATCTTTCAAGGCATCTTCTACATTCTTAGGTTCAAATTGGGATAACAAAGCAAAGTTATCAACTAAAGGTTTATAAGAGGATCTAGTCCTAACTTTTTCTGAAGGATCTCCTATAATAAACTCCTTAGGATGATTGGGTACAAATCTCCAAGTTTTGGGTAGATCCTTTGTAGTGTCATCATCTTTCTCAACAACTATATCTTCACTAGTACTTACTTCTTTATTAGGACTATTAACATCTTCTTGAAGAGTAAGATTCTCCTAATTTTTCTTGAACACTATCATCCTCATCTTCATTAATTCCTTTTGAAACTACATCATGTAATTCATCAAAAGTAACATGAATGGCTTCTTCAACCACTAAGGTTCTTCTATTGTACACTCTATAGGCTCTCTTATCACTAGCATATCCTAAAAAGATACCTTCATCCGTCTTCTTATCAAACTTGCCAAGATGTTCCTTAATATTCAAAATAAAGCATTTGCAACCAAAAACTTTAAAATAACCAATAACTGGCCTTTTTCCAAATATAAGTTCATAAGAAGTTTTATTCAAAAAAGGTCTTAATAAAATTCTATTCATGACATAACAAGCCGTATTGACCGCTTCGGCCCAAAAATATTTTGGTAAATCACATTCATTTATCATAGTTCTAGCGGTCTCTTGAAGAGTTCTATTTTTCTTTCAACAACCCCATTTTGTTGGGGAACTCTTGCAGTAGAAAATTCATGTGTGATACCATTGTGATCACAAAATTCAGAAAAACCACAATACTTAAATTCGGTTCCATTATCACTCCTAATTTTCACAATGGTTAAGTTTAACAAATTTTGAACTTTTGCAAATAAAGAGACAAAATTTTTAAAAGCTTCATCTTTGTGTGCAAGAAATAGTACCCAAGTGTATCTTGAATAATCGTCCACAATGACAAAAGCATATCTTTTTCCCCCAAGGCTTGCTACTTGAGTAGGACCAAACAAGTCCAAATGTAAAAGCTCCAAAGGTCTTGTAGTTGAAACACAATTTTTTAGGTTTAAAAGAGACCTTGGTTTGTTTTCCAAATTGGCAAGCACTACAAATTTTGTCTTTGTCAAAATTAATTTTAGGAAGCCCTCGGACAAGTTCTTTTCTAGATAGTTCACTCAACAAGTCCATATTGAAGTGACAAAGCCTTCTATGCCAAAGCCAAGGATCATCACTAAAAGCCTTAAGACATCTAATTCTATTAGAGTCTATTCTATCTAGATAAACTACATAGATGTCATTATGCCTCATTCCTCTAAAAACTACATTATAACTAGAGTCAAGAACTAAACACTCATGCTTTTTGAAAAGAACAAATAAATCTTTGTCACATAATTGACTAACACTTAGCAAATTATAACTAAGATTGTCAACAAGTAAAACATTTTGAATAAGAGTTTCATTATCGTTACCTATGTCACCTACTCCAACAGTTTTAGCTTTCATGTCATCTCCAAAGGTGACTTTTCCGCTATTCTTCCGCTTTAGCTTGACAAACAAGGATGGATCTCCGGTCATATGTCTTGAACATCCACTATCAATGAACCATTTTGACTCATTGATGGTATTTTTGAGGCTCACCTACACAAATGTAAAAGGAAAAATATTTGGTACCCTTTTATTTAAATTTTGGGTCCATACTAGTTAGCACAATCTTTAACAATCCACATTGTTTTCATTCCGTGTTCCATATTTCTTTTAACATAGCAATTATTTTTCATGTGACCTATTTGACAACAAAAATTACACATGATATGAGCATTATTCACATGCATGGGTCTAATAAATCTTATTTTATTCTTTCTATATAGAGTGAATCTATTTGTACTAAGCATGCTCTTGGTGATTTCCTTTTCTAAGAGTTCTTGTTTTTGCCTTCCAAGAAAGTCATTAAGTTCTCTTATTCTAATTTTTAAATTTTCTTGTTCACTCTTGATGTTATTGTAAAAAAGGGATCTCTCATCCAACTTTCTTTTCAAATTATCAAAATTCAAAGTCAAATCTACATTGCATTTCTTTAATTCATCATTTTCATTTTTCAAACTTTTGTTCTCTTCAATCAATCTAGCACTTTCACCCAACAATGAGTTAATTTTCAATCTCAATTCTTTGTTTCTAGCATAAGATTCTTTCAAACTATTATGCAATTTGCAAACAAAATTTTCAATATCATCATCATCTTCATCATTCCAATCATCACTTACATTCTTGTCTATAGAAGAGCAATTAGAGGTTACCTCATGGTCTCCAAAGGCCATAAATGCCATTTGAGCAATTTCTTCTTCTTCTTCGATTTCTCCATCGGAATTACACTCGTTCCATGTCAATTGAAAGTTGTTGAATCTTTGTTTCCTTTCACTTCTTCCTTCCTTCTTTTTCTTTGAAGGACACTCATTCATGTAGTGTCCTAGTTGTCCACACTCAAAACACTTGTCATTTTGCTTTTTGACACCTCTTGCTTTCCTCTATTTCTTGAGGAGCTTGATTGATTGAGATTGCCTTGTCCTCCTCTTCTAAATCTTTTCTTGTTTGTGAGGAACTTTTTGAAGGTCTTTGTTAGTAGAGCCAAGTCATTATCTTCCATTTCCATGTCTTCACCGTCAATTGAGAAATCCTCTTCATCATCTTGTGAAGACTTCAATGCCTATATTTTTCTTGATTTTGGCCTCTTCCTCCTCTTGTACCTTAGATTTCAATTTAAGCTCAAAAGAGGTTAAAGAGTTTATAAGAAATTCAATAGGCATAACATTTAGATCTTTGGCTTCTTCTATGGCTGTGACTTTACTTTCCCACTCCTTGGGTAATGCATTTAAAATCTTTCTATTTTTCTCACCTAAGCTATACTCCTTTTGTAAAGCCTCTAAATCCTTAATTATGTCATTGAATCTACAATACATTTTGTCAATGTTTTCATGGGGCTCCATCTTAAAAGACTCATACTTAGTAACTAATAAGGCTTTCTTTTGTTCCTTGATATTGTCGCTACCTTCATGAATATCCTTCAATTTATCTCAAATTTCTTTTGCCGTCTTACACCCTTTTACTCTAGTTGACTCATTTGCATCTAAAGCATTAAATAATACATTCATAGCCTTTGCATTTAGAGTAAGGTTGGTTCTATCAATGGGAGAAAGTTCCAGTCTAGTCTTTTGCCTACGGGTACCGGTATTTTGATCAATAATGTATGCTTCATATGGACCCTCATTCACTATATACCAAAGCTCAATATCAATAGATTGTAAGAAAATTTCCATTCTAGCCTTCCAACTAGTATAATTCACACCATTAAACATAGGAGGTCTAGTGATAGATTGTCCCTCTAAAAATAAAGCATTATTTGAGGTTGCCATGGATCTCTCCTAGCTTGTTAGGCTATTAAAAAGGAAACCAAGCTCTGATACCAATTGTTGGCCCAAATGCAACCTAAGAGGGGGGGTGAATTAGGTTCCCTTTTATTCTTAAACTTGGTTACAATAATTTATCTTAACACAAAATAAATTTACCAAGTTGTCTAAATGATCAATCAAGATTATGAACCAAGAATTAATATGATGGATAAAAACAATGGACATAAAATTCAATCAAAAGAAAAGTTGAGATACACAAACTCAATAAGCTTCCAAGCACACAAACTTGAAGCCTTGATCACTTGAATTCTCTTCTTTGTTTTGTGCCTCAATATCAACTTGTACAATATTGTGGATCACTTCTCACTCACCCTAGACACTCTCTAGTTGAGCTAAGAAGTTTTACAGCTCTCTAGCTAACCCTTTTAACTATACAAATGAATTGATCACAAACAAATATGAATTCACTCTTGCTATTACAAAGTTCACTTGACGAGAGTACTTTTTCTTTACAAAAGAACACTCAAAAACACTATTGTATTGGTTGCTAAAAGTCTCTATTCATTCTACACTATTTAGCTTTTATACATCATAAGAAAATGGCTTGATTTGACTTCCAACGGCTAAAAAAAAAAAACTAGCTGTTAGACACAATTTGTTTGATCCGGACGTCCTCATAGAGAGGTTCGGACAGTTCGGACTAGTATCTGGAAGGCGCATTTCCTCGTCCGGATGATCGTTCATATGCCTTCTGGACATTCCTTGGTTTGGTTATTTCCCTGTGTCCGGACGTCTGCATGATCATCCGGACCCTCGTCCGCATACATTCTGTCCACCTTGGATTTTGATGATTTCTGTTTGTCCGAACGTCCGCATAAGCGTCCGGATCCTCGTCCGCATACATTCTGTCCACCTTGAATTTTGATGCTTCTGTCTGTCTGGAAGTCTGCATGAGCGTCCGGATCCTTGTCCGGATACCTTCTAACCATTTTAATTTTTGATGTCTTTGTGCGCCCGGACGTCCGCAGTGTACGTCCGTATAACCAACCTCCTCCTTTTTTTCAACCTATCTTACTGTTACTGCAATAGAAGCTCATTTAACATATTAGTACTTTTCATCATAAGTTTGATACTTATCAAAACCTAAATGATTTAGACCATGAGGTCATCAAAATTAGGCCTTCTTTCTTTTCTTTAAAACTTTTCCTCCCCTAGTTTTCCCTTTGAGCCTCCAGAATATGTGATTTTCGTTTGACAACCCACTTGAATGTCGCACCCCACAATTGGGCAAATTTTATTTCTACTAGTGTCTCAAAAAAAAAAAAGACAAAAGAAAAGAAAGAAAAGAAAAGAAAGGAAAAGGGAGACAATTAAAAAAGAAAGTCTAGAGAAAATAATAAAACTGGGGCAAATATTTAAAAAAAAAAGAAAAAAAAATCCCAAAAGCCCATAGTAAAGCTAGGGTAGAAAATTTTGTAAGAAAATTGAAACGGCCAAAACTGGGGGCAAATTTCTTTGCAAATGTGATTTCAAGTTGTTTAACCCTTCATAAATTATGCATTCCAGTTTCAACTTTTTCAGCACATTACCCACCCTATTTTGAAAGTCGAGAATGTTACCGGCTTTCGTCTACATTTTGTGATGATTTTAAAAGAAAATTTACAAATCGCAGGGGCATATGATATTAATATATCCATCCCAAATCATCAAGGGAAGGTTGTCTTGCTATTGCCAAACATTTTTCAAGTCTTAGTCCTTTTTAATGAAAAAGGGAAAAACTATCTCAAATTTGGGTGCTACCGTTCATCCCACTTCTTCCTTTCAAGTTGATAGTTCAAAAGGGTATTGTAGTTGGACAAATATGACAGTTGAAGGCTTGCCAGTGAAAAGTTATTGTGCTAACATAGAATTCATTTGGAAATTGATGACTACAGCTGCTTGAGTTTTCTCATCTACATTGATCATTTTGTGACAATGTTAGAGTTCGAATGGGAATGACATCCTAAGATCAAAAGGCATTTTTTAAGCCATCATATCTAAATCAATTTTTTGAAAATGTTTCATTTAATCGTATTTCATTTAGGTTTTGTGTGTTTCATGTTGTTTACTAGATATAGTTTCTTTTACGTTATTGTATGTGAAGTATTTTCTGACCAATTTTTGTTTTGAAAATTTTGATATTTGCTTTGTTGGAATTTGAATAAAAGCAAAGGCAATCTTAAATTTGTCAGAAGTCAGAGGCATACATGAATTGAAAAGACTATTTGGGGGATTTTATCTGAACCTGAATCAAATACCATTGAATTCGGCAAACTTGCAGAAAGTGAAGCAGGAGACCGTATCAAAGATTCGAGAGGGTAATACTCATGTTTACATGCACCAGTGGAGTCAAGGAACTGTCGAGTGGTGGCATCACTTTTACAATTTTTGTTGCTTTTCTCTATTTGCAGGTGTAATCATATCGTCACCGATTGAGGCCTTCGTCAAGAATAAAAACTAGGGCAATTTTTTAAGATAATGATGATTTGATCAATGGCATAACTCATTTCAAAGATTGATTTCAAAAATTGACACTGGGACAAATTTTTTGAGAAAAATTTGATTGCAAGAATAATTTTGATGCTTTATGCTTGAAGCAAAACTTGTAAAAGACTGATTCATATTGGGGCACAATTTGTGGAATGATTGATTTGAAATGAATTTTGATTTCAAATGGGTTTGATGCCATACACTGGGGCAAAAGTTTTTTTTTTTGAAAATTTTGATTTTTGAGTTAATTTGGATGCAATGTTCGACAGTTGATTTAAGTTTTCCTATATTTCTCTATGTATTTTTTGTCGAACAACCTAGACTCCATCATGTTTATTTTAGTCTGGCAGCTTAGACACTATATTTTGTTCACCAGTTTAGCATAATGCATGCATGCATTCATCTAATAGCTTGCATCACATCAACATGTCTTATTTTTCCAAATGAGCATTTGTTTAGCATTCGTTTAGCGTATTGCACATTACTTTAGTTTGTCTAGCATTTTGCATATAACTTTTTGTTAAGTTTTATCCTAACTAGTCTGTTGGGTTTTAATTTCTGTCATGTTCCAACTCGTCAGTTGGGTTTTAATTTTTGATCATTTTAGTCTGACAACTCAGACTCTGCCTTTGCATTCCATGATTCCTGACAACTCAAGATCATACATTTGTTATTTACATTTCCAAGTTTGACAGCTCTAACTTTGCATTCTATGATTCCCGACAACTTAGGATCATACATTTGTTATTTATATTTTCAAGTTTGACAGCCCAAACTTTGCATCCCATGATTCCTGACAGTCCAGGATCATGCATTTATTAGTTACTTTTCCAAGTCTGACAATCCAAACTTTGCATTCCATGATTCCTAACAGCCCAAGATCATGCATTTGTTATTTATATTTTCAAGTCTGACAGCCCAGACTTTGCATTCCATGATTCTTGACAGTTCAGGATCATACATTTATCATTTACTTTTTCAAGTCTGACAGCTCAAATTTTGCATTTTATGATTGCTGACAGCCCAAGATCATGCATTTGTCATTTACTTTTTCAAGTTTGACAACCCAAACTTTACATTCCATGATTCCTGATAACCCAGGATCATACATTTGTCATTTACATTTTCAAGTCTAACAACCCAAACTTTGCATTTCATGATTCTTAAGAACCCAGGATCATACATTTATCATATACATTTTTTGAGTTTGACAGCCCAGATTTTACATTCATCAATCTTGACAGCCTATAATCATGCATTTGTCATTTACATTTTTCAATTCTAACGGCCCAGACTTTGCATTCATCAATCCTGATAGTCTAAGATCATGCATTTGTTATTTACTTTTCCAAGTCTGACAGCTCAGACTTTGCATTCCATGATTCCTGACAGTCTAGGATTATACATTTGTCATATACAATTTTCAAGTCTGACAACTCAGGCTTTGCATTCATCAATCTTGATAGCCCATGATCAAACATTTGTTATTTACATTTTTTCAGTCTGACAGCCCAAACTTTGCTTTCATCAACCTTGGCAGTTCAAGGTCATGCATTCGTCCAACAGCCTAGTCGGCATCTGTTCATTTACATTTTCGATGGCAGTCCAAATATTGCATCTAGTTTATCAGTATTTATTTTGTCCAGCAGTTAGGACTCATTCTTTGGCTATTAGTTTAAGCACTTTATTAGATTTTGCAGTCTTTACCGCTTTATGTTATTTTTGTTTAGTAGTTTAAATGTTACATTTTCTTCTTTATTTTGATCACAAGTTTTGAAAAGTTGGAATCTTTGTGTTCTCATTTGCGGTTGTGCCTCGCGTCCACAGTTCACTTACATCTAAACCACGTTTAACCTGAACTATGCATGGTTTTCGTATATGCATTCATTCATTGGTTTACATCTCACCACATTCTCATACCATATATTTTTTAGATGTTTTTATTTCACAGTAATATATGTTTTAACATTTTGGGTGAGTCAAAATTTAGTGTTATCTACGTCTTTGTCTGAAATCTCTATGAGATTCTCGACAAAGAGAGGCAAACTATAGACACCTAATTTTGACACACCATTTAGTTTTCAAACATTGGGGAGGTGTTTATATTTTTTTGGGGTCAAATTCTAATTTTTCAATAAAAAGGGGAGAACAAAATCAATAATCTCGAAGGGCAAAATAGTAATTTTTACTTGTAAATATTTTTTTCATTAGTTTTGGGGGTTTTAAATTCATATTTTTACTTTCATAGGTATTTTTTAATTTTTTGTGATTTTTTCGAGTTTAATTGGTATTTTTCTTCTATATTTTACCATTACAAGAGCAAAATGGAAATTCCGCCTCGCGAACACTATTTTTGCTCATTTTAGGTCCCAAATGTATTTTTTGACTCTTTAAGCATGTTTTCAAATTTTCTTGATTTTTTCGGAGGCGATTGCTATTTTTTCTGTAAATGCTACGTTCAGGGACAAAATTGTTATTTCACATTTTTTAAAGTATTTTTTACCAATTTTTGAGTCATAAATGTATTTTCTAGGGTTATAAGCTTATTTTTAATTTTTGACAATTTTTCGTGGTCAATGCCATATTTGTGTGCATTTTTTCATTATAGGGGTAAAATCGTCATTCACACCTCGAACACATTTTTGACTAGTTTTAAACTCTAACCTTTATTTTAAAGTCTATTTTGAATTTTTTTGGCAAGTTTTGGAGTTTATTATCATTTCTTTTACTAATTTTTGATTTTTTGAGTTAAAAATTTTTTAAAAATAAAATTAGAATTTTTATTACTAATGGCATTTTTGTTATTTTGTAGTATTCTTAGAGAGCAAGACAAATAACTCTATAAATAACTCCCATTAAAAGAGAGATAAAAAACTCTAAACAATACACTTTTATCTATTTTGAGATCAAAACATACACTAAACTACCCAAGAAACACACACTTCAACCATTATTTTTCAAACTTTAGTCACTGTTCATCATCTCTTCAAAATCAAGCTGCTGTTTACCGTCAGATTGTCTCCAAGCTTCAAAGTAAGTGCTTCTCTTTATCTTGATTTATTTTTTTCCATTTTCTATGTGAATTTGATCATTTGTGATTTTTATTGAGTTTTTCTTTTCAAGTTTTGTTCCTTTTTTTTTGTTGTTTCTGAATTTATTCTTGGATTTTCTTTTTGTTTTTTGGGTTTTCTGTTTTTGGGCCTTTGTTCATTTGTCTAGCTTGTTTGTTCTTGGGATTCTTCCCTCCTCCGTCTCTCTCCCTCTCTTCCCCTTTTTCTCGCCACTGGCCCCTTTTCCAACAAGCCATCCCAACCTCTCCCCAACTACCCTGAATCACCACTTCTTCATCACGAGAACATACCAAAAACTCAACCACAATCAGTCCACATAAACCTCACTCAACAACCAAATAGAACAGCCCCCTGCACCTCCGATTGACAAATCAACTCCAATCCACTATCACAGGCCTCCCTCTAAAATCATCAGTAACACAAAGTCCATCAGTTTCCACCCATAGCCATCCTTCACAACCAAAATTTCAGCATTGCTGACCACCATCAAGCCTGCCTACTACTGCCCTCACCTCACCAGAAACCACACAGTCACTACCCATACCCTCTCACCACTCAATCATACCAGCCCTGTCCCCTTTCCACCCCTAATTCCATCAACAACTACCAAAAACCAATCACAAACACACACGCACAATCAACCTACTGATTGCAGCCCTGAATCCCCACAAAATCAATCCCTAAAACCACAACATTATAGCTATAACTGCAGTCTAAAACCACTCAATTCAACCACCATTGCCCAAAATGAAAAGCGCCCCTATCAGCAACCAGCAGCAGTGAACCAGTATTGCCATTATAGCCTACCCTCCACAGAAGCTTCAAACCTTTAGAAAATCCAAAAACGCAGCCCAATCATCTGCAACCTACAATCCCAATAACAATCGAGAGCCCACAGCTCCCACTTTCCTCTTCCCTCTTCGTTAGTGTTTCCTCTCTTAAGTAGCTCCATCATCTCAACATTCATGCACCAACATCACAGCTCTCCAATCAATAGCCCAAATCAGCACACAAATCAATCCCTGCTACCATCTATATCCCAATGTCACCGAGGAAGCTGTTGATTTGGGAAATCGACTTTGTATTCCGGATAGGGAGTGAGGAGCGAGGGCAAATAGAGAGGAACAGCTAGACAAAGGGAAGAGAGGGGGTCAGCAGAGAACATATAGAGTGAAAGTAGAGTGAGCTAGAGAGAAATTGGAGAAAAATAGAAAATGGAGGAGTAGAAAGAAGGGGAGAACGGTGAAAAGAGAGAGAGAGAGAGAGAGAGAGAGAGAGAGAGAGAGAGAGAGTAGAGAGGGCAACGGATACTTAACCATAGAGACCAATATGGTGAAGGGATGAGAGACAGAAAAATAGAAGGCAAAGAAGGAGGCGGGCAATTAAAAAAAAAAAAAGAGATAACAAAGAGGGAGAAAAGGAAACGCGAGAAAGTGATCGGAGAAAACAGAGCGAGAAAATGGAAGGATAAGTGAGAAATTGGGAAGGATAGAATAGAAGGGGAAGACAGAGAAGAACTGAATTCGGATGAGAAAAGAAGAAAGAGAGAAAGTGAGAGAAAACATAGAGCAGGCGTAGAGAGATAAACCAGAGAGTGAAAGAGAAGAACAAAGGAAGATTATTTGGAGAAATGAGGTGTTTGATCTATTTGTTTGCAATAGACTTTAGGATTTTATGTTTTTGGGTTTAGGATTTTTTATTAAATTGATTTTTATGTATAATAGATATTTGTATCTTAGTCCCTAGACTTTTAACCAATTTTCTGAATCCCCTAAGTTTTTCATCATTTTATACCATTGAGTCCTCCACGATTTTTGATTGACCCCCTAGTTTTAATTTCTTTCAAATTAGGTATTGATTAATTGTAATGAGGACCTTTGAAGTTGCTGATTCTAATTTTTCCCATTAATTTATTTTAATTTGCAAAAATTACCCTCATTTACTTTAATTTACATGGCTTTTAACTTGAATTTGTTCAAATTTATGATTTTGCTCCCGCTTAATTTGTGTTAAGCTGCAATTTTTTCCCCTAGTTTGCTAAAATTTGTGCTTTTATCAGTTTATTAATATTTAGATTTTATGATTTCTTTTACTTAAATAGTGGTGCTGTAACTTGTTTATTCATTTTGATTAGCATTTGTACTGGGTTTTCGAGATGTATCTCCATCCCTCCTTAACTTCTTTTTATGTGCCCTAATGTGCCTTTATGTGATTTTTTGTGCATTTTTCTTCATACATTTCTTATTTTACATACTTTTTACATATTCATTTACTTTATGTTATTTAATTTTCAAATCTTATTATTTGGTGAATATTTTGTATTTAGATAGTCAATGTAATAATTAGATTATTTTCTTTTCATATTTTTACAAATATTTGTATATTTAGATAGCAAGTGTAATAGATAGGGCATTTTTAATTTTTTCCCTTCAAAGTGTAATTAAATCCCCCAGTGTAATAGTTAGGACGTATGTGCTTTTGTGTGCTTGTGTGCTTATATGTTTACGTGCTACTTGCTCCTACGTGTTATTATATGTCTTTATATGTTTATTTGCTTCCAATTTATGTTTTACTATTTTGATTTATGTTTGTTCTAATTATTCCGTCACCATGTTAGTCCAATGCTAGTTGTGCCTTTATCGTTTCCTCGCTAGTCCAACGCTAGTGGGAATCCCTAGAAAGGGCTAGTTCAACGCTAGAACCTTAAGGCATTTTAGTACTCGGTGCACTTGTATGCATATTACATCAGTTCACCCATTATTCCACTTTTTAGTTTTTCATCATTTTTACATGATTTTTATATATGTATATAATAATCATCATTATCTATTTTTCTAGTATTTTGACAGTGCATGACATTTAGGTTGCATTTTTACTTAGACTTTTAGAACATTTGCGTGATCCGACTAGAAATAGTAGCCTATTCACATGGAAAGCGGTGGCGTACATGCCATTCCTCCCTCCGAGAGTAGAAACATTCATTCACGAGTTAGTAGTCCCCGTACCCGTTATGTTGATTCCCACTTTCTTTGACCACTTATTATCTAAATTACTATTTTTCTTTTCTTTTTTCATTTCATTTTTTGCATTCCATCTTGCAATCACACTCGTGACTCTCTTGAGGCTTCATTTTGGGTTTCACAATTAATGCGATAATCCCGATCAAGTCTCGACGGAACATGCCGACCCTCTCAATACTCACATTTAGATCTAGGATTTGCATTCATATAGACATATCCGAACGCAATAGAACTTAGGGTTAATTTAGAAAAATTTGATTAAACCTCGCAACTAGCCTCGACTAGGTAGAAAGAGTGCCTTAGGCGCGAGCCTTTGCCTTCCCTTTCTTCAAATGTGACTCCCGGACCTTCTTCTCTCGTTTTTCATAGACCAGAGTAGAAAAAGGGTTTAAATATTTTTTTTTCTAAAAATTTTACTTTTGTTTTGCTAAACGATTTTTTTCAAGTGACTTGGTACACCCTAACTCCATACCAAGTGGCGACTCCATTTTTAAAATAAAACCCTTTTTCAAAATCAGTTGGCCAAAACTGTCGCACTTTCAGTCTCGGCCTTATTTTCTTTTAAAATATTATTTTTCTTAAAATACATTTTTTTACTATAAATCCGATTTTAATCACACATACACGGTTTTTCCAAAACTCTATCTTTTCAAAATGGGTCACCAAACCGGACTATCTTTTCGAGACGTGACAGTTGACAACCCTACCTGTGCGTCATTTTAGGACACGACAATAGCCAATAAATACACTATCTACTATTTTAGATTCAATTTTACTCCTTTGAAACTCTGGCACACCTAGCTTACCTAAAAACCACGCCACTTTCTAATAATTCAAGTTCGGAGCGCATTCTTTCCATAATTCATAAGGAGGTTTTAGCATCATTTTATGTGGAATTTTATTAAGAGTTTGACATTCAGACAAGATAGAATTTCCCACATATTACTAGGTATTACAGACAAGATAGATTTTCCCACATATTACTAGGTAATCTAGAACTTATGAGCATTGCAATCATCATACCTTTTAAGGAGTCATCTCATGTATTATGTCACTTTATTCACAAACGTTCTGGACCAAACTTGAATCATATTCCCTCTTTTGTTAGATCTAAGTATTTTATTTTCTTTTCAAGTTGATTTTAATGTTTTATATTTCATTATCATCTTTGTGACTCAAGAGATAAAGTCTTGTACACTTTGAGTAGTCATCAATAAGGGTAATATAATTTTTTAACCGTCTCTATTCGCATCATTCTTAAAGTCACCAAGATCATAATGAATCAACTCCAAAATATTATGAGTTCTCTCAACAAATTTGAAGGATTTTTATGTTGTTATGCTTCAATATAATTTGCACTTTGAGGGTTTAAAATTAACAAGATCAAAAATCAAATTCAATTGTCTCATTTTTTTTCAATCAAACTACATTCACATGATTAAATCTAGCATGCAAATATCCACAAAATCAACAATATAAGTAAATGAAGGAGAAGTTTCATTCAAGTAATTGCAAGTAGCATCCATTTCAAGTAAATCCCCACAGTTAAAAACCTTAACCAAAAATTCTCCATTCTTAGTTAAAATTAACTTATCACTATCAAACACAAACTTAATTCCAACCCCATTAAATAAAACACCAGATATCAAATTTCTTCTCGTAGAGGGAAAATTCAGTATATTAGCCAAGGCAATTGACTTCCAAAATGTAATTATCAAGGATCTTTCCCTTGCTTACAACTGGAGCAACACAAGTATCTCCCAAAAAGACTTGCTCTTTCTCGTTTATTCTTTCATACTACAGGAAGTGTTTTTTGTTAGTAGCAATATGCATCATTACTCCATTATTTATGACCCACTCAGTCACGTTGTGTGCCAAGTTTGCCTAGAGACAACAGCAACAGTACCCTTATTGTTTTCAATCAAATTCACCAAAGGCTTTGATGCATGTTGCTCTTTACTCCAAGAAGTCTTGTGACATACTTTATCACAAACAATACAGTGGCCTTTAGAATTCTTAGGTACTTTATTTTAGTTTTTGACTTGCTATTCTATTTGCCTCATTTTGATTCCCTCATTTTGATTCTTATCCTTCTTCTTGCCTTAGAATTTCTAGAAGTTACCAGCGAGTTGTTGAGTGTCCACCAGATTAGCCTTAATGGGAAGCTCATGTGCCAAATCAGTATGGTCCTTTATGCAATTATTCTCCTCAATATAGATGTGTGATATCACCTCATATAGGCTTGGAACTGTTTTGCCGTGTTTCAGTGTGTTCTTGTAGTCCTTACAAAATGGAGAAAGTTTCTAATCAATGCAACTAATTGGAAAGTCTCGTCAATTATCATGCCTTTCTGAGTTATACCTAGGACAAGATTCTGATAAGCATGAATATGCTATATGAATGGCTCACTACTGATCATCTTAAAGTCCAAGAATTTACCAAAACTATACTTCTTTCTTCTAGCATTTATAGTATCATACTTCTTTTGAAATGCTGTCCAGATTTGTTTGGAAGACTCATAAGGATGTAAAGGTCAAACAAGGAGTCAAACACATGGTGGAAAATATGACACTAATAGGTTCAATTGTATTCATCATAGTTCCTTGCAGGACCAATATGATTTGGAACTTGATTGTTAGACAACATATAATCAACCTTAATTCTTTGTAAGTAACACAATACTCTTTCACACCAACATTTATTTATTTTTTCCATCAAAGGGTTGCATTTTAATAGATTAGGAACAATGTGATTAACAATAAAGGTGTCTTGGGCTTTATTGTTGCTTGTGTGCATGTTATTGGGCTCTAACTTAGATGGCCTAGAAGACCTGCAAGCTCCTGGGCCGTCAATTTTTGTAATTGAGCCTTGCATAGCATTGCATTGCTCAACATTTGCTATTCTTTTCCCTACTTTTGAAAAGCTTTCATTTGACAACATCATGATTCAACTTTTCACTCGCTCCACTTTCGATTTCCATCTCTTGCGGTGGAGGTTGTGGATGGTGACTTTCACTTTCCGATGAGGATTGGCCTTCATCCTCCATGTCTATTTTCTAGATACATTTTGAAGGCGTGAAATCAATATTCAACCAGAAATTGTATCGGTTGTCTTTATGGTTTCCATTGCTTGGACATTTTTACCCATTATGCTCCATCATTCCACAACCATAGCAAATGATTGGAAGTCTTTCATATCTTATAATTGCCAGCATTTCATCTGCATTTTCAAGCCTCATTCTTACAACTCATCAAACTGGCCTTGTGATGTTTACTGAAGCTTTGAGCCTAAAAAATCTTACACTATTCTCATTCTTTTTCCTTAATTTAATGTTAGTTATTCCATGGAAACTCTTGCAATCTTACAAACTACTTCTTTTGTGTACATTTCTCTAGGTAATGCCGTAATATTAAACCAGAACTAAGTGTGATAAAAATTCACTTCCTCAATTTTAATATTCTGGTACCATTTCTTCACCACTAAAAGATTATTTTTATATTCCATGACCCTTCTGGAGCACTGAATGAAGCTCTTCCTCAGGTGTGAAGAAAAACTGAAAGATTTTTGGCCTCACTTTGAAAACTTTGATATTTTGGCACTTTCAGGATCCTGCTGGAGCATTTCTTAGGCCCTTTAGGTTTATCTCCTTTTTCTAAAACAAAGTTTCCAAAGCAGCTATTTGAACAATCAAGGATTCCTTGTTTTGCTTCCTTCTCATTAATTACAATGACTGATGCTTCTTCATCTTTGAATTGAACTACATACATTTGTTGGATGATATTTTGAATTGCACTATTCATTTTGGCTATGAATAGAAGGCAATTTTATTTGATTATTTTTGTTTTAAAAAAAAGTCCCCACTTTGGGGTCTGTTTTTTTTTTTTTGCCTTCTACATTTATAGTGTGCAGCGATAGTTAAAATTTTTCTTTTTGTTCAATGTGTGCAAGTGTGTCGCTGTGTGTCAAGAAGGGGCTTTTGTGCAATTTCAAAAATAATGTGAGAGTCACTACACAAAGCTTGTGCGGCGACCCTCTGTAATATTTTTTTTAACTTTTCGGAGTAGGGGAAATTGTGAGAGTCATCGCATTGTCCTTGTGCGATGACTTTCACAATTCGCCTAAAATTGCATTCTGCTTCCCAAATTTTTTTTTTAACTTTTGGGGGGATTTTGTGCAATATAGTATAAATTGTGAGAGTCACCGCACAAGGATAGTGCGGTGACTCTCACATTGAATTCAAATTAAACCTATTTTGACCGTAACATTTGGCTTTAAGCCTGCTATTCTCACATGGTTGCAGTATTGCCATGCATGAATGTGCACGCCTTTGCACCCTACTCTGCCATGCATGCCATGTAGAGAAAGTAATGGCTTTGTTGACAAAAAATTTAAAAAGAGGTTTTTTTTTTTAATTTGCTAAAAGCCTAGCTGGATTGCTCTATAATTGTTGCCATTCTTCCTTCTTTCTTCTTCATTCACAAACTTAAGCAACTTCTGCGTGTATTGGCAGATTAATTCTTTCTTCTCATTCACTTACTCTCTTGCAAAATCATTTTGTTTCAGGTGATTTATCTTTCACTATTTTCCATACACAAGGTGTGAGTGAAAGATCCTTGTTCTCATTGTATTTCTCTTTCTCTTTCTTTCTCGGCCGTCTAGCTAAAATGTTTAATCTTGCAGGTGGTTGAAAGCTGCAGAAGGCTGTGGGTTGAAAGGAAGGTTAGAAAACTAGTGTAATATCAGTAGAAATGAGGGTTGCAGAGGCTGGAAATTATCACATTCAGTAGGATTTTTGCATTAGAAGGTTAGTATTCCAAATACCTGTTTAAATATTTAATAAATAGAGTTAGGTATAATATTTTTGTTAGATATCAATAAATTTCTAAATAATAGTTTAATTATCTATCTCTTTTTTATTGTTATTGGTTGATGAAATGTGTATATGGTTAGCTTGCATGTATAATAATTATTTAGTTATTAAGTTAGTTTTATGTATACTATTCCTATCATTTTAAGTTAATCCATTAGTTTTTTCCCATACGGCCGGATTTTTATTTTATTTTATATTTTTATGAAGTCCTATTATTTATAGATTAGCACTTAGGCTTCAAGAGTGTTCAATTTTTAGTCCTATTATTTTTCAATTTCACATTCTCTGTCCTTATTGTTGGTGGAATTTCATATATTGGGCCCTTATTATTGCTGGAATTTTGTTTTGAACCATTAATTTTTTGGAATTTACTTTTTTTGAACTTGAAATTGTTGGAAATTTAATTTTGACCCTTCCTTGGTGGCTGTAATTTTCATTTAGTCCCATTAAGTTGCCAAATATTTTGAAAATTTTGATTGTCCCCTCCCTAGTTGCTGGAATTTTAGGGTTACACCTTTAAGTTGCTAAAAATTCTTTTTGGTTGTTATGTTCAAATTATTAGCTTTAGGGTTATTGTGATTATATTATGTTAAGATTAAGTTTATGTTGAAATATTTAATTTTACATGGATAATTAGTTATGTAAAAATGTAGATTAATATAAATAATAAATTAGCCATTATGTTAAAATGTTAAAGTGCCTTTATCTTTATGTTAAAAATATTATGTTACAATTATTTTATTTGTATTATTGTGATTATATTATGTTAAGATTAAGTTAATATAGTCCAAGTAAAATATTTAATTTTACTTGGATAAATAGTTACGTGAACATTTTAGATTATTATGATAGTAAATTAGTGATTATGTTAAAATGTAAAATTGTCTTTGTTATTAAGTTAAAATATTATGTTAAAATTATGTTAATTGTATTCTTCTGATTATATTATGTTAAGATTAAATTTATATAATAATGTCGAAATATCTATTTTTACAGGGATAATTAGTTATGTGAAAATTTTGGATTATTATGAATAATAAATTTGTTATTATGTGCTAAAATGTTAAAAAACCCTTTATTATGACGTTAAAAATATTATGTTAAAATTATTTTAATTTATTATTTTGATTATATTATGTTAACTTCACATAGTAATGTTGAAATAACTATTTTTACACGGATAATTAATTATGTGAAAATTTTGGATTATTATGGATGATAAATTTGCTATCACGTGCTAAAATGTTAAAAGCCTTTATTATTATGTTAAAAATATTATGTTAAAATTATTTTGATTGTATTATTGTGATTATTTTATGTTAAGATTAAGTTTATATAGTAATGTTGAAATAACTATTTTTACATGGATAATTAGTTATGTGAAACTTTTGGATTATTATGGATAATAAATTTGTTGGTACGTGCTAAAATGTTTATTATAATGTTGAAATATTATAATTGTATTGTGTTAAAATTATATTTGCTCTAGCGTAATTTTAAAATGTTTATTTTCCTACCACCGATTATTAACTATGTTAAAAAAACATGTATTATGTAAAAAATATGAAAATGCGTTAATTATTATGTTAAAATTCTTATGTTAAAATGTTTATTTCACATGAATAATATTAATTTCATATGCACAAAACTATTTTTTATATTTATTTGCCTATGAATATTATTATATTGTAGTTAATCTTTATGGTTTGTATTATTTGAAATAAATAGGCAAAATAAGCATTTTAATTGTGGTTTTGTAAATTAAATATTTTAATTGTGCAGCTTATGGATGGATAATTAGTATATTAACTTTAAATATTTTAATATTTGTTTGTGAGTAATAGACAAGTTTTGTCAATGGACAACGGTCTGATTATTCAGCTATGCTGGGGAGAAAAAATTGTAGACAATAGGGAATCATTGGCCTACGATCCTCCGAGGTGCAATAAAATGATAATAGTCAGAGAATGTGTAGGGTTTAGCGAATTGGTTAAAAATATATATAACGCAATGCAAAGGCACCCTAGCAAAGTTGGTAAGATAAATCTTCTGCTGAGAAGTCATATTGGCGGGTATAATTATACGGGTGTACCGATAGCGGATGACGATGATATAGATAATTTGTATTATATGAAGCAGATGGTGTCGCCTCAAACACCATGTGAAATATATGTTGAGGTTGAGGAGAACCAAATTAATGCCAATCCATGTGGCTCGGGTATAGGCGTGCCAGAATATGAACCATATCTGATAGCAGGTGTGGCTTCCTTACTAGTGATTTTTGAGGGTTACGGTAACCCTTTTACTGAATATGAAACAACACTGTTGCCTCCCAATCCACCTTATCGTAGACACCGTCATGGGATAGACATGTGGACTGACGTAGCAGTAGTCGGATGGTTGATGATACTCTGGCATCATCTCCGGGTCATTTCACAGCTGATGCAGAATATTACACGGGTGCTTCAACAGGTGAATATTACATGGGTACTTCAACATGTGAGTATTACACGGGTGCTTCAACAGGTCATGAACTTGGTATGCAGGATAATAAAGATTCCAAACCAGAACCAGAAAGCAATGACTCGGAGCACAAGGATTTAGGAAATGAAACAAAACAGATGGACGAGGCAGGGCCTAGTGTTCCTTACACGAGCGGTATGTCTGAAGCCATGAGATTGCTGAGAGATATTGAAGGTGTCGAAGCAATGATGGCATTTGACTCTATGGACCGCGAAAATTACATGCGTCTTAATACATGGAGTGAGCAGATTTGTGGTCAATTAAGTGCAACAGGAAGAACAGGGTTAAAGAAAGCAGTCCACGTACGTGGTATGTCATTTATAAAAATCAAAACCCTGTCACTCCATGTAATTTTAAGTTGAGAACCACACTTTGGAGCACACATAAATAGTGGATGATTGTAACTCTACAAAAGGTGTATAGTTGTGTTCGCGTGGCAAACTCTAACAATCATCAACAATTGAGCTCTTAGATCATTGTCGAGTACATTGTGAACCACATCAGTAATGGTCCGCTGTTCCCGGTCAAAGAAATACAAATAGCGGTTAAACCAAAGTTCACTTGTGATGTTACGTACAAAAAGGCGTGGTATGCACGGCGAAGGTGCATTGACTTTGTGTACGGTGACTAGCCCACATCTATAACTGAGTTACCAGCATTCATGTAGGAGTTAATCTAACCCACCCCGATATAGTTGTCTCTTGGATGCACCATCTGTAGAGCACGTCGCAATGCCTCATTTTTTACTATGTCTTTTGGGTTTTCGGTCCTGCCATCGAAGCATTCAAGTTCCTAAAACCTGTTGTCTGTATAGATGGGACATTCACAATGGGGCCATAAAAATCCAAACTTCTAGGTGCCATTGGTTTCAATGCGGACAATCGACTTCTACTATTGGCTTTTGCTTTTATGGATGAAGAAACGAATCGCAGTTGGGTATCGTTTATGAGTAGCCGCGCCATTACATTTTTGGAAATGTCTCCAAAATTTGCATCATCTCTGATTAGCACAAGGGCATTATTAACGCCATGCAAAATTGGCCGAATGGCAATGCAGTTCACAAATTCTACTTCGTCCATATCCAAGCTAATTTCACAAAAAAATTTAAAAACCAGTGGTAAGATAATTTTATAGTACATATTTTACTCTCACGTTGATGTTAAAATGTTTGTATTGCATATTGAACTTATAACAGAATTATGTATATTCTTTCAAATTGAAAGATCTTGTGTGGGTCGCCGGATCTGCCCGATAAGAAAGAAAATACGATGAATTTATGAGGCAAATTGGGGCTATCAGTAATGAGGTACATTGATGGTTGACAGGTGAATTTGTTCAACCGCATCAATGGGCGCTTTGAAAGGAAGAGGGTATAGGTGGGGAACACATCAACCAATTTTGCTGAGTGTTTTAACAAAATATTATGCAGTGCCAGATTCTTGCCAATCAAGACATGCGTGGAACATACATTCAACCAAAGTGTGGCGTTGCAGGAGAGAAAGCGGAAGATCGCATCAAATCCCAGTTTTCCACTCCCTAAGCATCAGTGATATAGACACTAAATTTTAACACACCATTTACTTTCTCAACATTGGGAGTCAAATTCTGATTTTTGAGCAAAAAATGTCAAAATCAACAATTTTGGGGGGCAAAACAATAATTATTAGCATGTAAACATCTTTTCATTAGTTTTAGGACTCTAAAGGCATATTTTGGACTTCCATACATATTTATGAATTTTTTGTACTTTTTCAGTATAATAATTATTTTTTTTGTAAATTTTGTCAATTTAAGGGCAAAATGGCCATTTCATCTCTCGAACATCATTTTCACTCATTTCGAGCTTTAAATTTGTTTTTCATGTTTTTATGCATGTTTTTAAATTTTTTTTTGGAAACAATTGCTATTTTTTTTTTATAAATACTGCATTCAGGGCCAAAATAATCATTTTACATTTCAAATGCATTTTCACTAATTTTTGAGTCCTAAATTCATTTTCTAAGGTTTTAAGGTTATTTTAATTTTTAGAAATTTTTCGAGACCAATAGCTATTTTTCTGTGTATTTTCGTTTGTCTAAGGACAAAATAGTTATTTTGCACTCTGAAAGTATTTTTCATCAATTTTTGAGTCCTAAATTTATTTTCTAAGACTTTAAGCTTATTTTTAATTTTTGGTAATTTTTCGAGGCCAATAGCTATTTTTCTATTTATTTTGTCATTACAGGGGCAAAATTGCCATTTCACCTTCGAACACATTTTTGGCCAATTTTAAATGCTAATATTTATTTTTTAGATTTTGAAATCTATTTTGAATTTTTTTTGGCAAATTTTGGAGTTCATTGTCATTTTTGTATTAATTTTGAATTTTTATGTGTCAAAAATAATTTTTTTAGGATAAAATTAAGATTTTATTACTAGTGGCATTTTGGTTATTTTGGGATATTTTTGGAGGTCAAGACTACTAGATTCTATAAATACCTCCATTAAAAAATAAAAAAGAGGAAGAAAAAAAACCCAAAAATTGCACTTTTTTTATCTAATTAAATATTAAAAAACACACACTCACTTATACTACATGCACTAGCTACTGTTCATCGTCTCCTATTGTTCATCAAATTGACTACTATTCATCATCAAATTAATTTCAAGATTCAAAAGGTAATTTCTTAACTTTTTCTTTTTGTTTTAATCCACTTTTCTTTCATTGTGTAAATTTGATTATGTTTTAATTGCTTGGAATTTGGTTGAGTTTTTTGTTGATTTTTTTATTCAATTGGGTTTCTGGAGTTTAGTTCTATTTTTGGGTTTATACTTCTTCTTCTACGTCTCTTCTTCCCCACCGAAGCTCTCCGACCACCACTGCCAAAGACCCAATTAAACTACCAGCCTACCACCAGACCACCTTCTCCCTCTATTCAGACTCACAACTCCACCAATCACCACAAACCTGCATAATAACCCTCGGCAAATCACCAAAACAGGCTCAATAACCTCACAACATCACACGCCCAACCTAGGATCAATCTCCAATACCCTCCCCTAAATTGCTACCCACACTAGTTGCCTAATAACAATTTCCAAATCAGCAACAATCACAACCCACCAAATCATTGCCAATTTATCTACACAGCCACCTCAATCACCATTGCCAAGCAAAATTAACCACCACAACCAACACACAATCACCCTGCCACCACCAATTGCCTCCTTATACAACCACACTCCACCGGACTCCACTGCCTATCAAACACCAAACCAGTCTCCCATCGGATTATTCACCATCAGCAACACATGCGCATAGCTACACATACACACAAAATCAATCACACACACACACACTTAATCAATCCAACACACACTGACATCCCTTTTAACTACACTACGGATACTTAGGCAAGTGCACCTATCGTTTCCAGTAGTACAGTGTATCGGAGCATCGAGTGTCGATCCCACAAGGACTATGCGAGTACTAGTACTAGCTTTCTTTCTATTATCTAACCGTCCAACACGAATGGCAAATTTAATGAAAATGAGAATTAACTAAAATTAGATACCTAAATAAAAATGATCTAGAAGTTAGTAGAGAGAATGAACAATAGTAGAGGTGAAATCTAGATGTAAATCCCCCTAAACTAAACATGCTATGACTCTAACTTGATTAATGATTAAGCTAATTACTTAGACCCTAAAATCCTTTAACTAGGTTATAATCTTTCTCAAGTATTACAACCTCTATCCCCTTGGTTGATTAATTAGAATCTTTTCTCAATTAAAACCTCAAAAAGATGCATTCATGTTCTATGGATTTTATGATTTTGGTTAGGTTTAAATCTAACTGGGAAGACTCATGTAGTTCTATCTCTAGCAACCCATGCAAGCCTTATTATTCATGAAGTGATCTAATCATATAAGTGATTTCTCAATCTACCCATATAAAATCAATATTGAATCAAAGGATGCTAGCAATTCCCAATTCAACAACAGTGGCATTCATGAATACATCTAAGAATAAAGTGGGTCTTTCATAAATCAAGGAATAAAATCATAGAAATAAGATTTTAGGATTCATCCCATCTAAATCATAACAACTCAACTCATATATACAAGAATAAACTCAACAAAATACAAGAAAAGAATGAGAAAACTCATTCTCATGTATATTTTCTTTGTTCGTCCCTTGCATCTTGAAGAAGCCTTCTTGCTTTGCACCATAGAAGCCCTTGAATTGCTACTCTACTCTTGCTTTCTTCTCTCTACATCCCTCTAGATGTGTGTAAAAGTGTGTTTCTTGTGCTCTAGAATCCAAATAAACCACCTTTTTCCTTCTTCAAAGAGGTAGGGTTCTTCCCTCAAAAGATTCACCTCAAAGTGCTTAAAAACGCAACTTTGCGCAACTAGGCCATGGCAAGGCCTTACCCACGGCCTTGTGTCCTCCTTTTCTGACCAAGGCCGCACCCCAAGCCGTGGCAAGGCCTTGCCCGCGACCTTGGTCAGAATATTTTGCTTCATCCATGCGATATTTCACCTTGAAGACGGCCGAACTAGCTTTTCCTCAAAACATGAACGTTTTAGCCCTTTGAATAAGATTTCCAAAACAATAAGAATCAAGTCATTTGATGGTCGGTAGGCTAAGATATAGCTGAAAAACTAAGAACTAGTCGAAACAGTACTGCAGTACAAATGTGCTTCAATAACTTGAAATTTTGACCTTCGAAACGTAAGAACTGGACTTTGATGTCTTCATATGAATTGTAGAACATTCTATTAGCTTCAAAATGATTCATAATCACCTTAATCCAATATCTGTAGCTCAAGTTATTGCCAAATCACTAAAATATGCCCAAGCTGCCAAACCGTTTCTTTTCCAATTCTTATTCGCCTGTTGCTTCGTTGCACCACTTTGAGGGTTTATTGACTTTAACTCATCACCAACTTCAAATAATCTCAAAATATCATCCAATCCAAATTGATCCAAATTGGTGATGCAATGTACAAACCCTACAAAAATGACACAAAATCACATGTAAATCACACCTTTACACAATTTGGCATTCAAATCACAAATAAGAAGAAATAGCTAAGAAATAGAGGAAAACTCATAGAAAAACCCTAAAAACCTACTAAAAACTAATGCACTTTAGCACTTATCAATTCCCCCACAATTAAGCCATTGCTTGTCCTCAAGCAATGAACCATAAAAAACTCAAAACAATGACATAACCAAAGTAAAAGCAAAATACACGTCTCCTGTAATAGCCCCACCTTACCCAAAGGCGCGCCAAAGGGCTTAGCGGGCTGCTTGCCTAGCTCTCGCCAGGACTCAAACACGCTCTCACTTAGGCATCCAAGCGTACTTAACTCAAAATAAAAATGCACTCATAAATAAATACATTCATAATATTTACTTGAAATATAAATACTACAAGAGTTTTACATCCCAAAATATAAATAATATTTACAATAAAAGCCTACACATTTAGGCTATCAAAATACATGAAGCAAAACATTTACTATATCCAAAAGCAGCTTTCCAGCTTTAGTATTTTGGAAAAACCTGGTTAAAGAAAACAAATGAACGGGATGAGCTATAATAGCCCAGTGAGTGTCCAAGACAAGCAGCATACCAATAACCAGGTAACATTTAGTGACAACAATTAACAAGTTCATGACACAAGAAACACACAAAATGAAGTATCATATAGTCAATGGCGGATACGGGCTCACTGCAGAAGCAAGCTCAGGTCCAGCATACTCGTAAAATTCAATCCGGAGTTACCCTCTTTGAGGAATGAAACTCTTATTGGAAAGAATATCAAGCACCTATAACCCCAGCACCTTATATCACCCCAAACGCTCCCGGTTGACTATCCGAGAGGTAACGGTGAAGTTAGCCTCGGAAGTCCAAGATTAAGAATACAATTCAATCATGAGTTAGCCTTTTTCAGGACTTTACTCAGATATACAAGTAACACACACCGAATACCGCCCAACACCTTATATCTCTCCCATACGCTCCCAGTCTGATTAACCATGGGAAAATAGCAAAATTGACCATGAAAGTCACAAGCACAATTAACACATTAGATAGTGAAAGCATGTAACACATTACGGAATAGATGCGATAAAGTACACATCTTTCCTCAAATAACACATTTCATTAGTTAATTATGTCAAGTATAACATCTCATTTTATGCATCAAAATAATGATGTCAAGTAGTACATGGCATTTCATGCATCACACACACATAAGAACACTCACCTGATGCCTAAGAAAAGATTTCACGATAAGGCTGTGACTCACTTCCGGATCCTGAAATTCACGAGAAATAATCGTATAAAAATCCTGACTAAAATCTAAGAAATTTCATAAGGAAATTCAAGAAATACCCCAAATCTTTCTAGGGTTTAATTTCTAGGGTTTTGGAGCTTAGGGTTTTCGAAATTAGGGTTTTCCAACTTTCTAGGGTTTTGCTCGGAAAGATTTAATTCACTAATAGCTAATCTATGAAAATTTCTGTACACTTAAATCACTAAATTACAGCTTATAAAGCCTTAAATCATAGCCTAATTATTTTCATTTCCTAGGTTTTACCGAAATTTCGGCAGCATTTCCTCTATAATCGGACCAAACCAAAAATTTTCCCTGCAAAGAAAACAACCAAACCAGCCCAATCTCACATAGTTCTACCAAATTTCACATCAAACTCACTTCAATTTCACTCCAATTCATCACAAAAACACATAAACTACTCCAAGTTCTTTAACCCTATCAAGCCTAAATCATGCTATTTCAAGTTTACCAACTAGGGATATTCAATAGAACATAACTTCCAATTGATATGTCGTATGAGAAAAGTGATTATATGGATAGAAACTATATTCTAAGGGCTAAAACTTTCATGAAGAGCATTATGTCCAATTCTAACAAAAATCATTCCAAAATTGGTCCACAACCTAGTGTTTCATCAACCCAAATCTGCACAGGGTTGGTTTTCGGCCAAGTTCATGCTATTTCTGGGGTCAATCTACCAAGAGACAGAGAATTGTGGTTACATGGTTTGAAAGTACGTTTATAAGGCTACAACTTTCGTGAAGATCATCACTTAAAATTCCAACTAGAACAGGTTCAAAATCGGCCCCCAAGTTGGCTCTTCATCAAAACTGTTTACGCAGAACCGAATTTTCAGCCAACTTTGCAAGCTTTCTGCGATTAATACACAATGAACCACCGGGCAAGATTTATACCGTTTTAAAGCCCTATGAATCTAGTTTCTAAAACAACAAGAATCATTCAAATCCAAGTTATCTACACCAAGTTATGAAAGTTTTACTAAAACTGGTCCAGCATGACTGTTTTAAGTGTTCTTAAGTTCAAGCTTAAATCTTCAACCAAATCAAACTTAAATCATGTCATTTCAAGTCTAAATCACTATCTACAAGTCATAAAAGTCCATAAACCTCATATTCATGGAATAAAACTTCATATTTCATGGCCAAAATAAATCATACTCAACCCATAAAAACATAACTTAAAAGCTAAAATTATAATCTTTCACATAAAATTAGAAGAGAAAATTCAAGGGAATACCTCTAGATAGACAAGATAGTTGCTTAGGAGGAAGTTTCACTCAATTTCTATGGTTGAAATATGAGTAAATGGAAGTAAAAGATCCAAGAAAATTGAAAGAAAATGGAGAGAAAAGAGGGAAGAAGCAGCCGGCCAGCAAGAAGAAAAAAGAAGAGAAAAATTGGTAAGTAAAGAAGAAAAGAAATGGAAAAGAATTGGGAAAAATTTGGACCAATTAAAACAAGACAAAACCAAAGTAAGTCTTGACTTTTAACCATGGAAGACTCCATTTGGCACTAGGTAATTAGAAGTGATTTTCATTAGTTATCCCATAATTAATCTTGCAAGATTTCCTAGGTACAACTCTTAAGGCACTAAGTACAACATGCTCATCATCATTTTTTTTTTCCACAATTTCGGCCATCATTTTTTTTTTTTCCTAATGAACATAATACAAAATGAAGGGTTTTGGCATGAATTTCTAGGGTGTTACATCTCCAAGAACAACTTCTTAACAACCATGAAACACAATTATGCAATCATCCATCTTATTTTAAATACCCATCATATTAAGCAAAGGAGAAAGAATTATAAGTCAATTAAACAAGTTTAGTTCCATTTCTCTACTGTATTCGAAACTCATAAGTAAGCAGATCGCATAACTAACAAGTACAACTATACACCCGTAATCCATTCATTTTTCACAACTAGGGACTTTTTCTTCTTAAGCTTAGCCTTTACTTAGAACATGAAGTTGCCTTTTTACGTGAAGATCGACATTGGTCAGATGAAGATCCCTGGTTACTCAACACTTCATCTGTCTAAGCTGCTATGCATACTCATAATTCTAGCACCTTTTTACGCGAAAGTCGACATTGACCAGATGAAGACCCCCAGTTACTCAGTACTAAAACTAGCAGAGTAGAACCTAAGCTTAATTACTCTTTTTTTTTTCTATCCTTTGTTTCAAAATTTTGCAATTTAGCACACTTCGTCCTTTTTCTAAAGCACTATTTATCATAGGCATATGTCATACCAAAAAGCTACATCACTACTTAACTTACGAAGAAAAACAAATGAAGCGGAGAAACTTCACCAAACTCAAAAAAAATTTCAGCATAATTCAACCTACTTTACTCAATATACTTTCTTCAAAATAAACTTCAAATCACACAATCACATCTCCCTAGTCAATTAAGAAGAAGCTTCTCAAAAATTGACATAATTACTCTACTTGGGGAGGGAAAATTGACAATTAACGAGTTAAATAGATAATTACTTTCATAGAACTCAAAATAAAAATATTAAAGCATCTAAGTTGAAAATTTTCTGAAAAAATTTTGACATGAAAATCAACAACCACATGAGATAGTCAATTTCCAACAAATTGACCAACAAGTAGCACACACACCATGACAAATTAAGCTTCCCCCCACACTTAAATCACACATTGTCCCCAATGTGTGAAAAAGCAAGAAAAAGAAGAAAAAGAAAAGTTAGAACCAATACTCCCCTCGTCGTAGTAGCGGCCACTCTAATTATGATTCAGCTACAAGAAAGAGATCCAAAATGTAGAAATCACTGCAGTTCATCAAAAAAAAGATAACTACACTCCATAGCTCTTTAGATGTATGCCAAAGTGTATTAACAATACTAAAAATAAAAATAATACATATAGACCCAGAAAGAACTAAATAAAGAAAAAGAAAAGAACATGACTTAAAGCATTTAAAAACCACCATGTGCCTATGCATCATCTTCACTCTCTTCTTAGCACCATTGGACGATTTACTTCATGCTTTTTCCATTGTACCTACACTCAAAAAAAGTGAAGTATCAAACAAGGTGCAATGGAAGCCCTTTCCTTAACCCATGAAAGCTCAAAAGAAACTCACAACACCCATGTAAAGCTCAAAGTACACCCCCACATTTAATTAGTTGTAATCCCATAAGCCACATAGTAGCTCACTCAAAAAGGCCACTAAATATACATGCAAGTTGCTATTGACACCTTAAAAGCACAATTGCTAATTACCAAGTAAATGAACAATGAAGCTCAAACATAATGCAATTCACTTAAAAACAACAATTCTTCCTCAAATGGCAACTTAACAAATATAAATTAGGTGTCATGAATGTCTACTATGAAAACTATTAAAACATGAATTACCACTAACAAAGGAGTCATCACTAAAGCGTACAAATAAGAGGTGGGGATGTAAGGGTTGGGAGGATGAATGCTGCTTTAAATACAAAAATTAACTCCCAAACAATCTAAGCACTTCAAAACTAAGCAAAAAGGGAATTTCAACATGAAAATCACACAAGATAAGCCATGAAACACAAAAAATTAAATGGAAACTCCCTTTTCTTCGAATTCCATGCAATCGTTGTGAGTTTCAACTTCTTCCTCGAGGTCTGCAAAACAAAAATGAAAACCTAATTAAAATAATCGTACTAAACTTAAAAATAACTAAAAATACTGAAGTAAAAAGTTGGGTTGCCTCCCAACAAGCGCTTGTTTAATGTCTTTAGCTCGACGCCATCAAATGGTATTAAGTAACTCCTTGATGAAAAATCTCTTTGGCCCATTCCTTTTTCCTTTTGGGCCATTGGATCTCAATCGTCGAATGTCTATCATATTCAGCCCTTTGCAACTCATCACTTTTCAACTTTTGCTGGTGGCACTACCATGATAGGTCTACATTCTTCCTTTGTGGCTTTGCTCTCAAATTTCACTGGTTTCCTCTTACATAGCATTATGCCATCACTAGCTCCATAGTAAGGGGAAACCTGCAAAATGTTAGTACCACAAAGAAAATTTATGTATAGAGGCTTAAAATTATAAGCATGAGGTGCCTTCTGTGGAATGGAAATAGTGATTGAAAGTGAGAAATCATGTAATTCAATTGGTTCACTAGGTACCTCTTCCTCATCTGCAGCTTCTACCTCATTCACTGGTTCTTCTTTAATCCACTCATATTCTTCCTCTTTACACACCATTAAAGGGTCACGCAATTGATCACCATTAGAAAAATCAATCACTTCCACTACTTCACTAGGGTTTACATCCGTGTCACGCATCAAGTCATATTGGTTCCTAGTGTTCATAGCTTTAGTAAATTGGTCTATAAGACTCTCAACTGCTTTAGTGATAGCAATAAGTTGTTCCCCCGTTTTCTCTATTTCAGCCTCTAGTTTATCCATCCTATCATTTGATGTTTTCATAAAATTCACAATAGCCAATTCTAGCTCAAGATTAGACTCTGCAGGGGGAAGATATGATTCAAACCTATACTCTTCTACTCTATCATGGGCTAACTCCCAAGTAGGTTGTGGTTGATTCTCATCCCCCCTCCATCCATATGATTGATGATCTCACCACCACGAGTTATAGGTATTGGGGTAGGGGTTATATAAATGTGGATGGTCATTAGTGTTATCATAAGATACCTATCTATTATAAAAACACTCATAAGAGCTATGACTTCTACCACAACAAGTACAAATAATAACACTAGCTTGGAAAAAAGAAAAACCACTTCCAACTTGTTCATTGTTTTTATGAACAATATCATCTATTAGCCTCTCAAGAGTACTTAGTTTATCCGTACCTGTAGATTCCACGTTATTACCTCTTTCATTGGCCCAATCATAGAAGTAATCTGCCATCTTCAAATTGAAGTTGCAGAATGAGATCCTCAATAGACACTAACAACAAAAAAAATCAAAGAAAAATCAAGAAACAAAATTAAACAAAATAAAGGAAAATTAACATAAAGGGAAAAAAAATGGTTAAAATAATAAAAATATGGTGTTCCTAATATCCTAGTCCCCGGCAACGGTGCCAAAAAATTGACATCCCTTTTAACTACACTACGGATACTTAGGTAAGTGCACCTATCGTTTCCAGTAGTACAATGTATCGGAGCATCGAGTGACGATCCCACAAGGATTATGCGAGTACTAGTACTAGATTTCTTTCTATTATCTAACCGTCCAACACGAATGGCAAATTTAATGAAAATGAGAATTAACTAACATTAGCTACCTAAATAAAAATGATCTAGAAGTCAGTAGAGAGAATGAACAACAGTAGAGGTGAAATCTAGATGTAAATCCCCCTAAACTAAACATGCTATGACTCTAATTTGATTAATGATTAAGCTAATTACTTAGACCCTAAAATCCTTTAACTAGGTTATAATCTTTCTCAAGTATTACAACCTCTATCCCCTTGGTTGATTAATTAGAATCTTTTCTCAATTAAAACCTCAAAAAGATGCATTCATGTTCTATGGATTTTATGATTTTGGTTAGGTTTAAATCTAACTGGGAAGACTCATGTAATTCTATCTCTAGCAACCTATGCAAGCCTTATTTTTCATGAAGTGATTTAATCATATCAGTGATTTCTCAATCTACCCATATGAAATCAATATTGAATCAAAGGATGCTAGCAATTCCCAATTCAACAACAATGGCATTCATGAATAAATCTAAGAATAAAGTGGGTCTTTCATAAATCAAGGAATAAAATCATAGTAATAAGAATTAAGGATTCATCCCATCTAAATCATAACAACTCACCTCATATGTACAAGAATAAACTTAACAAAATACAAGCAAAGAATGGAAAAACTCATTCTCATGTAGATTTTCTTTATTCGTCCCTTGCATCTTGAAGAAGCCTTCTTGCTTTGCACCATAGAAGCCCTTGAGCTGCTCCTCTACTCTTGCTTTCTTCTCTCTACATCCCTCTAGATGTGTGTAAAAGTGTGTTTCTTGTGCTCTAGAACCCAAAGAAACCACCTTTTCTCTTCTCCAAAGAGATAGGGTTCTTCCCTCAAAAGATTCACCTCAAAGTGCTTAAAAACACAAATTTGCATGACTAAGCCGTGGCAAGGCCTTACCCATGGCCTTGTGTCCTCCTTTTCTAACTAAGGCCGCACCCCAGGCCGTGGCAAGGCCTTGCCTGCGGCCTTAGTTAAAATGTTTTCCTTCATCCATGTGATATTTCACCTTGAAGACGGCCGAACTAGCTTTTTCTCAAAACATGAACATTTTAGCCCTTTGAATAAGCTTTCCAAAAAAATAAGAATCACATCATTTTATGGCCGGTAGGCTGAGATATAGCTGAAAAACTAAGAACTGGTTGAAACAGCATTGCAGTACAAATGTGCTTCAATAACTTGAAATTTTGACCTTCGAAACGTAAGAACTGGACTTTGATGTCTTCATATGAATTGTAGACCATTCTATTAGCTTCAAAATGATTCATAAATCACCTTAATCCAATATCTCTAGCTCAAGTTATTGCCAAATCACTGAAATATGTCCAGGCTGCCAAACTGTTTCTTTTCCAATTCTTATTCGCCTGTTGCTTCTTTGCACCACTTTGAGGGTTTATTGACTTTAACTCATCATCAACTTCAAATCATCTCAAAATATTATCCAATTGCTATCCAAATTGATCCAAATTGATCATGCAATGTACAAACCCTACAAAAATGACACAAAATCATATGTAAATCATACCTTTACACAATTTGGCATTCAAATCACAAATGAGAAGAAATAGCTAAAAAATAGAGGAAAACTCATAGAAAAATCCTAAAAACCTACTAAAAACTAATGCACTTTGGCACTTATCACACACAAACGCATTTAATCAATTACATTCGAACAATCACATACACACTCAGAAAATCACACACACATCCACCTACACAACCACATAAAATCACCCAATTCACCACCAAATAAGTCCCCAATTCACCACCGCAGCCAATTGAACATCATAGCCCTCTTCCCAACTGCCCCAATCTAACGCCAAAACCACCGTTACTAAACACTGCCACCCAAATTAGACTCCAAGCTCCCAATCCCTCCTCCCCAACTGCCCTTGAAATCAGTCAAAAACACCACTCACCGTTGCCAAACCACCACTCTCAGCAAATCACAAACACACCAAGCAAAAACCAGCCATGGCCAATACCACTATCAAAGCACCATCACCAAATTTCATCATCAATACCACCTCCTCACCACCCAATCATCCCCCAATTCACCATCAAATCACCAATACCATCACCTAAATACCACTGCCCACAACTCAATTCACCTTCCCAAACCTCCAAATTCAACTAATATCACCTCCGTGGCCACTCAATCCACCATGTACACCCACAATTGCAATCACAACCTCACAATCAACCACAACCCTGCGACCCACCTCCATTGCCCACTTCGCCAAGAGGGATTGATTGGAGGAAGGTTAACCTGTCGCTTCTAGAGTGAGAGGAAGAGAGAGTAGTACAGGTGGAAGTAGAGAGAATAGAGAAAGATTAAAAGAGAAGAGAGGGGTGAGAAAGGGAGAAAACAAAAAAAAAATAAAAGAAAGAAAAGAGGGAAGAGAAAGAGAGTCAACCAAGAGCTATAGAAGAACAGAAAAAAGAGCAAGATTAGAGAAGAAGGGAGGAAGAGGAGGAGAAAAGGAGAAAAAAGGAAGCTGGAGAAGAGGGAATTAGCAAATGCCAGAGATAGAGAGTCAGGGAGAGAACAGAGAAGATGCAAAAGAAAGAGAAAATGAGGGATTAGAGAGAAGAGAAAAATCTGAAGGAGAGAACAACGAAAGAGAGAAATTAGAAAACAAAGAAGACAACAATCTGGGGGGGTTGGGTGTTTAATTTTCTTCTAGTTGATTAAGAACTAATCTGGGGAATCAGGGGGTCCCCCAAGGTTTAGTTTATTTCAATTATATCCTTAATTAATTGCAATTGTGTTTTTCAATTTCTAGAATATACTATTTTGCTCCCCCAATTTGTTTAATTTGCATCTTTGGCCCTAGACTTGTGTAAATTTTTAATTTTACCTCGCAATTAGTTTGAATTTTCATTTTACCCTTTTAGTTTATATTAATTTGCAATTGCCGCCCTTGGTACGCTTAAATTTGCATTTTTATTCTAATTTGTCAGAATTTACATGTTTTTTTATGCTTTATTCTTTTGTCTATATTGAGGTACCTTCCCTTATTTGTTTATTTTGATAGTATTTTAGTATCGGATCTTCAAAGAGGTATCCCTATTTCTCATTAATTTCACCTAATGTGCTCCAATGTGCCCCATATATGCTTTATTATGTATTTTTATATGTTTATTATCTTACATGCTTTTTGCGTATTTATATACTTTATGTCATTTAATTTTGCATTTTATTATTTTGGCAAAAACATAATATTTTGTATTTAGAATAGCCAATGTAATAGTTAGATTACTTTCCTTTCGTACTTTTTACCAATATTTCTGTATTTAGATAGCCAGTATAATAGATAGGTCATTTTTAATTTTTTCCTTTTTAATTGTAAGTTAAATCCCCTGGTGTAATAGTTAGGGTTTACATGCTTTTGTGTACTTGCGTGCTTATATATTTTACCGATTTCCTTAGGATTTTGTATCTAAATATTATGTTTACATGCTATGTGCTCCTATATGTCTTTATATGTTTATTTGCTTTCGATTCTGCTTTATTGCTTTAATTCTTGTTTTATCAATTTTTCCATTACCACACTAGTCTAATGCTAGTTGTGGCTTTATCACTTTCCCACTAATCGAAAGCTAGTGGGAATCCCTAGAAAGGGCTAGTCCAATGCTAGACCATTTAGTCATTTTAGTGATAGTTTCACTCCCTGTGTGCATTTCATATCATTTCACACACTACTTCTCATTTTTTAGACATTTTCATTTATGCATGATTTTTTTGTACATTTCTTATTATTATTATCTATCTTTAACATTCAATAATGCATGACATTTAGGTTGCATTTCACTTAGAAGTTAGGTCATTTTGTGTAATCTGACTAGAAATAGTCGTCTACTTACGTGGAAAGCAATGGATTGATAGGCCGTTCCCCTCTCCGTGAGTAGAAAAATATTAGTCACGAGTTGTTAGTACCCCGCACTCGTTATGTTGAACCCTCACTTTCTTTGACACTTATTATCTATGGTACTTTCCTTTTTCTTTTTGCTTTTCATTTTATATTTACACTCGTGACTCCCTCGAGGTCTCGACTCGGGTCTCGCAATTAATGTGATAATCCCGACCAAGTCTCGACAGAACATTTCGACCCTCCCAATATCCACACTAGATTTACGATTTGTATTCAGTTAGACACATCCAAACGCGCTAGAATGTAGGGTTATTTTAGAAAAATTTGATTAAACGTCGCAACTAGTTTCGACTAGATTGAAAGGGTAACTTAGGCGTAAGCCTTTGTCTTTCCTTTCTTCAAATGTGACTCCCGGACCTTTTTCTCTTGTTTTTCGTAGATTGTGGTCGAAAAAGGATTTTTAATATTTTTCTAAAAATTTTTATTTTGTTTTGTTAAACGATTTTTTGGGTGAACCCTAACTTCATATCAAGTGGCGGCTCCATTTTTAAAATAAAACCTTTTTTCAAAATTAGTTGGCCAAAACTGTCACATTTTTTAGTCCCAACCTTATTTTATTTTTTAAATATCCCTTTTTCTAAATAATATTTTTTCACTAAAAACTTGCTTTTTTCTCACACACGCACGGTTTTTTCCAAAACCTTTTTTTCGAAAAGGGTCACTGAATCGGATCACCTTTTTGGGGCATGATCGTCATGGACCGACCTGTGCCCATGATTTTGGATGCGATAAGTGAGATAAATATTCCCTAAATGAGGAGAAGGCACAACGTCACTCGATTACACAATACAACAGCGTCGAGGGTGAATATGGAGTGTTTACGAGGATTCATCATGGTAGAGGTGGAAATCTCCAAACGGTGAATTTTCGAACACACACATGCACGTGTGGCAAATACTAATATTTAAGGTTCCCATGTTCTTATGTTATGGTCACATTTTGAAAGGCGGGTATTAGGCCTACTGAATTAGTTGACCCTGTCTACACAAATCCCACATATTTTTAGACATGGATAGGCCAGTTTCATCCCATTGGGCACAAGACTTATTGGGCGCTGCCTGATTTTGCGCTGGCCTACGATGCGACACAACTAAGAGAAAGGACACGGGGCCAGTAGAGAACGTCATGAATTCAAAACGAAATGGATTGCCGCTGTCCTGATGGTCCATGGAGATGCAGTGTATGTTTACAGTCGGGTCACAATGCAGTGTCATGTCCCCAATTGAGCCAATTTTACTAGTAGATGTTTTGTATATTTTATTTCTTTTAATTAAGGATGCAGCATATTTGTTTATTTAGTTTTTTGTGTACTACTATAAACAATGCGAATAAAATTGAGTTGCGCATGTACTGTTACATGTAATTCTCTTTGATGTTTTGTATACATTATCTCATGCAATCATATCAATTTTATTCTTAAATTAACACTTTGCTATTTCACATACATTGTGAATTTTGTGTTTTAATTTACGAAAATGTCTAACAGAATTTTTTTTACTCGCGCATGATACCAGGCTTATGACTGCATTTCTTTTATTGCCTCCTACGGCAGCCCCTCATCCTGGACTGCACGACTCCACTCTATTGGTTTTACAACCTGGGCACCAATCCCAGGAGGTGTTTTACGGGAACGAGCAATAGTTTAAGGCAAAAAGATGTGAGGGATATTTTTGGGACTTTATTAGAAATGTTAGGGATTCACGTATTGTACATTACTTGGAGTTGGCAGAATTTGGTCACGTAGTTGATAGGGGTAAGTTGTTATACAATCATGCGCTGATCACAGCGTTGATAGAGCGGTGGCACCAGGAGACCCACACATTTCACCTATTATATGTCGAGGCTACTATGACGCTCCAGGACGTCATAGTATTATGAGGATTATGTATCGACAGGTTGCTAGTGACATTACTCAGTCGAGACCTAAATTCCCTCAAGAAGAAGGCTCTCGTTCATGAGATTTTGGGTTTTTACCCTGATGATAGGGATATTAGGGACGGGAGACTTAGGATTAAGACACTAGAATGACACTGTACTGGCAGACTACCATATTTTGATGTTATTAGATGGACAATTATTTGTTGATACTTGTGGCAATTTGGTATAGCACACTTCCTAGACTATGTACGAGACATTTAGGGTATGTCTCGTTACAGTTAGGGGAGTGCAGTATTAGTTTGACCGTACAAGTCTATGTGTATGCGTCAGTCACTGCTGGCCCGTATATGCTGTTACAGGCACGACACGATAACAATTTCAAAATTTTTTAACTTCAATGTCTAATTTAAATATTATGACTAAAAATATTTTTATTTGGCATACTTTTCCACTTTGAGCGTGGGAGAGATTTCTGACTCTTCGATCGAAAATTGTCACCCCAGTACCATTACCAGTTAGCCAGTATACATGGGGAGCACGTTAGAGCACTACCCATAATCTTGCTAATACACTCTAGCATTATTTGCCCTACTATCGAGATCACATCTCGAAACTCGGGCAATATGATGTAAGTTGTGTGATCGTTTTTAATTTGATAAAAATTATTCCCTATTCATTGAACATATTTCCTAACATTGATGAAAACATATTTCATGTAGTTCATTTGGGAACCGTACACGACAGGTATCCTGATGCAGAAACACTCGGATTGCACTATTGATGCGCATCTATGGCGTGTGAGGGTCCCGCTCATCTTTTTTCATATTATAGAGGTTCACCTACCAAATTGCGTAATCCGACAGTTTGGCCTTCAGTAGGACATCCCTAAGCCTCTAGACACGTATCTTGAGTTGCATATATTGGTCAGGTCTGGCCATGCTGGTGTGGATTGGGAAGCATATCATAGCAGCTAGATTTATTGGTGGGTTTGTCATACAGATTCAGTGATAATGGGTCTCCTGCAGACAATGTTTTCAGAACCGGACCGGCCATTGAACCGGAAGAGGGGAGGTTCACGGTCGGACCGGTCGGACCGGTTGGATCGGCGGTTCAACCGTTTTTTTTTCCCCAACAATTATATAAGAAAATTTCTAAAAATGATAGTGGAAACCTAAAAATCATGCATATCATCATAAGTTTTTTCATAAAATCATTACAAACAAAAATAAGATTAATAAGCATAATTCAAATACTAATTAAAACACATACTTAGTTTCTCTCACATACTTAAAAAATTCATAAAACAAGTACCAAAAAGTCTAAGTACTAATTATCAGCATTTTCATCATCAAATTTATAACTAATGCTCAAAGTTCATAATTTCAATAACAAAATCCCTCCATTGTCATCACAGGCCAACAGCACCCATAATTATCACTGCTTCGACAAGTTCTTCAATTTAACCTAAAAAAATCAAAAAGTTTAACACAAATATATAAGTCCAATTTCATCAAACTATTAAAAAAAAAGTCGACTAAAACAAATAAACACAAAAAACTTCAAAAGTGAAGAATACAATCAAACATCTAAAAATTTAATTGCTACTATTCATCACTCACAGTAAAAATATTTCAATTACCAATCATCATCTTCATCACCATCCAAAAGGCGCCTACGTTGAAATGCTTCCAAATCTATATCTTCTCCAACTTCACCTTCATCATCTAAATAAATAAATTATAAAATAATTACGGACTAATCAAAACTTAAAAGAAAACTAAAAATTCAAGTATACACTTTTAGCACATCATATTATAAGTAAAGAACATTTATTTTAATTTAGAACTCAACCTTCAACTTGGTAAGATTGAAAATCATCATTAGGAAGCTCTTCAAGTTCTTCCTCTAGTTCATCATAATCAAGCTCTCCATTTTTTTCTTCTTCTATGACCCAAAATTCCGTTTTGTCAATTGATTCATAATCAATGGGATCATAAGATCTCTTTCGTTGGTCATTCCTGTGAAATCATACACTGATTATAAATCTAGTAGTATATTATAAAAAATCAAATGTAAAGAAAAATTAATTGTACCTGTATTGTAAACGCAAATTGTAGTGTACATAAACAAGATCATTAAGTCTTTGATGCTCCAATCTATTTCTTTTTTTAGAGTGAATGCGTTCAAAGACACTCCAATTGCGTTCACATCCAGAAGAAGAAGCTAGTTTGACTTAAAATTCTAATCGCAAGTTTTTGCAAATTTGCAGCATCACAACCATATAGCTTCCACCAATTTTCTGCCATGATCACATTAACATATTAGAAAAAATAAAGAATAAATTCATAAATTTTTAAAAAATATAAGTTACCTGGTCGATCCGACTTGCTAGTAAGAATAGCAAGTTTTCGGTCCAAAACTCCCTTGCCGTTCTCGGTACATTCCAACCTCTTGTGAGAGTTTTTCAGGGCTACACCAATCCACTTTTGTCTCAATGTAGTCTAGCAAACCATTAATAACCTCTGGATGTGTAGAAAATGTAGCACTATCATACTGAAAAGCAGGATTCAGATAATAAGCTGCAGCATGTAAATTTTTTCTCAACATCCTATCCCACCTATCATTGATGATATCAACGTAAGGCTTGTACAACCTTTCTTTGTTTCTAAACAGTTTCTTGATCCCATTTATTGCTCTAAACATGCCTTCATAGACATAACCCAACGAAGGCCTTTCATCAGTATCACAGATACGCAATAAACGGATAAGTGGACCCATTACTCTCACCATAATCAAACAATTATTCCAAAACCTTTCATCCAAAACAATTTGCTTCACGTCTTTTCCCTTTTCAATTTTTAAACATTTTTTATAATCTCCACTAGTAACAAAAGATTGCAAACTATCCTTATGATCATGCAAACTTTTTAACGCAATAAAGGTAGTTGCGAATCAGTGTTTCACCTGGACGAATAATTTCTTTCCACCCTGCAGTCTTTCTCAACCAATTCAAAGTGAATTTGTGATTATAGATAAAAATAGTCACTGTTGAAGCAAGGGACACTAGAGCTTTTACATCACTCATTTCACCAATATCTTTCAAAATCAAATTGATACAGTGTGCAGCACATGGTGACCAACAAATACTCGGATATTTTTCACTTAACAAAGCCCCAGCAGCCTTATAGTTACTAGCATTATCAGTAACTAAATGCACCACATTATTTGGACCAACCATCTCAACAATTTCAGCAAATAAATTACACAAGTTTTCTGCATTTGCTACAATATCAGATGCATCGACAGATTTAATAAAAGAAATGCCCTTGGACAATAAACCAAAAAATTTATCAATGGCCTCTGTCTAGTGTCTTTCCATCCATCACCCATTATCGTGCAACCAGTTTCTATCCAAGTACTTCGAAATGAATCAATAATCAATTTTACATCTCTCTTCGCATTTTGCAACAAATTAACTCTCAAAGAATGATATGATGGACCTTTATACCCATGACCCATTGATGCTATTTGATCAATAGCCTTTTGAAAAAATGGAGAGTTAACAGCATTTATGGGAATACAAGCATCATAAAACCAACGAGCAATAGCCATGTCCGTATTTTCCCATTTTTCTTTACTTTGCAAACAAGCCTTAATGGTAGGTTGAGAAGTATCACGCTCACCTCTAAAAAAAGCACGTATACCTGTTGGAGCAACTAGTTTTTCTCTTTCCTTTGCTAGATGCACCAATATCATTGACTGGAGGAGCAGGGATTTCTTGCAATTCATCATCGTCCAATGCATGCATAGTGCGGCCAAATGGATTTTCTTGTCCAAAATCTCCTTTCTTTTCTTTAGATTTCTGTTCCCTCTCTTTCATAGATGTCAACATTGATAATCTCACTGCTGGGTCGACTTTTGGACATGGAATAATACTACCCTGTTCTCCAGCCAAATGTTGTTTCATACGATGAATACCACCACCGGCAATAACTTTGAAACAAAATCCACACGTCAAAGTTTTTCTTCCTTGCTTATTTACGCCCTCAGAACAGTAATTCCATGCTAAATCTGATTTTTGTCTGTGACTTTGACAAGATGATGCTCCACTACTCATGGCTTCCGCATTCGAAGATTGTGAATTACTACCAGTAGCAGTATCCATTATTCTAAACATCAAAAAAATTTAGACAATATTAATTCCATAAGAATGCATGCTCATAAAATCTATCTACCACCAAAAAGATAAATTACTTAGTATTTTAGAACAAGTTGGTACTAGAATATTGGTACAAATGATCAAATAAGGTCAGAAAGCATTAAATGAAAGCAGCCGTGGTATTGGGACTGCATAGTAGTATCCATCTTATATTAGATGTTAATAGACATTGGTTAAGAAAGGATAGGTGAGATGAAGGAAAAGATTGCAAGACAATTCGCTTGGCAGTTTCTATTTAAAATTTAAGTGCCTTAAGATTTAATTTTTTATTGAAAAACTAGTTTATTGCTATTAACATAGTTATGCCCCCAAGAGCAACACGGCAATAGAAAACTTCCATGGTAATAGTTTACCCCTATAAGCATTGGTGCTACGTAGTTGTTTTTAGCTAAATAACACCATTTTCTGTCCCAAAAAGACATTACTAAAGTGCATTTTGCATTTATATTATCAAGGGATACTTAACATCTATACAAGAATTGAGTTGTTTTCAATCACTTTGGTACCTTTTGAGTAGACTTATCACTGAGAGTAACTAATTCCAAAACATGTTTGCAAAGCATGAGCTTATAGAAGTCCCACTTACAAACTTGATTTTAGGAAATTTGAACTAAATGTAACTATCTGACATCTTTTATGCTCTTTGAGAGATTTTAATTATCATCGGTAATGTGCAGTTATACATTCCAAGATTATGCTTTTATAATATATCACGCTGGCATTGTGAGTAAATACATTTGTAAGCATTGTGATGTTACAGTATAATAGTCATTTAAGAACTATCCAATCATAACGTCTCTGTTTCATGGCACCAAGTAGGCCTTCCGTCCTCCCACCAATGACTAATCTAAATTTTGCTCCCATATCAGTGAGCATAAAAATAAATTGGTTAAAAAATCCAAATTGCAGACAAAAGGAAAAGGGAATAAAATTGAAAATGAGAATAAAAATAAGCTTGATTCAAGCCAGATTTAACGATTAACTAACAATACTAAAGCCAAAAAAAATGTTTTGAAATTTATTAAGTTAAATATGGACAAACCAAACACTAATCCAAATCAGTCAGCATATAATTACTACTAATTCGTATCTAAACATACAACTGTGTCACACAAAGGAGGGGGAAAAACTGTCACAGAGGGAGGGAGAATGAGAAAATACATGTCAATTTAACCTTTAAAAAAAGTCAGACAACTTGATCCTTCCAGTAGTTAATCAAGTTCAATTTGTTTTTAAAGGGAAAAAACATGTCACAGTAGTTGAATTTGTTTTTAAAGGAAAAAAAAAAGAAGCAAAAAAACATATAAATCAGTAAGCTTCTTAAATGCGAAACTAAGTTTCCTTAATTAATTTTGACGTTAAAATTGTACACGCATAAGTTGCGTTAGATACAATTCATGAATCATAAAAGTTTTGGAATAGTTTTCTATGTACTTAGATGTGATTTTGACTGGTGAAGTTTTGGTCATACAAGCGATGATGATGTCCAAATGACAAAGAAAGAAAATCATTTTCAAATTTTCTGCACGTAAGAGACAATTTTATATGCAGAAAATTCAATGATAAAATGACAAATGGACATGAGAACTAAATAACTATAAGCATATCGATTAAATAATAAAAAACTTTTGATGCAATTACATACAAAGTCACCAAAAACAACACACGGCAAGAGCTTAAAAACTTTCCCAAATTCTACTCTCTTTTTTTTTCCTAATTGAATTCCTATCAGAAAATTGTTTGAAGTTCATGAATAATTTTAACTTTTATTAGTTCAAAATTTTCACCGAATAATTTTTTCCTTAAACTAGGTTAAATTTTTCAATAATGTAAAATTTGTATTTTGCTAGTAATTTTTTTCTAAAGAAAAGCCGCCAATCATCTGACTTTGTATTATAATATAGCTGTCCAAAAGCTGATTCTAAGAACTAATTATTTAAGGTGGTCAGAAAATGACCCAAAAAAATTGAACTTACCTGCCTGCTGCAGAGGAAAACAGCCCAAACGCAGGTTGAACAAGCTGCCTTTGGTAGCAAATAAAGATGAACGAGGTTGGATTAAGAATTAGATCAAAGCAATTGGAGAAAGATAGAAGAAAATTTGCATTGGAGAAAGATTGGGAGAAATATGGGAGCTTCTGGTGGATGGAAGTCTACAGGGAAAGAAGGAAACGGCTAGGGTAAGTGTAAGAAGGAAAATGGGTTTTGTGTTAAGATTTTGTTTTATTTTTTTTAATAACTAATAATATGGAATTTAAAAAACCGTCAGGTTCTGGTTTTACCGATTCACACCGGTTCTGACGGTTTTACCGATTCACACCGGTTTAACCCTTTCTAACGGCTTTTTAACAGAACCGGACCGGACACCTGACCGGTTCGCAGTTGAACCGGTTGAACCGGCCGGTCCGGTCCGGTTCTGAAAACATTGCCTGCAGACCCATACTCTTCCAACCCTGACTACATGCATTGGTACTTGCTACATACTGTCCGATCTATTACACCTCCTGTTGTGCACTATCACATTGGGAGGGCCTACGCGGAGATGCAAGTTGACATGATTATTTGGTATGCCTTAATTTTTCTATAATGTTTAACAATTTGGTTGAAATTTATGTAACGTTTGTTATTGAACCGTCTTTTGTACATTTAACATAACTTATGAAATTCATATTTCGCTTCTTTAAATGGATAGTATGGCCGCATCGGATGGGCTACGCATGAGTTCCTCGCGCAAATGCACCATAGCCCCATAATATGCGAACCCATCTATAGTCTATACGACAAGAGGCGTTTGGTAGTATGCAGCACATTGGGAGAGACTATCGCATGCACCTTGGGACATTTGACCGGCTTGAAGTCGATTCATCGTCGTAGGCTCAAGTGCAACATGAAGATCCCGTTCTTCGTGCGTGAGCAACGGCAAGGACAAAGCCAAAGAGGCCGCCGTCGTCAGCAGGTACAATTACCATTGGATCAGGATGATAATATTGGTGTCCACTCTTCACATCACGGTGCTAATTTCTCTGGACAGTCAGGATATGTCCTGATGTATGATCCATTCAACATCCCTACACAGATGCTGGCCTTTAGACCCTATACTGACTAGGGTACGTCAGCCCGCAGTTCTTCAATTGGAGACGATATTATCTTTAGCTTCATGGCTCAGGGTGTGACAGCCCCACCTTACCCAGAGGCGCACCAAAGGGCTTAGCGGACTGCCTGCCTGGCTCTCGCCAGGACTCGATTCGAGCACGCACTGAAAAATTTGCAATTCGAAAAAAACTCATAGATACCAACTGTGACAGTTCTCAGGGTCACATAATATTCAAAACTTAAAAGTAAAAGTACGGGTTTCACAGGTTACATTATATACGTTCACTACTACAATAATATCTCAAGTAGTTTCTATCAAAATCCTACCAAAATCTACCCTTGAATCCTCACCACCGGCTTTGGAGATAGGAGCCTGTTTAAGGAAAACAAATAACAAAGAGTGAGCTATAATAGCTCAGTGAGGTTCCCACACATGCAGATACGGAGGCAAACCAAGAGAGAATAAGTAAGCAAATAACATGTGTCACAAAATCACATAGGAAAATAATTAAATAAATAATTATTTAAACAAGGGAGGATACGTTCCAATCACGAGAGCAAGTACTGATCGTGTGACCATGATAGTGAGAGTGGATTGCCGGTTAAACCTGCATTTTCAAGCAAAAGCCCTATCCGCCATTCACCTTATATCCTCCTGGAGTACCGTCCGACCCATCCAGGGTGAGATCTCAACCCCGGAGGGCAACAAGCAAGAAGGTTCAGTCCGGAGTTGGCCTCTTTGAGGATTCACAACTCAAGGAAAAGAACCACAAGCCCTAAAACACCCAGCACCTTATATCCTCCTTTGTACCCTCCTGCCTGACTAACCGCGGCATAACCACGGAAGTCTAGGCAACAAGTTAATGTAGTCGAAAATTCACAAACAATTATATTCACATCAGATAGAAATTGTGCATGTAACAAACCATGGGGTAAGTGCGATAAAGTACACACTTTCCCTTCATATAATACATTGTGACAATTCATGAATATCAAGAACACATAGCACGTTGTGACAAGTCACGAGCATCAAGTATAAATAAGATCACATTTTGAACATGCATTATGAATATGTGAAGAAACACTCATAAACAAAAGCAAAGGAACACTCACATGCACAAGTAAAGGGACACTCACCTGGAACGCTTAAGAAAATATTTCGGAAAATGGTTGCGTTTCACTTTTGGATCCTGGAATTTATAAGAAAATAATCTAATGAAAACTCAATTTAAACCCTAATCAACTTAGAAAGAAAATTCAAGAAAAACCCCATTAAATTCTAGGGTTTTAGTTCTAGGGTTTAGGGTTTAGGGTTTAGGGTCTAGGGTTTAGGGTTTAGGGTTTAGGGTTTACCCTAGGGTTTTCTAACAAAATTTTGGCATTATTTCCCCTTAATTTTTGGCCATCCAAATTTGTTTTCCACCAAGATTTCAATCATCAAACCCATAATTCAACAAGTTCTACAACTTCTTAGTTCAATCCAAGCTCAAATTCAATCAAAATTCCACTAAATTTCAAGAATTAAACTCCAAGAATCATTATCCAAATCCGCACAGGGTTGGTTTTCAGCCAACTTCAGGTCATTATTGTGGTCAATACGTCCAGAACTAAGGAATTCTAATTACATGGTCTTAAAGTACGTTTATAGGTCTACAACTTTCATGAAGATCATCAATCCAAATTCCAACTAGAACAGGTTCGAAATCAGCCCTCAAGTTGGCTCATCATCAAAACTGTTTTCCGCAGAATCAAATTTTCAGCCAACTTTGCAAACTTTCTGCGATTAATACCTAACGAACCACAGTGCAAGCCTTATACCGTTGGAAAGCCCTATCAATCTAGTTTCCAAAACAACAAGAATCACTCAAATCCAAGTTATCTACATCAAGTTATGAACGTTTTACTAAAACTGGTCCAGCATGACTGTTAATGTAACACTTGAACAAAACCCTAATTAAAGCTTAAATAAAACTTAAATAAACTTGAAATTAATAACAAAAGTCCATGGTACATACCTTAAACAAGCTGAGAACCTTGCTTAGGAAGAAGAAAAGCTCACTTCTATGGTGGAATTTGTCTAAAATTGAAGAGAGAGCTCCAAGAAAATGAAGAACAAGGGAGGGTAGAGAGAGGGCAGCTAAATTCGTCCAAGAGGGAGAGAGAAAATGGAAGAGAATTCAGTCAAGAAGGTATAAAAGAAGTAAAAGAATAATGGAAGAAAGTGCAACCAATTAGAGCTAAACAAGAGTCAAGTTAGGTTTAGATATTTTGGCAAAATAGGTGCTAGTTGGTTAAATATAATTGGTACAAATTTTAAAGCAAAAAGAGAGGAAGAAAAGAGAGAGAGAGGGCCGGCCATATGGTGGAGAAAAGACAAGGGTTTAAGTGAAACTTTTAGGTTAATTTTTTGTGCTAAAGTTCAATTAGTCAAAAGGCTTAATAATGGTAGAGTTGGTTAGTCAAAATTACACACTATTGTAAACTAATAGACCAATAAAATTAACCCAAGTTTGGTACTTAGGTGTACCACTTAATCATGAAGAAAATCTCATTTAGTTAACCTAACTAACTTAGGTAATCTTCCAACTAATAAAGCAAGGATTAACACTTAACCCTAAGTAAAAGAAATTTCCTTATAATGCACTTTGATTTCCCTCTTCTTTTTTTTTTTTTTTCCTTTCTCATTCATTTTTTTTTTCTACTAATAAACATAACATAACTCAAATAATCTTTTTAGTGCGAATTTCCGGGGCGTCACACAGGGTGATGCTCATTTATCGTTTCCCCATAGCACTTCCAAGAGTGCTATTCCTAAACCTTTTGAATCGGAGTCGTGTCCGCACTGCGGCCAAACTTCGATTCCTACTGACGATACTGACTAGCCTCCATCGCCGTTACATCTTGATGCTAGACTGAGGAGATCTTCTCGCCAACAGGACCAGCATTGCATTGCACATTGAAGGAGGCATTGGAGATGCGGTTGTTCCACCACACCACAGGACAGGGGCATGAGGCATATGTAGAGTGGTATTCTATATTGTCATTCTTGTGATTATTTCGCATCCAGTGACGATTGTTGTACAAAACTATGTATCTTTTTTATGATAGAGCGGTGTTATATATTGTCACTATTCACTTTTTATGATTACTGCTTCATTTACAAATTTTTACGCTTACGTTTTATAATTTAGTTGCTTAGTTAAGGGATTACAAACAAGGGTTTAGGGTTCACAAAGTAGGGTTAAGGGATTACAGTTACTGTATTTAAGATATTAGGGTTAGTGCATTAGGGTTTAGGGTTTACGATTTATGTTATAATAATTAGGGTTATGGGTTAGGATTTAGGTTTAAGGTTAGAGGCTTTAGCGTTTAGAGTTTATAGGCTTAGGGTTTATGGTTTAAAGGTTAGGGGTTAGGGTTTAGGATTGGGGATAGGGTTAGGGTTAGGGTTTAAGGTTTATGGGTTTAGGGTTAGGGCTTAGAGTTTAAGGTGTACGGTTACAATTAAGTTAGGGCTTAAGGTTAGGGTTTACGGTTTAGGATTTAGGGTTTCTTTCTTTTAGGGTTTAGAGTTTAGGGTTTATGGTTACTATTAGGGCTTGGGTTAGGGTTTAGGGTTTATGGTTATGATTAGGGTTAGCGTTAGGATTTAGGGTTAGGGTTAGGGTTATAGGGTTTAGGGTTAGGGTTAGGGTTAGGGTTGGGGTTAGGGTTTATGGGTTTAGGGTTAAGGGTTATGGGTTAGGGTTTAGAGTTAGTTCTTAAGTTTTAGGTTCATGGCTACGATTAGGGTTTGGGTTTAGGGTTTAAATTGGGTTAGGGTTTTAGGATTTAAGGTTTATGGTTTTGGGTTTTGGTTAGGGTATATGGTATAGGGTTTATGTTATGGTTAGGGTTAGAGTTTAGGATTTGTGTCAAGGTAAAAAACATTATGATTCAAGTAATTAATTAGGGAAAAAATGTTGCAAGTAATTATCATTCAATGAAAGTAATTAGGAGATCCTTTTTTTTTTTTACCTCCATTTTTTTTAACATTTGTAGGTAAAAAAATCACAATTAGATATAGCCCCGCAAATGTACATTTTTTTTAACTTTTGGAATTCCCCAAACCATCCCCAACTTGTGAATTAACATACCATAATAATTTATTTTTATAAATAAATAATTAATTATTTTTAAGATACTTTTTTAAGGATTAACAAGTAATTCAAGTAATTAATTAACATAAATACATACGTTTCCCTAGTTGTGAATTAACTTTTTTTCTTATTTTTTACAAGATGAAAATACAGATTGATATAATTAAGAGAAGAGTTATTCAAGTAATTAATTAAGAGAATAATTTTTTTTTGGAAATACTACTTATGTTTTTTTTTATATAAATTAACTAATTGCCATTCAGCTAACCTAACAATAACAGTAAAAAAAAAATTTACATCTTTTTAACATTTGGGGGGCTAAATGGCAAATATTCCGTAATTGTGAGAGTCATCGCTCTGCCCTTGTGCTGTGACTCTCACAATTAGGGAATAATTGCCATTTTAGCCCCTGAATGTAAAAAAAAAAAAAACTTGTGGGAGTCACCGCACAAGCATTGTTCGGTGACTCTCACATTGTTCTTGTGTGGTGACTCTCACAATTAGGCATTAATTTCCATTTTAGCCCCCAAATGTAAAAAATAAAAAATTAAAAAAAATAACTTGTGGGAGTCACTGCACAAGCATTGTGCAGTGACTCTCACATTGTATTTGAAATTGCACAAAAGCCCCCCTCTTGACACACACTTGCACACGTTTTAAAAAAAAATTTACTTTTTTTTTTTTTACATTTGGGGGCTAAAATGGCAATTATTCCTAATTGTGAGAGTCACCACACAAGGGCAGTGCAGTGACTCTCACAATTAGAGAATAATTGCCATCACAATTAGAGAATAATTGCCATTTGAGCCCCCAAATGTAAAAAAAAAAAAAAATACTTGTTGAAGTCATCGCTCAAGCATTGTGCTCTGACTCTCACATTATTTTTGAAATTGCACAAAAACCCCCCTCCTGACACACACACCTGTACACCTGCACATGTTGAAAAAAAAAATTTTAACTGTCGCCACACAAGGGGTGTGTGGCTACTATAAATGTAGAAGGCAAAAACAAAATGACCCCAAAGTCGGGACTTTTTTTTTAACACAACAATAATCAAAGAAAATTGCCTAAATAGAACTTTTTTTTTTTTTAGATTGATGAACAGCTTTCTAGACGAACCCTTTTAGCTAGGGAGAGAGAGCTCTATCATTTCTAGAGAGAATTTTTAGTCTTGTGATTGTGAGTCTTTTGATAGAAATTTATTGTTGACAAAGTATAATGGTCTCATTAGGTATGATAATGAAAGTCAAGTTTTAAAATTGGTAATAGGAAAGATAGGTATAGATAGAATAGGCTTGCCATTTATATGTGTAACACCCTAGAAAATGCACATATAAGAAGCATTTTTTTTATTTAGGGTTAAGTGCTAATCTTAGAATTATTAGTTGGGAGATTTCTTGAGTTAATTAAGTTAATTAGTTAAGATTTTCATTCTAAGCAAGAACACTTAAGTACTAAAGTTAGAATAATTTTTCTTGACCATTTAACTTATAGTAGTGTTTAAATTTTTACTAGTTCATTTCACTATTTTCTAGTCTTTTGACTACTTGAAATTTTGCTCAATTTTATTCAAAAGTTTCACTTATTTTCTTACCTTATTTTCTTTTTCCCTTGGCCGAAATTTTTCTCTCTCTTTTCTTTCTTTCTTGGCCGAAATTCTCTCTCTTTTCTTTTCTTTTCTTTAGGCCGAAATTCTTCTTTTCTTTCTTTCTTCATGTGGCCGGTTCTCTCTCCCTAATTTACCCTATTGGTGTTTTAATAATTTATGTTTCTTTATTGTTTATATTAAGTGATAAGAGTTGATAATTTTAACCAATTAAATTAAACCAAGTTGCTAAACTTGCATTAAATGCTCTCTTTTTACTTTATTCTTGTAATGATTTTATTGGCTAATTATTTTCTCACCTTTTCTTCAATTCTTTTTCATTTTTCCTAGACTATTTCTTTCTCTTTTTCTTCTCACCTTGGCCGGCCATGCTTTTCTTCTTCTTCCCTCATTTTTGCTCTCAACTTCTTGAACTTTCATCTCTCAAGTTGACACAAATCAACCATAGGAAGTGGACTTCTATCTTTTCTAATCAAAGTTCTAAGCATATCTAAGGTATTTACCATGAACTTACCTTATTAATTTCATGTTTTAATTAGTTTTTATGCAAGTTTAATACCAATTTTCTTGTTAATACTACTTGAAGAAATTAGTTAGAACTTGATATATACTTGTTAGATAAAGTGTTCTTATGGTTAAATAGACTAGTATGTGGCCTTGGAACCTTGAAATTTCATGAAGAACATGTTGTTTGGGTGAAAGTTCTTGGAGCTTAATCCTTGAGATTTAGTGAGATTTTGATTGAATTTGAGTTTGGATTGAACTAAGAAGTTGTAGAACTTGTTGAATTATGGGTTTGATGATTGAAATCTTGATGAAAAACAAGATTGGAAAGGCCGAAATTTAGGGGAAATAATGCCCAATTTTTGTTAGAAAACCCTAGAAAAAAAACCCTAGAAAACCCTAGAATAAAAACCCTAAACCCTAAACCCTAGAAAAAAAAACTAGAATTTAATGGGGTATTTCTTGAATTTTCTTACTAGGTTAATTAGGGTATAAATTGGGTTTTTCATTAGATTATTTCTTTCAATTTGCAGGACCCGATAGTGAGACCCGACCTTTCTACGAGATATTTTCTTAGGCACCAGGTGAGTGTCTTTATGTGTGCATGATGCATGGAATGTGATAATTTTATTTGGTGACTATTATGCTTAACTTGCAATTATTATGTGAGTACCTGTGTTATTTGAGGAAAGATGTGTACTTTATCGCATCTATTCCACAATGTGTTACACGCTTTTATTATTTAAAATGTTATTTGTGTGTGTGAGACTACCGTGACTAACGTCACTGTTATTTCACGGTTAGTCAACCGGGCTGCAAGTGGGAGGACATAAGGTGCTGGGTGTTTTAGGGTGTGATGTTCTTTCCTTTTGAGTTGTGAATCCTCAAAGAGGCCAACTCCGGAATGAACTTTCTTGATTGTGTGTTGGCCCTCCAGGGTTGAGATTTTTTTTCTCCCCCGGATGTGGTAGCTTGTACGGAGGTTATAAGGTGATTGGCGGTTAGGGCTTGTGATTGATAAAACTGATATGTTCCTTGATAAAGACCTGAGCTATTATCTCGGTCCAAATATCGTGGCTACATGATCAGTACCTGCTCCTCTACGGTTAAGCTTGCTTCCGTAGTTGAGCCCTGTATCCGCCAGTGACTACATGTAAATTAAATTGCTCATATATTGTTTATTTAATTTATTGATTATTTTAATGACCCGAAATAATAAGTTCTTGATATGTTTGCATGAATTGGACATTCACTGGGCTATTATAGCTCATTCCATTTTATTTGTTTTCCTTTACTCAGGTTACCGGAAAAATTAAGCGGGACCAACTGGTTTTTGGTTATTATAAGTGTTTTAGTTATTGTAATAGTCGCACTGTGTTAGGCTATTATTGTGAAAATTATGTAAATTATGACATGTAACCTTTTGATATGACTCGTATCTTTAAGTTAAATAATAAGAGTTATTTTACTTTGTTTCATTTTATTTTATGTTATTTTATTTTAAGTTAAGTACGCTCGGATTTTTCGTGTGAGTGCGTGCATCGAGACCTGGCGAGAGCTAGGCAGGCAGTCCGCTAAGCCCTTTGGTGCGCCTCTGGGCAAGGTGGGGCTGTCACAATATGTGTATTTAGAATTGCTTTGTGTTTTTTGTTGCTTCATGTAATCCCCGTTGAGGTAAAGTATATGTTCCTCTTGTGTACTATATTTTCTTGAGTAACAAAATACGTAGGGGGTCTACCCCAAACCACCCTCCATCACAAGGTGGCTTTTTCCCAAAAAGAGAAAATTAGAGGTGGAATTTTAGTAACATATCTTGCTTTTTATCACCAAAGCAGCAAGCAAGAAAACATATAATATTGCACGGTCATAATCTCTTTACTCATTAGTCGTTAAAAAAAGGGGAAGAAAAACCAAGGAGTTGACTAAATAGCAATGATAAAGTCAATGAAATCCGTATAACATGTATAAAAATTAAAAGAAAAATAAACAATAAAACATTTGAATCTTAAGACATCCATAACCAGAAACAGAATCTGAAAATAACCTTCCAATTCTCAAATTATTTTTAAAGAATTTTGAATTCACCTATCTATCCATGGTTTATTAGCATGAATCTTTTCGAGATCAATCACATGAAGATGATTTTTTTTTTCAATATTAAACGTATCTATCTTAGTCAAGATAACCATAATGAAGGTTATCATGAATAATACTCACTAATAATTTAAAGAAAAATTTCAATACATTTCTCAAAAATATATTAGGAAACATTCACTCCAAAATTTGTGAAAATTTACCTTTTTTACTACATGTCTTCCCCATGATTATAAATATGATTGTTCGTTCCCATTTACTTTAAATTCTACATTCTTTTTGTGATGTACGGTTTTGTCATCTTTTTTGTATACCTTTAGACAATAGAGAAAGAGCCTCGATATAATATTCTATGGTGAGAGAAAGCTATTGAAGTTGTAAGAGGAGAGAGGGTGAGGGAAATATGAGAGAGCGAGAATATTGAAGAACAAGGTTACAACATGTTATTATATTGTTATTTTTGTCATACAATGTGTGAGCGTAACCTGTATTAAGCATTAAGTGTATGTAGTATCACTTATTTTTTATACTACATCTTCCCTAAATTTGTAGAGACACTTAAATTACTTCTACTTTAAGTTATCTAGTCTTAACATTATTAACATCTAATCAATTAATTAAGTGTTTAATTGGATTATGAAACATCCCCTTAGTAAGTTAAGTGCAGGATTTGCTTTATTATTATAGAAGGTTCTTTTGCTAAATTTTTGGGCTATTTTAAATGCATGTTGCCAAGAGACTTCAGCTTAAATTTAGGCGTATCATATGCCGTATGTTTTGACGTTTGATTTTGAGTATGACTGCACTTCACTTTACGCAGTAAGAATAACTTCGACAACTCAAATTATCTAATTTAGAGGTGTTTAGTGCTCATTGTGATTGGCTAAAAACATGAATTCTAGTTCCAGTCATGTTCTTAGAGTTAGACTTTGAAACCTCAAAACATCTTTCAGTGCATACATTTGTTATATCATATCGGCACGAATTAGTTTAAATTATTACTTGTTTATATGAAATACAAAGCATATAAATAATTGGGTGCTTCATTCGTAATTCAGAATTGGAATTTAAAATGAAATCATGCACTCTAAAATCAAAATGCAGTTTTTTATTATTGTATCTTTGTTGGACGAGTGTATTGGAATGATAAATCTCTCTCACAAAATTCAATTGCAACTGGGGTTGTCAATCTGGTCTTATGAATCAGGGTTCAACAAACTCAGGCTCAGCTCATATATTTAATTAGATTATGAGTTTTGGGCTATGAGCTTCGAGCTAAAAAATGTGAAACTCATATTCGGCTCACAAAATATTCGGGTTATGAACCTAAACTCACAAGCCTGTGAATCTAAAACTATTGAAATATTCTTAAAATTCAATAATTTCACAAAAATGATAAATAGAAACAAACTAATTAACAAAATAATATTATTATGTATAGGTACAATCCTTTAGTGTAAAATTATTTTTAAAAAGTAAAGCAAAAATTTTTAAAGTGATTAAGTAAAAAAGTACTGTCTCAAAATGTGTATAATAGGTATTCAAGTAAAAATTTTACAAAATACATCTGCAAAATATTATTATTATGCATAAATACCTTGTTTACGTATTGATATATTGAGCTACTTCATCATTGAATGGACTTTGATATGAGATTTATTGCTTTAAATATGAAACTTTGCAATTCACTTTGGATTGCTTACACATTGTATTAATTTTTTCAGGCTGGTTACTTGTACTCGAACGAGCATGCCAATCCTCTTTTCCCTATGTCTATGTATACTGCATGCGACAGTGAGCTCCTTGATCAGGATTTCAATAGTGCTTGCAGTGGCTAGCTTATTGAGAAGTGACATTGAAGAAGTTTATTTTTTGTTATTTTCTCTTATTATTAAGCTTTGAGACTCGATATATTGTTGAAATTTGTACCCTTTTATATATATATATATATATATATATATATTTTTTTTTTTTTTTTGACAATTGGAGGAAAGGAGAAAGGGAACTCACCCACTCAACTTCAATTGAAAGGAGGAATGGAGACTAAGTGTAAACTTAACCCCACAAACCCACTCCAAAAGCCATGGTAACTTTTAGAGGGGCCGAAGGAGCTTATACCTAGAAACCTAACAACTAGATCTCCTGATGTGGGATTTTTTCTTTTTTGACAATTGGGGGAAAGGGGAAAGGGAACTCACCCACTCAACTCCAATCGTTAGGTTTCTAGGTATAAGCTCCTTCGGCCCCTCTAAAAGTTACCATAACTTTTGGAGTGAGTTTGTGGGGTTAAGTTTACCCTTTTATATTTGAAGTAGTGTTTATTTGATGTATGTATTTATTTATTTTTAAAGTAGACTTCTTGTATCTATGTTGTTACTCTTTAGTTGAAATGCTATGTTGCTTTGGTATTGAAGTGTTTAATATATGTGCGTAAAGTTGAATCGTTAGCCTTTACCTACATATATATTCCATTATTAATTGTTATGGGATAATTACACAAACCTCCCCTGAGGTTTATCAAAATTGTAGGCAACTCCCTTCAGGTTTAGAAAATTACACTTGCCTCGCTTCCTTTAATATGTTTGGTAACAAATAGACCCAAATTGCTGACATAAGTTAAAAAAGTTAGATGAATATCCCATATTGCCCTTTTGAATAGTTTCTCAATACAAACTAAAAAGCTTTCAACATAAAATGAAAAGAACCATTTAATTTTCTTCACTCCATTGTTTTACCTAATTTTCAGTCTCCAATTTCAATTTAACACTTTTGGTCGTTCTTGCCCAAATATCAAATTTGGTCATTTTTAAGACATATAAGTATTCATATTCTAACAATCTCCTCTTTCTAAAAAATTTTATCACCAACTCTTATAATACTCTGAAAAGAGACACTAAATCTAGCATCCACTCCATTTCAATATCCAAAAAATAAATAAATAAATAAATCCAGCATCCATTGCATTTCAAAAGCAATGGTACCGTTGCCCGCCAAAAAAAAAAAAAAAGATATCGATGACCAAAATATCAACCATATTTGTAGTCAAAGAACAACCAAAAAGAATGAATTAGTTATGTACTCTTTGATTGATTCATCACTTACTAAATCCGCCTTGACAATCTTTCTCTCACAATTGTGTATTTTCCTTTTTTTTTTTTTTGACTAACTTACAATTATTTTTTAATCTTCACAACAACAATAAAAATGACAAGAAGAAGTATACGGTAATATTTGAAATTAATAATAAAAACAAAATTAAAAAATAAAACATAAGTAACAAAAATATATGGCTCATACACAAATGAATTTAAGCTATTGATTTAAGCATTTTGCTAAGGGTATATTAGTCTTTTTAAGTGACCAAGGGAACTATGTGTAATTTTACAAATTTGAGGGGAGCTGCCTGCAATTGTCATAAATTTCAGGAAAGTTTGTGTAATTATCCCATTTTTTATAGCAGCCTGATTGTAAATGCCTAACAATTTGGCGGCTGCTGTCTCGAAGACGAGGCGTGACGAATTGTCTTGTCAACTGCCAATTAGAGCCCGAGAATGAAGAATTATCTTGTCATATCAGAGTTGGAAGTATAAATATAAATTGTCTTGTCAACGGACAAATTGAGTCGGAAAATAAAGAATTGTGTTGTCAGACTAGAAGTGTTGATCTGTAGAACCTGCAACAAGCTGGCTGTGCTTTACATCCTGCTATAATGATGAGCCGCTGCCGTTCTGGATATGACAGATATATTTTGCTCAAAACGTACGTCATGAGGAACGAGTACTAATCCCTCTATCCGCTGTTCATATCATGTTTTCACTCCCTAGAAGTCCGAAATAAGAGTCACCTTTTAAAGTCACTACAAAAATTTTATTTAGAGATAATTTCACACATTTTCCTGTGGTTTGACATAATTACATAAACCTTGCTTGAGTTTTGAAATTAAATTTATACTTCTTGTGTTTATTTTTCTTTATAATAAAACTATTTCATTTTTATAATATAACTTAAAACATCAACTAAATATCTTAAAATATTATTAATTATTTTTAAAAATAATCAGTAAATAAAAAAACCCAAGACTTAAAATTTTCTACCCCTACATCTGGATCTCCAAGTTATTTATACAATTTTTTTGTATTCAATTGGATAGATCTTTCTTATTTATATATTTGTTTGTAAAATTTTGGTAGAGAAAGTAAATTTATTTACATTAATAAGATAACTGAGATTCAGAGAATAGAATCTGGTGAAAATTGAAAATTTGGTATAAGAGTATGAATATTTTGACATTTTTATAAAGTAAATAATTAATTTTTTCAAATGCAATTAAGGATGTTTTTAGTTACATTAATAAATGGGCTTTTTGTTATACCAAAATATAAACACAAGAGATTTAAGTATAATTTTTAAAAATGAGAAGAGATAGGTACAATTGTCACAAACCTTCCCTTTAAATAGGAATAATTTCATTTTGCCATTTGAAAAGTTACTTTTTTTGCCCATTGCAATACACTTCTCATAATTATGGGATTTAAATGTTAGGATTGCATAACAAATTCATTTAAAGTCACCTCAGCTAAACACGGTGAGTACCTTAAAAAAGTTCAGTTTACCAAAAAAAAAAAAAAAAAATCAAGTTATGGTGTAGGAGGAAGGTGCAGCTGTAAAATAACACTTGGCTCCATTTCAATAGGAATAATTTCACATATGTTCCAAGAGATTTTATCATAATTGCACACCCCGCCCCTCAGAGTTTGAAAATTACATTTACACTCTGTATATTTATATTTTTTATAATAAAAAATCTATTTGATAATAGAACCTAAAAACACCAACCAAAACACTCTAAAATACTTTTCATTTCTTTTAGAAAAGAAAAATAAAAATTTAAAAATTAATTAGTTATTTCTTAAAAATATTAAAGTACATATACTCTTACACCAAATTTTCAATCTCCATTAGATTCTATTCTGTAAAATTTAGTTATTTGACTAATCTAAATAAATCGATTTTATCTATCAAAAATCTTATAAACAAAAATATTAGTAAGGATCAATTTAATTAAAAACAATATGTGTAAATAACTTGGGATACTCAATTAGCGGGGCAAAAAAAAATTGCAGTTAGGGTCTTTTTATTTTTTTTACTTATTGTTTATTTTTAAAAACAATTAAAAATATTTTCAGATATTTGATTGATGCTTTTTAGATTGCACTTATCAAAATGTGTTTTTTTTGTTATAAAAAATATAAATATAGAGGATGTAAGTGTAATTTTCAAAACTTGATGAAAGGTTCCTGCACTGATGACAAATAGCAAGGAAAAAACGTAAAATTATCCCATTTGAATAGACACATCTTTGGAAAACCTTTTAATATTTATCCTAAGTATGTTTAATCATTTTTTTTTATTTTAGCTATCTTTTATCTGTGTCGCATCTCAAAAAGCATTTTTTAAACATGTCTAACTATGCAACTTCAACGGAGATTGTATTTTATCAAATATGCTTCCTCTATTTAACAAAGATAGGCCCCCTTTCATTTTGTATCGATTCCAAGTTATATGCTTATTTTCTTTTTTTAAAGAATAGTTAGCTTGTTATTTCACTAACATATTTATATTTAATATACATAGTTATTAGCAAATGTACTACTCCATTAGTTAATTATTTTATTTAGAATATTAAATACAGTACCAATAACTAGATGTACCATTTTTCTAAAATATCAAGTCAAATACTCCATAATCACTCCAAGAATATAAAAAAGCCTTATTATTGTCTAAATGATCTAATTTTCACACTACTCCTAAAGTTTTCTAAAGTCCAAAAACAATATAGTAATATGTGCTTTTTACTTTGAGTGAACTATCAAATATTAATTAAAGGTATTTGAACAAAGTATAAGAAAAGATAATTGTTATATCTACATTAACTAAATTTCTTAATCTATATGAAAAATGAAATATGACTTTTTTTATCGGATGAAAGGAACAATTTACAATAATAAACTCATGATGTACAATTTGTTAGAAAACTCTGTACGTCGTTCGAAACAACAACTTGTACCCTCTTCCATTCAACAGGACACTTAGCTATGTTTTTCTTTTGTTGCTACTTTTGGCTATCGAAATTTCAGTTTCAAGTAAAACCAGAAAAGCTCTACAATCATTTATGCTTTGTACAATTGGTTCACGTAATTTATTAAGAGAAAACTATTAAATCTCCACGTAATTTGCTTTCTTGACCTATTGATAAGCGAAGATCAGCCTATCAAAATATCAATAAAACACAGCAATCAAGAAGTAATAAAGAACCTAATCTCTTGTTTTACTATAAGTACACAGGTCAGTTACAATACTCCCGAATCCCACAAAAAAATCAATTATATACAAGTACTAGAACTTAATTACTTGCTTTATTATCTAAACTTTATTATCTAAACAACAATATAGTGAGAATAAGAGAATGCTATAAGTACTCCCTATCTATTTGTTTTACTTTTATGTACTTGCTTAATATAAAAAGAGTAGTACTCCTAACTTTCTGTGTTTTAACTTTATGTACTTCTTGAGGTAAGGTCTATGCCCCCTCTTTTTCGTAATTTTAATAAAATTTGGAGTGGCGCCCTCCCCGTGTACGGGGTTAGCCAATTAAAAAAAAAAAAGAGAATGCTATAAGTACAGAGGTCAGTTGCAATACTCCCGAATTCCACAAAAAATCAATTATGTACAAGTACTAGAATTTAATTACTTGCTTTATTGTCTAAACAACAATATAGTGAGAATAAGATAATGAAAGGTTGGTGAAACAACAATAAAATAGTAGAATGAAAAGAAAAGCAACTTGTAAAAACACTAATGTCAAAAATATCTAGGCAATAAAATTCACTAATGAACTTTCTGTAAGAATTGAATTATTGATTTGCTAAGTTAGGGTTTGATCTCAATAACTTCTAATTTTTATAAAAATTAATTTTAGAAAATTTAAAAATCAGTTGCTCTTGATTTTAACTTAAAAATTTAAAAACATAGTAAAAAAAATAATTGAGAATATTACAAAATATATTTTTCAAAAATCAAAAGCTAAAATTAGATAGAAAACTCATTAATAGTTAAAAACAAAACAACTTAGGAGAGTTGACAAAATAAAGATTACTAAGCCAATGAAATCCAGATAACCTGTACACAACCTGAAACATATGCCCAAAATAGCCTTCCAATTCCTCGTAACAATGTGTTTCCGAGAAATTCTGATGAAGGATATAGCACAGTTCAAGAAAATTTACATAATCCAAAACCATAAGAGATAAATAACAGGAACACAACTTGAAAATCTGGTATATAAGATATAAAACTTAAACATAACCAACATATAGCTACTAGCATAACCACATGATTCTAGTCTTCAACTAAATTAACCCAAAGACCATAATTACATCAGTCCAAAATAAAAACGCCATAACCATGTTAAGCTTTCATTAATTTTAATCGTAGCCAAATGTTGGGATGATCAAAACACTGGAAACTTACGTAAACAAACTGCATACATTAAACTGAAGCAAGTGTATCAACATGCTTGTAAGCTTCATACCATCTGTACCGCGTGCTATCGCCCCAGCCAGGAACCTCAGCACACACAGGCCCTACTTCAACAAGTTCCTTGACAATCATACGAATAATATCATAACAAATAAATTTATCCTCTATTGAAATCACGACACTGGCATTCTTCCCCTCTTCATCCGCAACAAAACAGGGCGTATGAAAACCAAGTCCCTTGATCTTTGGACAAAACTTAGTCATCCAAGCAAAATCAAGGCGATACTTCACATCCCATTGAGAATAATCCCTCTTCAGTTCAAAAACATCAAACAACATAGCTTGAGGCTTGTTCAAACACAAAACAGACAAATCACCCCCTGCTTCCCCAAAATACCAAATATCATTATTGAACATAATCTCGGGATTCCCTGGAATTTGAGGCATTGAAGGCCTGAGCCGTTCAGTATCCATATTAAAACATAAGGTGGAATAGCTATTACCAAACCAGTGAAAATCACCGTTCCATGAAACCCCTCTATCGAAATAAAAACGAACAGGTAACATCCCTACTGCATCTCTAGTCACCCTCCACGCCCCAGTCTCAGAAGAATAAACCATGAATCTGTACCGATACTCGTTACGGTCCAGACCCACACAAATAAGTTTATAATGATGAGATTTTAAAGGGTCAAAAGCAATATTTGCGTATCGGAATATTGGCATATTATAATCACCATCGTTCCAGGGAATAACCCTGTGCTTACAGGTTGTGGGGTTGTACACAATAAGTTGTTGGCGACCATTATTCAATTTAATCTGCATGCATAGCAACCCATTGCAAGATTGTAAACTTAAGATCTCACTTCCTTCGAGGATATGATTGGTTAATGGGGATGAGATGTTACCAACTGAATCGATACCCTCCGGTGAGAGAGACATGAGATCGATCTCGTTGTGTTCGCTATCCGGACTGAAAAAGAGGAAATCAGTGGTGGGATAAAGCCGGCGGGCCTGTAAATGGCAGCGACGGAAGGCGGGGCTGGAAATAAGCGAAAGCCATCGCTTCGAGACGCACTGAAACCGGAGCAGAGGTTTTGGGGGCAGTTTAAGTAAAATTTGAGTTAAAATATTTTCTTTGCTGGCTATGATAACTGCCGATGGAGAGGAGAGGGACGAAGTGTCAAGTGGGATGTTGAGGATTTACTTCTCTTCTTGTTCTTGGTTTGAATTTGAGGGTGAAGAAGCAAAGGTGCGGAGGGACATTTGTCTTGGGTTTGCTACGGGTTTGAAGCGGGAGATTTTTGCTTCCATGGTTGTTGCCGAGTTTTGGGAATTGTTGCCGCCTGTCAGCATTTTGATGCTGAAGTTTGCAGGGTAGAGGAGAAGTCGGAAGGGTTGCTCTAGGCACCGAGACCGTGATGATGGCAGAAAATTCTACTAAAAAAGGCGAGTTGTGGAAAGTTGGTTTTTGATTATGGTGGGAGCCCTATTTTAATTTGGCAAAATTAGCAAATCACAAAACGCACCCATGTATTGTCACATAAGTAGTAAATTACCCATATATTTAAGAAATACACAAATTACCCCTTTAGATTGATAAAATATATTTGTACCCTTTTATACACAATGCTTTGATAATTTTCTCTTTTTTGCACTGAAACGTAAAATATTTATACCGTCCATGAATTGGTAGAACAAAATAATAAAAGAGAGAGAAATCTCAAACACATTAACTACTATATATATATATATATATATATATAGTTTTGTTACTTTTGTTATTAGATGAAGTTATTCTTATGTTGTTTTCGTTAGAAACACAGGTTTGTAATTGTTATAATTTGATATTACTAGCATTTCTTCAAACTCTATTTTAAATATATTTGACAAAAATTACAAATTTGTATTCACTTTGTAAGCTACTCGTTATACATAATGGCAAAACTAAATTATTTATTTTTTCATACTTTTTTTCATCTTGAATACAAATAATAGGAATAGTTTGTGATGAGATTTTTTACAATTTTAGAGTCATGACTTTGATTTTTTATATAAGAGTGCAATAACAATATTAGTTTGAAATAGTAACCTTATTTTGTTTCTATATAACAAATTAACAAGAATAGCAATGCTAAAAAATTATGAGGGCATATGTGTCCTTATAAAGGTGAAGTGGACATAAGGGGGTAATTTATTACTAAAATAGGGGGCAATTTGTGTATTTCCTAAACACAGGGGGTAATTTGCTACTTATCCAACATTACATGAGGCATTTTGAGATTAAGCCTTTTAATTTTGGGGGTTACAAGAGGCAAGCATTAATTGGTACTACAAGCGTTAATTGTTTGAGAAAAGTGGGAACTACTAATTCAGGAAAGTGCAACAAAATAAAAAAAGGGCTAATAATTTTGAGTGCTTGTTTATGTGGTAAACTTTTATATGGTATAGTATGTGTTTTAATAAATATCATCCAACCAATCTTTCTGTTCAAATTATTAGATTTTTTTCAGTAATGATTTTTTTTCAAGAGATTCTTGCTTAAAAATATCTAAAATTATATATTCAAAATATTTATACAAAAGATGAAAGAATTTATTGATAATTCACTTTCATCAGATAGCCTATGTAATAAGGGTAAATATATACTTGGAAAACTCGCCCCTCTGTGACTAACGTATGTTCAAATAAGTTATTTGGTGTTACAATATTAGTATTTGTTTGAAACATATGTTGCTACAGTATTACTATTTGTATTAGGGGTGTAATCAATCCGAGCCGAGCCGAGCCGAGCCGAGCTCGAGCATCACATGCTCGAGCTCGGTTCGACTCTTAATTAACAATACTCGAGCTCGAACTCGAGCTCGTCGAGTATATAATTTTAGAGCTCGTGTAACACCCTAGAAAATGCCCTTACAAGAGACATTCTTTTATTTAGGGTTAAGTGTTAATCCCTGATTTATTAGTTGGAAGATTTCTTAAGCTAATTAGGTTAATTCACTAAGAAGTTTTTTCCATTATTAAGTAGGACACCTAAGTACCAAATTTGGAATAATTTTATTGGACCATTTAATTTATATTAGTGTTTAAATTTTGATTAGCTTATTCTACTATTTTCTAGTCTTTTGACTACTTGAATTTTAGCTCAATTTTACTCAAAAATTTCACTTATTTTCTTGCTTTATTTTCTTTTTCTTGGCTGAATTTTCTTCTCTCTTTTTCTTTTCTCTAGGCCGAAATTTCTTCTTTCTTTTCTTTTCTTTTCTTTTTTGGCCGAATTTCTTTCTTTTCTTTTTCTCTCCTTATGGCCCGATCTTTCTCTCTCTATTTTCCTCTCTTTTTGGCTTTAATATTTGTGCCATAATATTGCTAGTTATTAGGTGATAAGAGATTAAAAAGTTCTACCAATCAAATTGATCCAAGTTAACCACTAATGCATTAAAAGACTAAATCCTAACTTTATTCTTGTTATGTTTTTATTGGTTAATCTTTTTCCCACCTTTTCTCCATTTCTTTTCTATTTTCCCTAGCCTATTTCTCTCACTTTTTCTTTCTTCTTGGCCGGCCAACTTGCTCTCTCTTTTCCTCTCATTTTGCTCTCAACTTCTTGAAGCTTATCCTCCAAATTTTGTGCAAATCCACCATAGAAAGTGAGCTTCTTTCTTTCCTAAGCAAAGTTCTAAGCTTGTTTAAGGTACCTACTATGAACTTTTCCTACTAATTTCAAGTTTTAATTAGTCTTTTATGCAAGTTTAAACCTAGATTCTTGTTGCTACTACTTGGAGAACTTAGTTTGAATTGGAGATTTACTTGCTAGATAAAGTGTTCTTGTGGTTAGATAGACTAGTAAATAGCATTTAAACCTTGAAATTTCATGTGTTGTATGTTGTTTGGTTGAAGATTCTTGGAGTAGAATTCTTGAAATTTAGTGGAATCTTGATTGAAATTGAGCTTGAACTGAACATAAAAGTTGTAGAACTTGTTGAAATTGGGTTGGATGGCTGATTTTCTTGTAGGAAAAAATTTGGGTTAGTCCGATTTTAAGGGAAAATGCTGCCGAAATTTTGGTAGAATTAAAAGAAGAAAAATTGACAAGTGAGATTTTAAACCTAGAATATGCTCAATTGAAGGAAATTGAAGTGTAGGAATTTTTAGAAAATGATCTAGTGATAGATTAAATTTTCTTAGAATGAGTAAACCCTAAACCCTAAACCCTAAAAACCCTAAAACCAAAACCCTAGAAATAAGTGGGGTATTTTTCTTGAATTTTTCTTACTAAATTAACTAGAGTTTTAATCGGGTTTTCATTATATTATTTCTTTTAAATTTCAGGGTCCGAAAACGCATCGCGACCATTTTACGAGATATTTTCTTAGGCATTCCAGGTGAGTGTCTCTATGTGTGCATGATGCATGAAATGTTATGTTCCACTTGTAAATATTATGTTACACTTGCAAATATTATGTGATAAAATGTGCTACTTGAGGAAAGATGTGTACTTTATCCCATCTATTCCGTAATGTATTATATGCTTTCACAATTCAACGTGCTACTTGTGCGTGAGACTTCCGTGACTAACTTTACCGTTACTTCATGGATAGTCAACTTGGACAGGCTTGGGAGGTTATAAGGTGTTGGGTGTTTTAGGGCGTGTTGTTCTTTCCCTTTTGAGTTGTGAATCCTCAAAGAGGCCAACTCCGGATTGAACTTTCTTGCGTGTTGGCCCTCCAAGGTTGAGATTACTCCTTGGATGTGGTAGCCTGTACGGAGGTTATAAGGTGAACAGTGGTTAAGGCTTGCTTGATAATACTGGCATGACCTTTGATAAAGACCTGAGCTATTATCTCGGTCCTAATGTCATGGTTACATGATCAGTACTTGCTTCTCCTGCGGTTGAGCTTGCTCCCGTAGTTGAGCCTTGTATCCGCCCTTGACTACTTGTTAATTAAATTGTTCATATCTTGTTTATTTAATTCGTCGATTATTTTATTCAATAAAATAAATGAGATCTTGATATGGTTGCATGACTTGGGCATTCATTGGGCTATTATAGCTCATTCCTTTTATTTGTTTTCCTTTACCCAGGTTTCCTGAAAAAATTAAAGCTGGATCGACTGATTTTGATTATACTAGATGTCTTAGTTATTGTAATAGCCAAACTGTTTTAGGCTATCCTTGTGAAAATCATGTATATTATGACATGTAAACTTTTGATGTTACTTGTACCTTTAAGTTAAATAATATGAGTGCATTTTATTTTATTTTGAGATAAGTACGCTTGGATGGTTGCGTGAGTGCGTGATTCGAGTCCTGGCGAGAGCTAGGCAGGTAGTCCGCTAAGCCCTTTGGTGCGCCTCTGGGTAAGGTGGGGCTGTCATAGCTCGAGCTCGACTCGAGTAATATTCAAGCTATACTCGAGCTCAAACTCGAGCTCGAGTGATATATTGACTTTTCAAAAATTTTGAGGGTCAATTTGTAAACTATAAAAACTTTGTAGGGGAGAAAAATACAAGGAATAAAAAGTTTCAAAGTTTATAGATTTGCACACAAGTCCTCCAACTATATCTAATTTTAAAAAAGATGGTCCAAGCTGTGGCCTTCGACAACTAGCTGGCGACTCGCCATCAACTTGCCGACAGTCAATTTCAACCCAAAAAATTGAACTTTCCTACTCATTTGATCCTGTAAATTACAGATCTACACTCGGATTTAACCAAAAATTACCCAAAATGCAAAGATCTGAAAGAAAAAGTCACAGAGGTGACACTATTGATGACAACCACCCAAATCACCTTCAATCGAACTGATATTTACAGCAAAATAGTTAGGGCAATGCGTGGAACATGATTTTAACAACAATATACATCAAACAAACTGAAAAAAGGCATGAATCGAACCTTCAAATTTCAGCATTTTTATTCCAAGAAAACACAACAAAATGCCATAAAATAAACCTTGTGTATATGGGTAGTTAGTGTCTGTGTGTTTCTATGCATCTCTTTGTGTTGTTTGTAGGTGTGCTTTGTGTGATTTGGAATTTTGGAAAATAATGAAAGATTGAAGAACTTGAAACAATGGCCACAAGAGAGAACGACGATGCAGTAAACTCACAAACATAAGCAACGGGAATGACTAATGAATTAATCAATTTACAATTTTGCCATTTTTTTAATTTCACATTAATGTAATTTGACAGTGCTTACCCCTATATAATTCAAAGTTAAAAGATGAAAGATGTAATTTTTATGAAGAATACAAGTATTTTAGTAATTTTATATATTAAATAAAAAATAAAAATATATATAATAAAGCTCGAATAGCTCGACGAAGCTATTCGAGTAGAACAATTTAGGATTGAGCTCGACTCGATGATCGAGTTGAGGTGCTTGAGTTCAGCTTGAGTTTGAAGTTGACCGAACTCGAGTCGAGTCTTTGACCGAGCAGCTCACGAGCCGCTCACGAGTTGCTCGGTTCGTTTACACCCCTAATTTGTATTGGATAGTATTTCTTATGTTGGGGTGAATAATTAGAGTAACTTGTGGTTTGAAATTATGAAGATAAAGGCATTGTTTGTTTGATATTGTTTTTTAGAAACATGTTTTTAAGAAATTTCATACACGTTTTCTAATCACCTTTTTATCTTTCATACACATTTACCAAGAAGAATTTTTAAAACAACTGCAGTAATATTTTTTAAAAAACACTTCAAAAACACTCATCCAGACGCAGCCCGTCTCTAAAGAAATAGAGGCGTTGGAAAGCTATGTAATTAGAACTCCAATCCATCATTATATCGTAAGAAAAAAATAGTTACATTTACTAAGACATTCTTAAGCGAACGGTCTTCATGATTTCATTTGTAGATTTTATGACCACTTAAATATCAATATCACACGTGATGTGATTTTGTTTGTCATCTAGATGCCATACAGTATTGGGTGATATAAGCTCATGGAGCCAATCTGCCCAATACTTTTTCCATATATATTTGAATTTTTATTTCAATTTTTGTGCCATATTTAATTTCTTAAACTTGATTCGCAAGTTTTATTGTTATTTTCAAGGTCTTATTAGATATTGTTGTCTAGGGATTCCCACTAGCGTTAGACTAGCGAGAAATGATAAAACCACAACTAGCGTTAGACTAGTGTGGTGATGGAATAACATAAAACATGAATTAAATGGTAAAAGATGAATTAAAAGCAAATTAAACATATAAAGACATATAAAATCAAGTAGGAGCACATAACATATAGGCATAATATCTAGATGCATAGCCCTAAAGAAAGCGATAAAACAAATAAGTACATAAGCACGTAAAAACGCACATAAGCCCTAACTATTACACCAAGGGGATTTAATTTACAATTTAAAGGGGGGGAATTAAAAATACCCTATCTATTACACTTTCTATCTAATTACACAATTTTTGCTAAAATATGAGAAAAATAATCTAACTATTACATTGACTAGCTAAATACAAAATATTATATTTTTCAAAATAATAAAAATTTAAAATTAAATAAATTAAATACGTAAATACGCAAAAAGTATATAAAAATAAGAAATAAACAAATAATAATGCATAAAATCACATTGGAGCATATTGGAGCACATAAAGAGGAAACTAACAAGAAGTCGGGATATCTCTTTGGAGACCCGATACCAAAGCTTAAAAAACGAACACACGGGTTGTAACACCCTAGAAATTCATACAAAACCATTTAATTCGCATTATGTCCATTAGTAGAAAAAAAAAAGAGAGAACCGAAATTAGTTAGGAATAAATACTAGAATGATTTCTTTTATATTGTAGTATGTTGTACTTTATCCTATAAGAGTTGTACCCTAGATGTCTTATAAGATAAATGAAAGATAAATGTTAAAACCTACTTATAATTATGCTTGGCCAAGTGGAGTCTAAAGTGCAAGAAAGTCAAAGCCCTACACTTAAGTTATGTCTTGCTATAATTGGTCATTTCTTTTACCAATTCTTTCTTCATTTCTTTTCCATTTTACTTAGCCTTATTTTCTCTCTTTTCTTTCCTCTCATAGGCCGGCCCTCTCTTCTCTCTTTTCCTCTCTTTTGCTTTCATTTTCTTAGAGTTTTTCTCTCCATTTTGATCACTTTTCTTCCATTGAAAGTGAATTAAACTCATCTCTAAGCAAAGATCTTGACTTGTTGAAGGTATTTACCATGAACTTTTCTTATTCTTTCCAAGTATAAGTTGTAGTTATGTAGAATAATACCTATGTTCTTGTTGTTAAGCATGATTGATTAAGCCATGAAAATGAGGTTTTATTCCATGATTATGATATTTATAGGCTTGTATGACTTATAGATAGTGATTGAATCTTGAGATGACAAGAATTAAGTATGGCTTGGTTGAAGAACCTTGGTGTAGTTCATGTGTTTTTATGGCAAAGTTGAGTGAAATTGGATTGATTTTGATATGGAAGTTGTAGAACTACTTGAAATTGGGTTGGTTGGCTAGTTTTCTTTGCAGGTTAAAATTTTGGGTTAGTCCGATTATAGGGGAAATGCTGCCGAAATTTCGGTAAAACCTAAGAAGTAAAAGTGAATAGGCTATGATTTAAAGCTATATAAGTTGTAATTTAGTGATTTGAACGTGCAGAAATTTCTGAAGATGAACTATTAGTGAATTGAATCTTTTCGAGCAAAACCCTAAAAATTTAGAAAACCCTAATTTTGAAAACCCTAAACCCTAGGGTAAAACCCTAAACTCCAAAACCCTAGAAATTAAACCCTAGAAAGACTTGGGGTATTTCTCAAATTTTCTTATTAAATTACTTAGATTTTAGTCAGGTTTTTATACGACTATTTTCATTTGAATTTCAGGATCCGGAAGTGATACCTGACCATATTACGAAATCTTTTCCTAGACACTTCAGGTGAGTGTTCCTATGTGTGCATGATGCATGAAATGCTATGTTATACTTGTGATTATTATTTAATGAAATGTGTTACTTGAGGAAAGATGTGTACTTTATCGCATCTATTCGCAATGTGTTACATGCTTTCACTATCCAATGTGTTACTTGTGCTTGAGACTTCCGTGACTAACTTCACCGTTACTTCACGGTTAGTCAACCCGGTCGTGATTGGGAGGTCATAAGGTGCTGGGTGTTTTAGGGCGTGTTGTTCTTTCCCAATTGAGTTGAATTCCTCAAAGAGGCCAACTCTGGATTGAACTTTCTTGCTTGTTGGCCCTTCCAAGGTTGAGATTACTCCCTGGATGTGGTAGCCTAGTACGGAGGTTACAAGGTGAATGGTGGTTAGGGTACTTGCTTGTTTATACTGGTATGATCCTTGGCGAGGACCTGAGCTATCATCTCGGTCCCAACGTCATGGTTACATGTTCAGTGCTTGCTACTTCTGCGGTTGAGCTTGCTCCTGTAGTTGAGCCCTGTATCTGCCATTGACTACTTGTTAATTAAATTGTTCATACATTGTTTATTTAACTCGTTAAATATTTTATTGAATAAAATCATGAGTTACTGGTATGGTTGCATGACTTGAGCACTCACTAGGCTATTATAGCTCATCCCGTTTATTTGTTTTCTTTAACCAGGTTTCCAAAATATTAAAGCTGGAAAAGCTGATTTTGGACGTAGTAAATGTTTTGTTTTATGTATTTTGATAGCCCAATTGTTTAGGCTATTATTGTAAATACTATATAAATTTTGGTGTGTAAAACATATTAGTGATACTTGTACTTTCAAGTGAATTATATGAATGTATTTTATTTGGAGTTAAGTATGTTGTATGTCTTGAGCGAGTGCGTGATTTGAGTCTTGGCGAGAGCTAGGCAGGCAGTCCGCTAAACCCTTTGGTGCGCCTCTAGGTAAGGTGGGGCTGTCACACGTGTTAAAGGGATGACTATTTGATAAAATAAAGAGTAAAATACAAAATACTAACGCATTAGGAAAATGTAAATTATAGCAAGTTAGAGGGAAAAAAATAAAAAAGCAGAGAAAATTAGGGGCCAAATCGTAAATTTAAACTAATTGGGACAAAATTTAAAATTTACACAAGTCTAGGGGTAAAAATATAAATTTACGCAAATTGGGGGGGGCAAATCTACGATTATGAAGACTTGATCACATAAAACAAAATATTCCAAGACATAATAGCATTAACAAGGATTCAAATACAATTTCCATTTTTATATTTAAAGCCAAAAAAGTAGAGTACCCAAACTTAATTAAATAGCTAAATTAAACTAAATTAAATTAACGTTAGAAAGACAAATCAGGATTTAACATATACGCAAACACAATCAGCAGAAATAAATGCAACTAAATTAAAACCTAAAACTAAAACACCCTTCTTTCCCTTTTTCTATTTTTCCTTTTCTCCTTTTTCCTCTCTTTTCTTTTTTTCTTCTCCGATTTCTTTCTTTTTTCCCTCTCTTTCCTTCTCTCTGCACTTTTTAATTTCCTCTCTCTTCTCCCGGTTTGTCTCTCTCTTCCTCTCTCTCTTTTCAGCTTCTCTCTCTCGCAGCTCTCAATTCCACCCTGTTCTTCTTTCTCTCTTTCTCTGATCTCTTCTTTCTTACTCTCTTTGTTCATTCTTTTTTTCTTGCCTTCTTTCTCGAATCACTCACCCTCTTCTCTCTCGCTGTCATATCCTTGTTATTTACAGTGGTAGGTGAGAGGGGCTCCGGTGATAGGGGAGATGAAAAACAAAGCTATGGGGTGTGATCGACAGGTTATGGGTCTTGGGAAGTCATTCTCTGAGGACAATCAGGGGGCTAATGGTGGAATTAGTGGAGCTTGGAGAAGGTGTTTCTGGTGATTAGGCGATTATGAAGGCAGTGGTGACACTGGTGGTTGCGATAGGGTGCTTGTTTTGGGGATTTTACAGCTATGATGATGGTTCTAGAGAAGCATTAGGTGGTGGTATGGTTGAGAGGGAGGTCCGGTGGAAGTTTAGGTGTGGGTGGCATGTTCTGTGGTGGTGGTCATGAACTGGACTGTGATTGTGGTTGTTTGATTGTTTTCTTTTGCAGGTAATGGATGGTGATGGAGGTAAATTGATTGGGTGGCTGTTCGGAGACTACTTCGGCAGAGATGATGGATTTTCTTGGGGTTTAGGGAGGCGATTCGGTCGCTGATATGGGGGATTTAGTGGTGTGACAGTAGGGGGATGTGATAACTGGAATTGATGGTGATGGAGTGGCTCCGGTGGTTCAGGAGGGCCTGTTATGGATTGAAGTTTTGGTGGCTTTGAGTGGGTAGAGGAGGTGTGTGTTGATAGGGAATTGGATTTGCTGGAATGGCTTAGTCTGTTTTTTTTATTTTCTTTGTAGGTTTGTCAATTACAGTGCCAATTGGTAGAGGATGATGGATTAGGGCTGTTTCGTTTGATTTTGGGGGCTGTGGCTATGTGAGGTCTGCGAAGAAGGAGCAAAGAGATGGCATGGAGGCTCTGTTGAGTCAGATTGGGTAGTGACAGGCGATTGGGGGTCTGTGTGTTTGCTTGGTTTTGCAGGTTGTGGGGGGTTGAGCTGTTGTTTGCTGTCGGTGATTGATGAATATGTGTGGTGGCTAGTGGTGGTCTGATGAGACTGATGGTGGAAGGGGATGGTGTTAATGGACGAGGGTGATAGTTGGGCTTGGTTGAATTGTAGTTGTTTCCATGTTGTGGTGGTCTCTGTGTGTTGTATGTGAGATGGGTTGGAGGCTAGTTCTTGGCTTGTTACTGGGAGCTTACTTGGTTGTTATGGTTTCTTTGCAGGTTTTGGGCAACAAGGAAAGGGATAAAATTAGCAATGGTGGGCTGAGATGGGTCAGAGCTGGCTAATTGATTGGAATATTCTTAAAAAAAAACATTGTTTAATGTGTAACTGTCAGAAGGGGTGTGGTCCAATATATACTCGACGTGTTTGCGAAACACGTCAAGGTCTTTTTTTTTTTTTTAAATCAAACCCTAACGTGTTTGTGGAACATGTCAGGGCCGATGCGTTTCACAAACACGTCGGGCTGCCCAGCCACCCAACGTGTTTTTCACACACGTCGGGCTGTGACGTGGAATTTTTTACAAAACCGAGATTTAAATTTATAATTTTAAATGTAAATTATAAACCTTATATAACTTATATTATATTTATAAATAAATACAAAAAATAAATATAAATTATTTGATATTTATATTTATATATAAGTAAATATTAAATTATATTTATATTTATGAATAAATACACAATATTTACAAAATTATCGGTTATAAATAAAATTCAACTATGTAATGTATATTAAAAAAATTATATTATGATATATATTAAGTACTTAAGATTTTTAATCATAAATTTTAATTTTTTGTTCTTTCGTTAAAGACAATTTGTTAATTACTAACAATTGATTGGTGATTTATTGATTGGATAATACTTATTGGGGTTAATATACATTTTTGAAATGTTAGAGTATAATTGTTGGGCCACTTTTTTGTTCAATCCAACAATTTAATCTAAATCGATAATTCGATATATATCTAAGTTGGTATCGAATTTGAACTGTAAAATAACTTATTCGTGAATATAAGTTACAAATATAAGTCATTTCTTCCAACAGTCACTATGATATTGATATAATAACATATACATAGTTCAGATAAAGGGAAGGGACGCTTTTTTTTAATGTATATTTAAATCAATTAGCCCTAAATTCAGCTTTAAAAAAAATTGAATTGGGAAAAGCAAATGCATAGAATGTAAGGATAGCGAGAGAAAATGCAACTATGATTCTTAGTCTTAACCACTTTTTTTTTTTTTTTTGGAAGGGTTTAAGGTTAAGAACTTTTTGTTAGGGAAAGGAAATGCAAAGATTAATTTATCACAATTTATAAATTAGATGTACGTTTGTAAGGTCACAATTTATAAGTTGGATGTACATTTATAAAGTCTAAAGTTTTTGTGAATATTTTTTTATGTTAAATTCTAGTTCATTGTTAAAAATGACAACGCTAGTGAAAATTTGTAAATTAAGCACTAAAAAAAATGTTCAATTATATAATTAGAGAATTTACAAAATGCTCAAATATACAATTTATGGGTGAAATCAACGTCGTCGACGTTGATCCTGAGGCGGATCTCGAGAGGTCGACAAGCAGCAAAATCTCCTGGGCCGTCTAATCTCACGTCGTCCATGCACAGCCTGGTGAGCTGACGGCTCAACATCATCGGTCTCGTCATCATCATCATCATCACCATCACCATCATCACCATCATCAAGTCCACGATGCGAGTCTGTAGGATCAGAAGATGAATATGTACTGAATGGATCTAAATAACGATGATGGATCGTGGTAGATGTGGATGGGCCCGAGATAGGAATGTGAGGAATAGGACCCTATAAAAAATGTAGATGTGTATGGATTAGGAAATCCACCGGCCGATCCATGCAGGAACTGATATATAGGATGCAGGTCGGATCTAGTAGAAAATATAGGCGTATGAGACTGGTACCCAACGTCAGAAGTACTAGCATGCATAGCTGAGGAAGCGTATACATCGTACACTCTGTCTGTACCAGCTGAATGTGGGATCTGTGCACTCCCGACAGTATGTGTATAGTAATCGGTCGGGGTAACCTGCTCATCATGTCTGACATCATCGTGAAGTCCATGTCGATGACGACATCGATCGCCTCGAGACGAAGCTCCAACCTGACTAGGGACATGTCTAACTGGCCTCTGGTAATGAGCACTGCGTGACGTAGAGGCGCCAACGTCTTGGCGGGGATCTGGGCCAAGATCCATATGATCGGAACGCTGTAAGTAGTGCATAGACCCGAATGCCTCGTCTCGAATCGTCGTCAAACTAGGATGAAAAGTCTGTGTAGGGTCAGCATGATGAAGGCCTAACACTGATACCTGTCCTATCCTGTACATGCTACTCATCTGTTAAGGCACATAAACACAAATTATTAATAATGCAACAATATGAAGTAAGATTTATTGAAAGAAATGCTATAACACTTAATAATAATTTTACCATCTACTCGAGCTAACCAGAAACACCTTGCAGTCTATCACGCCGGATTTGATGGACGAGAGGTGTGATATATAGAATGGTATGACGGTGGTACTACTGCAGGTAATCGATCGATGGCTAAAAAGTATCTGTAGGCTCTCCTAGAACGACCGAACCTGCACGGCCATTCCAGTAACCGATCCAAGAACTATGGTAATCACTCTAATCCCAACCTGGGAACCCTAAAAGTTTTAGATCATGTAACATGGTCCGATCAATGTCAACATTCTCTGGAATAAGCTGGCGCATCCTGAACTGACGCATGACACGATCTGGTAAATGGATCTCGACGATGTGCCAAAAAATTAGGAGGACCTTAGCTCGCCAAATATGAGCCCCTGCTTACAATAAGCGGGTAGTGACAATAGCACATCATCCGTGTAAGGCATCCATATAAACGGCAACAATCAACCAATGGTGAACGACATTTATAAAACTATATGTAATGTATAATAAAATTTCAAAATGTATAAAAATATAAGAATACGTGATCCGGCTGTAACATCGGAAGATGATCATAGTAGTGACCGGCTACATGCTGGGGAGCATTTCGAGTACTACGCCTGGCAATCCATCTACCTCCAAGTGGATAATCTCCAGCCGGTCGCTGATTGACTATGACTAGACGAATAGTCAGAAACCGCTCCCATCCCCATAGCTGTTCAAATAGAATAATTTAATATATTAGATATTAAGTTATTTAACCAGTTGATATCACTTAACCAAATGATAATATGTGATAATGTATGGTTACTGTTTAAGTTTTTTACCTGTAGTAGCATGTACGGTCCAGCAGTGACCCTAGCGTCGGAACGGCATGCATGGCACATACGTCTGTACAAGCATGCAAGTATGGCACTCCCCCAGCTATACTGGCCCATCCCCTCCAGATCTCTCAAATAATACAGCCAGCTAAGATGTACAACATTACCTGCACTATCTGCAAACAGATGACCTCCTAATAAAATCAAAAGTAATGTACGAGTATACTGGTGGACTGTCTCATCATCGGCATCCGGTAGTAATGGATGATCTATCAACTACTGGAACAAGGCCTCAATCTTGATGCGTGCTTCCTTCAAATCACTCTGCTCTGGCAAAAATCCCAACCACTGATTAATCAAAGCCAGTCGCTGAGGTGGAGAAGTAGACTCGTGGTGTAACGTAACAGGTAAACCGTCTACTCGTAAGCCCCACAACACCTCGACATCCTACAATGTGATAGTGGCCTCACCAATAATAGGAAGATGAAATGTATGTGTCTCTTGTCTCCATCGCTCAATGAATGCTGTAATAAGTTCGTGGTCCAAACGGAATGTACTGACTTGACATACTCCGCCAAATCCAGCGGCGTCAATATAATACCTCACACGGGGATCTGCGGTGTGATATAACTGCCAAAATCGTTTATCACATCTCCTGACATCTAGAGCAGAGCCCTCACCATGAAAGATCGCCGCAGATCTGTGACCAAGCTGTAGTAGCAAAATAGCATCATCTATAGGACCATAAAACGGTGCTACGGTACTCAACTGCCGGTGATCCATGTGAATTTGTGACTGCACGTGCAAAGAATATATCAAATCAATAATTTCAAAGTAATTTAAAATGGACTGTAAATATTAAATAATGATAATAAATTTTGTTGTAACAAACAAAATATAATAATAATAACACAAAATCCTAAATCCTAAACCTTAAACCTTAAACCCAGATTCTAAACTCTAAACCCTAAAGTAAAACCCTAAACTTAAACCCTAAATACTAAACCTAAACCCTAAACCCAAACCCTAAACCCTAAACCCAAAACCCAAACACTAAATCCGAAACCCTAATCCCTAAACCCCAAACCCAAAACCCAAACCGTAAACCCTAAACCCAAACCCTAAACCCAAAACCCAAAACCCAAACACTAAATCCGAAACCCTAATCCCTAAACCCCAAACCCAAAACCCAAACCCTAAACCCAAACCCTAAATACTAAACCAAAGCCCTAAACCTTAAATCCTAAACCCAAACCCTAAACCTTAAACCCTAAACCTAAACCCTAAACCCAAAATCCTAAACCCAAATCCTAAAACCTAAATCCTAAACTCAAAACCCAAAGCCAAAACCCAAACCCTAAACCCTAACCCTAAACCCTAAACCCTAAACCCAAAACCCAAACCCAAAACCCAAACCCTAAACCCTAACCCTAAACCCTAAACCCAAACCCAAAACCCAAACCCTAAACCCTAACCCAAAACCCTAAACCCTAAACCCAAACCCTAAATGCTAAGCCTAAGCCCTAAACCCAAACCCTAAATACTAAACCGAAGCCCTAAACCCCAAACCCTAAATACTAAACCTAAACCCTAAGCCCAAACCTTAAACCCAAAACCTAAACCCTAAACCCTAAACCCTAAAACCTAAACCCTAAATTCAAACCTTAAATCCAAAACCCAAACCCTAAACCTTAAACCCTAAATCCTAAACCCTAAACCCTAAACCCTAAACATAACCCTAAACCCTAAACCCTAAAACCTAAACCCAAACCCTAAACCCTATACCGGAACCCTAAACCCTAAATCGTAAAACGTAAACCCTAAACTCAAACCTTAAACCCAAAACCCAAACTCTAAACCCAAAATCAAGTCCTAAACCCTAAATCTTAAACCCAAATCCTAAAACCTAAAGCCTAAACTCAAACCCAAATGTCATGCCAAATAGAGTCACACATATATATACATGCTATTCAATTTACACATTTCAAAAGTTCATCATATAAAACATACTAAGGCATTCATAAGTTCAAAAGTTTCACATACAAAATATAATAAGGCAAACATATGTCTTTATACATATTCCTATCTAATAATCTAATCTAACTGCCTACTGATCCGGTGGAACCCACACCCTCAAAGAGCTCTCTCTCCGGCTCATCCTCATGGGCCTCTTCAGCTCCAGGAGGTGGGTGTGCGGCCTGCCCCAGCTCAATATGCACTCCCCTATCTCATGCCTCATCAACCACCCGGCCTATCATCTGGTCACACTCATCGATAACACGTCCGGTGGGTCTTGAATGTGCCGTACGACATGAGTGAGTTGGGAACGAGTGTTATGGTACAACTCTCTAAAAGCGTCGGTCCTCTACTGCTCCTCTCGAACAGCATCCTCTAACTCACGAATTCGCTGCGTCTGTGCACGTACTACCTCCCGCAGCTCATTAATACGCCCCTGAGAGATATCACCTGCGCGTCCTAGGCACCTAATCTCCTCGATCAAAGAAAGTACAACGTGATCAGGATATGAGTAGGTCCTCCAACACCCACATGCAAAACGCACTCAGCGAACAGGCGAAAAAGTCCTGTAAGGATGTCCCGATCCCTCTCTGTATCGAACAACTAATCTAGCACGAAGCCTCTGACGTACCGGAGCCACATCAGACGGCTGGGATACCTCCCCCTGCCTACTCTCAGCCATACCTACATGTATCAGCCATACCTCTCATTTTTAAATTTTTTAGTGAAATTACTTTGCACGTGCACAAGACAGTAGCGGTGGATTCCCAATGGTTCACGCCATTCCGGAAACGTCATCATTGCGTGGATAATGGATTTATGCCTATCGGATATGATGCATAGATTTTGAATATTACCACATACGTGAATACGCAATAACCGCATGAACCAACACCAACTTCAGTTGTTCTCCTTATCGACGAGTACGAAAGCTAGTGGCAATAAGTGATTGCATGCATCATATCCGACAGCAACAAGTAATTTTCTTTGGTACGGTCCTTTCATGAAAGTACCATCCACACATATCACTGATTTTATATGACGGAATGCTTGGATGACAGGACCAAAAGTCTAGAAAACATAGTCGAAAAATATGTTAAAATGTGTGCTACTTGGATGTGAATCCCACACAACAACTGTCCCTGGATTGCATCGCTGTAACTCTTCCATACAGGTCAGAAGAAGGCGTATGGATGATGGTCAATCACCATAAAAAATATCAATGGCTCTACGGCGACCGAACCAAGCTTTCCTGTACGACACATCGCAATGAAAATATTGCTTAACCGCTGCCATTATGTCATTTACTTTGAATATGGGACCATTACTAATGTGTGGAATAATGAACTCAGCGATTAATTCTGAACTTAACTGCCGGTGATCGTTATTGTTAAACACCTATGCACATGTATGTTCATCGGCAAGAGTAACAATCATCCACATGTTATGAGAACCTCTTAACGTCGCTCTCAACTGCCAATTGCATGGAGGTGTTGAGTTACGAGCCCTGCAACGAACATACCAAGTCGTTTGAGAACTTGCGCTCACCTTGTATTCTCTATTTTGCTTTATGGACCACTTTTGCACTGCTTTCTTAACTTTTTCTTTACTATCAAATAGCATGCCCAACCGAAGTTCCATTGCCTCCTCGTTCCACACATTAAGCCTTTCAGCTGGACCCACGTTTATGGGGTCAAATTGAAAAGTTGCATATATACCGACATCATATTGAAGTGTTCTAGAATCATATCCAATTCATGCTGAATTAGGACCAACATCGGAATGTCTCTAGTCGTCCTCTTGTTCGAATGTATCATACTCTTGGGCATTATCATCGAAGTCATCATCTTCTGGTTCCGGCTCGGAGTCCATGTCACTATCTTCCTCGTTAGTCTCTGGTTCTGTATTAGGAATATGAAATGCATCATATTCATTGTGCCCAGAAACAAGCTCTACCGCTGAAGACAAATGAATTCCTGCAGCACTGCTATTAGGGCGATTGTCAACACGACTCCTATTGCCTCTTCTTCGTCCTCTCCTAGGCTGCTGGATATCCCCGTATTCTAATTGCGTAGGCTGACTTCCGTACAAATTGACTGTACACGATGCATCAACCGGAAATGAGCCAAATTGACTAGTGCACTGAGCTACATATTCTTGTACTATTGGGATCTCCTCAACCTCCACGTAGATCTCAATTGCTTCTCGATTATTCCCTTTAAAATAATACATTGCGTTTACTCCGGTATCATCTACTAAAGATATTATACCGAATGCACCTTGTAGCATGTAACCCCTAAGCATCAGAGTAATTTTGAATCTATTCCGGTCTATATTCATAGCATCGTAGACTTTATCTATCAATTCTTCAAAATTTACTCTTTCCGTAAGGAACAAAAATTTTTTAGGCATAGGGGGGTCACAGTTGAAGAAATTGAAGGCAAAGGCTTGTGCCTAAGGCACCCTTTCAACCTAGCAGAAACTGGTTGCGAGGTTTAGTCCAAATTTTCCTAATGTAAACCTAAATTCTATCACATTTGGATATATGAATGTAAATCTAGACCTAATGAGGGTATCAAGAGGGACAAGATGTCCTTTCGAGGTTTAATTGGAATTAGCGCATTAATTGCGTAACCCAAAATGAGACCTTAAAGGAGTCACGAGTTATGCAAAAATGAAATGCAAAAACTAAAAATATAAATATAGATATAAGTGATCAAAGAAACGGAATGCAACATGACGGGTATGGGGGATAAAGACTAGTGACAAAATATTTCTTCTTACAGAGGGTAAATAACGCATTAAAGCTACGAAAACCATACTCGCTATTCCAGTGTTTGAAGGGTTGACTCTTTCTAACCTAAGGCAAGCAAATGACATATTTATTCCAAGCTTCTATATGAAATGCAATCTAAGTGTCATGCACTATATATTTACTGGAAAAAGGGATAATATAAGGGAAAATAACATGTAAAATAGAATAAGATCCTAAAAATAGAAAAATGATACATGTGAATGACATGAATTTCATGCAAATGAAACTAATGTTTAAGGAGCCTAAGGGTCTAAGTGTTGGACTAGCCCATTTTCTATAAATTCCTCATTAGCGTTGAATTAGCCCATTTTCTATAATTCCTCATTAGCGTTGGACTAACGAGGAAACAAGAATGAACCACAACTAGCATTGGACTAGTGTGGCGACGATACACATATTTCATAATAAAGCAAAGCAATAAATAATAACAAAGATAAATTAAAGCAATAAGCACATAGAAGCAGGTAATAGCACATAGGAGCACATAGCACATAAACATAATATTCTAGATGCAAAGTCCTAGGGAAAGCGAGTAAAAAACACATAAGCACATAGCACACATAGCACGCAAAAGTCCTAACTATTATACCGGGGAAGCCTAATTACAATCTACAATGGGAAAAGATAACAAATGACCTCTCTAACCTATCTATTATATTTTCTATCTAAAATACAGAAGCTTTTTGTTAAATAGATGAAAATATAAACTATCTATTGCATTAACTATCTAAATACAAAATTTTTGTTAAATAGAATATCACCTACCAATTACATTCCTTTGAATAATTAAAATTAAATTCAAATAAATAACATAACATAAATAAATGCTCACATATAAATAAAATAATAAACACAAAAAAGATACATAAAAAAATGCATAGAAAAAGCACATTGGAGCACGTAAAGAGATATTGAAAGGATAATAGAGGTACCTCCCATTCGAAGACTTGGCATAAGTTGCTAATAAAATTAACAAACAAGTCAAAAATACCACTATTTAAATAAATAAAGAAATAAAAGTAAATCCCAACAATTTGTCAGGTAAAAATGTTTAAGGGACAAAAACATAAATTTCAACAAGCCTAGGGAGTAAAAATGCAAAATATAGCAAGCTTGGGGAGTAAAATCTAATTTCTGCAACATTCAAAAGAAAAAATATAATTTCAGCAAGCTTAAGAGAAGAAAATTGCAATTTCCAGCAACATTTGAGGGTAAAAAATGTAATTCAAGCAAACAGAAGACATAGATTACAATTTCCAGCAACATTAGGGGGTTAAAAATGTAATTCCAGCAAAGCTTAATGGCTAAAATTGCAATTTTCAGCAACATGAGGGATCAAATTACAATTTTCAGCAACTTAAAAGGGCTAAATAAAAATTTCCAGCAACATTCAAAAGCCAAAAATATGATTTCAGCAAGATGGGGGACTAAACCGAAATTAATAGGATCTAAATGAAGAGAAGTTAAGCTCTAGGGGTCAATTTACAAATATTAAGGACCTAAGCACAACAATCAAAATATTTCGGGCGAAATAACAGGCTAATCAATATCCTAGGGGCTAAAATGCAAATATTAATTCTGATAAAAATAATAAAAAACATAAATAGATAAAAAAGAAACTAACCAAAATTTTTTTATTTTTATTTTTTACCGGTTTTTTCTTCTCTTTTTTTCTTCTTTTTTTTTTCTTTCTTCCTTTTTTATCTTCTTTTTTTTCTTTCCTTCCTTGCAGTTTCACTCCTTCTCTCTTCTATTTCTCTCTTCTTCTCCCTTCTCTTCTTCTTTCCTCTTCCTCTTATTCTCTTCTCTGTCTCGTTCTCTCCTCTCTCTCTCTCTCTCTCTCTCTTCTCTCTCTCTATCTATTTCTTTCATCTTTCCTCCCTTTCTTCTTTCTCTATACCCGAACTAATTTCTCCTTTCATAAATCATTCTTCTTCAACCTAAATCCATACAAATCAAACATAAACTTAATTTATGTACAAAAATTGAAAGGAGAGCCGTGAACCTTACCTGGACTCAGGGCAGAAGGTGAGGGCGATGGTGGTGGACCGTTGGGCTGAGGGAGGTGCTGGACTGATTGGTGAGTGAAATTGGTAAGTGATAGTGCAGGTGGTTGGCCGCTGATGGTGGAGGCAGAGCTTCGGCCGTTCAATGAGATTGATGGAATGGCTATGGCTAGTTGGCAGTTGGTAATTGGGTTGAGATGGTGGACCATGGGTGATGGTAGTTGACTGGTGAAGACTGGTGGCGCCTAGAGAGAGGTTGCTCTGGTGCTTTTCAGGCGGCACTGATGTTGTGCTTGGAGGTGAGCATGGATGGTTGTATGAAGGGGATGGAGGGTGAGAGTTGGGTTGATGCATAGTGGCAGGGGAGGGACCGTGTCGATGGTAGAGACTGGTCTTTGGGTGATTTTGGAGCTATTTGTGATGTGAATTGCAGGTGGTGATTTGTGTGTGTATATCGTGTGTGTGATTGTGTGTGTGCCTGTGCTTTGTGTCTGTGATTTGCTCTGTCTGGTTGTTTTTTGATTGTGCAGGTGTGTAAAGTGTATGTTTATGCAAATGAAATGGATGTATGGTGTGTGTGTATGTTTTGGTGCTACACGTGAGGTGTGTTTGTACAGGGTGTGTGAGGTGTGTTTGTGCAGTGTGTTGTGAAGGTGTTTGTGCAAGTGTGTTGTGAAGATGGTTTGGACAGGTGTGTGTATGTTTGTGAGCTGAAGGCCAAGAAAGCTGAGAGTTGTGGTGTGTGATGTGCGTGTGAAGTTGGTGGGCATTAAACTTGGTTGAAGCTTGGTGTTGAAGTGGTGGTTGTGGGGAAGAGAAAGGTAGAGAAGAGGGCTGCGATGATTGGTGGTTGCTGGCAGTGAGAAAACGAGTGAATTGTGTGAAGAGAGTGACGAGCGAGTAAGTGGTGTAGTGTAGGTGAAGTGGTGTGTTTGAATGTTGTGTGAAGAATGTAGGAGGAGTGCAAGAGTGAGGAATGTGTGTGAGGGAGAAATGAACCGAGAGGAGAGGAATTGTGTGCAGGTGGAATGAGTGAAAAGTGGAGAGTGGAAGAGTTATGTGTCTATAAATGGTGGAGAAGGAAAACAATGTGTAAGTGATTTTGTGCGAAGTGAGGGAAGATAGTGCAGAGAGGGAGATGAGGAGGAAAGTGAAGGTGTGTGTGTTGTCTGTGATTGTGACCACCCCACCTTACCCAGAGGTACACCAAAGAGCTTAGCGGATTGCCTGCCTAGCTCTCGCCAGGACTCAAATCACGCACTCGCTCAATACATACACATAATTAATGCAAAATAAAACACATTCATAAAGAAATATATTCATAAAATTCATTTGAAGTACAAGTATTACAAAAGGTTTTACACACTAAAATTTACATAGTATGTACAAGAATAGCCTAAACAAGTGGCTATCAAAATACACAAAACAAAACATGTAAAATGTCCAAAATCAGCTTTTCCAGCTTTAGTATTTTGGGAAACCTGGTTAAAGAAAACAAATGAACGGGATGAGCTATAATAGCCTAGTGAGTGCTCAAGTCATGCAACCATACCAGTAAAATGTGATTTTATTCAAGAAAGTATTTGACAAGCTAAATAAACAATATATGAACAAGTGAATTAACAAGTAGTCAATGGCAGATACGGGGCTCAACTACGGGAGCAAGCTCAACCGCAAAAGTAGCGAGTACTGAACATGTAACCAAGACATTCAAACCGAGATAATAGCTCAGGTCCTCACCAAGGAACATACCAGTATAAACAAGCAAGTACCCTAGCCACCATTCACCTTGTAACCTCCATACAGGCTACCACATCCAGGGAGTAATCTCAACCTTGGAAGGGCCAACAAGCAAGAAAGTTCAATCCGGAGTTGGCCTCTTAGAGGAATTCAACTCAATTGGGGAAAGAACAACACGCCCTAAAACACCCAGCACCTTATGAACTCCAACTCATGAGCGGGTTGACTAACCGTGAAGTAACGGTGAAGTTAGTCACGGAAGTCTCAATCACAAATAACACATATAATAGTGAAAGCATGTAACACATTGCAGGAATAGATGCGATAAAGTACACATCTTTCCTCAAGTAACACATTTCATTAGATAAGCATGTCAAGTATAACATATCATTGCATGCATCGAAATAATAATGTCAAGTATTACATGGCATTTCATGCATCATGCACACATAAGAACACTCACCTGAAATGCCTAAGAAAAGATTTCGCGATAAGGTTGAGTCTCACTTGTGGATCCTGAAATTCACGAGAAAAATAATCGTATAAAAACCTGACTAAAATCTAAGAAATTTGATAAGAAAATTTGAGAAATATCCCACGTCTTTCTAGGGTAATTAGGTTTGGAGTTTAGGGTTTTACCCTAGGGTTTAGGGTTTTCAAAATTAGGGTTTTCTACCTTTTTAGGGTTTTGCTCGGAAAGATTTGATTCACTAATAGCTCATCTACGGAAATTTCTGCACGCTCAAATCACTAAATTACAACTTATATAACTTTAAATCATAGCCTAATCACTTTTATTTCTTAGGTTTTACCAAAATTTCGGCAGCACTTCCCCTATAATCGGACTAACCCAAAATTTTAAACCTTGCAAGAAAAACATCCAAACAACCCAATCTCAAGTAGTTCTACCAATTTCACATCAAACTCACTTCAATTTCACCCAAATTTATCATAAAAACACATGAATCTCTCCAAGGTTCTTCAACCAAATCCTACTTAAATCATGTCATTTCAAGATTAACTCACTATCTACAAGTCATACAAGCCCATAAACCTCATATTCATGGAATAAAACTTCATATTTCATGGCTAAAATAAATCATACTTAACAATAGAGGCATGGTTTAAAAGCTACAAAACTACAAATTTATACTTGAAATAAGAAGAGAAGTCCTTGGGAAATACCTTGAATAAGGCAAGATCTTTGCTTAGGAGGAAGATTAACTCACTTTCTATGGATGAAAAGTGATCAAATGGAAGTAAAAAGCTCCAAGAAAATGAAAGAAAATGGAGAGAAAAGAGAGAAGAAGTGGCCGGTTTTGAGAAGAAGAAAAAGAGAGAAAAATGCCTAAGTAAAGAAGAAAAGAAATGGAATAGAATTGGCAAAAAGTTTGACCAATCAAAGCAAGATAAAAGCAAAGTTAGAGCTTGACTTTCTTACCATGGTAGACCACACTTGGCTAATGGTAATTAGAAGGGATTTTTATTATTTATCCTATACTTAAATCTTGCAAGACATTCTAGGTACAAGTCTTAAGGGAAATGGTACAACATGCTAGTAAAATAGAAAATCATTCCTTATTATTTTTCACTAATTTCGGACCTTCTTTTTTTTTTTTTTCCTAATGAACATAATACAAAATAAATAGTTTTGGCATGAATTTCTAGGGTGTTACAGTGATGAATGGAGCTAGGAGTGTGTGTGTGTGTTGAGAGAGCCGAGAGTGAGGGTTGTGAAAATTGTCAAGTGAGAGTGAAATGGTGAGTGATCAAAAGTAAGTAAAAATCTCCCAAAATCTACTGAATTGGGTGCAAGTTGGGGGGTGATGATGATGGTGTTTGATGGACTGATGGGTTAAGTAGAATTGGCGGTGTAGGGTGGCTGGAAGTATGGCCATAGGGCTGTTTTTTATGGCTGCTATAGCAGCAGGCTACAAACGCATCCTTTCTCTCTCTCTCTCTCTCTCTCTCTCTCTCTCTCTCTCTCTCTCTCTCTTTTTCTTTTAAGTATTGAAATTTCGTAAGAAAAATAAAGGAAATGAAATGAAATCAAATAAACCACTTGGACTCCCTAAAATTATATTAAAAAATAATATTAAAATTCGACATTACAAGAAGAAAGAGCATTCAATATAAATTAGAAGTTAATATACTATTGAAAAGCACAATATTTATGGACAACAAGATAAGAATTTGACATAAATACCAAACAGATTTTAAAAATCACGAAAATTTTTATAGAAAATTTGTAAATGTATAAAATGCAAATATAATAAAACTTTCACACAAAATTTTAATAAAAAAGATGCATTAGAAAACGCGCCATTAACTTTAGAAATACAAAAAATGTAAATATATATTAAATAACTCCAAAAAATTATTAAAAATAAAAAAATGATAAAATATACAAAAAATGTGAATTTGGAAATTAAAATAAAATTAAAATATATTTACATACTGAAATTACTATTTTTCCCCGATATGACTATTTAGTCACAATATATACAAAATTTGCAATTAACCCTTGAAAATTAAAAAGTATCCCCAAATGAAATAAAATAATTTTTTTAAAGGGTGTATCAAAATTTGGTGTCTACAGCAGGAAAAGATAAGTGAAGACTATGAACTTAACCATAATCTGATGCTGGTTTTTGATGAAGATGTTAAATTGTTAGAGAGGTTCCCTTCAAAGGAAGAAGTTAGGCATGATGTATTCTCTATGGATGGATAAAGCATCATGGGGCCCGATGGATTCACTAGAAAATTTTTCACTACAGCTTGGGATATAGTAGATGAGTATGTACATAATGCAGTTCTTAGCTTTTTTTGTGGTGAAGAAATTCTGAAGATCATATCTGCTGCATTGATTGTGCTTATTCCTAAAGTGAGCTCTCCACAAGATTTTATTCAATTCAGGCTAATAAGCTTGTGCAACTTTATTAACAAGATTATTAATGGGATCTGTTGATGTGCGCAAGGGTAGCGAGATTGCCAAGACTGCTTGATGAATCCAAGTTGTACGCTTTGAACCCTTCTCCAACGAAGAACTAAGTTCTAAAACTCTAATTTAGGACCAATGTGAGCGAGTTCAATATGCCTAAACTATAGTTCTAAAGACTTGATCAAACGCGAAAGAATGAACTCTAAGCTAGGGTTTGGGTCGCCACAATGATAACTTGATAAGACCAAGAGTAGTTCTATTCCAAGAACCAAGAAAACTCTCAATTGAGAGTTTTCTTGGTTCTTGGAATAGAACTACTCTTGGTCTTATCAAGTTGAGAGTTTTCTTGATTCTTGGAATAGAACTACTCTTGGTCTTATCAAGTTATCCTTGTGGCGACCTAAACCCTAGCTTGAGTATTTCTTTCGTGTTTGATCAAGTTCTTAGAGTTTTAGATTAGACATATTGAACTCGCTCACATTGGTCTAGTTTAGAGCTTTAGGTTCTTAGTTCTTCATTGAAGAAGCATTCGAAGCTATCATACTTAGATCATTCAAGCGGTCTTGGCAATCTCGCTACCCTTGCGCACATCAATTGGTATCAGAGCCTTGGTTCTTGATTTTTCTAGGTTTATTCAATCCAAATTTTTCCTTAGAAAAATTGGATATATCCCTCTTTTATTGCTTTTAATTTGTTGTTTTGTCAAGTGCTTCGTGCCTCGTCAAACAACTTGTGTTTTTGTTTCTTGTTCCTTGCGATCGTGTCTTGTCTTCCTAATTTTGCTTCTGTCCAGCTTTGTTTCTTATCTATTCGTGTGTCCTTTTGTTGTTTAATCGTGATTCTTGAAGAGTCCTAAGGTTTTAGAGTTGTTCTTGGTTGTTTCCAATCAAGAATTCTAGGGTTTTGTGTGGTATTTTCGAAATCTTGACTGTTTTTACTGTTTTCTTGATTTTTTCTTGTGTCAAAAACTTTTCAAGAAAAAGAATTTTCTTGCACCTAGCACACGGATTCAGTTTCTTGAAGGTTTGAAGTTGTTTTGGTTGTTTTTTTTTTAATTGTTCTTGGTGAAAAAAAAAGAAAAAAAAGAAACAAAAAAAAGGGTGTGCTTAAGAAAAGAAAAGAAGAAGCCAAGCACAAAGAAAAATCAAAGAAAAAGAGGCTGCACAAGGTTTAAAAAGCCGTGCAAAACAATTTATTCAATTTTTTTTTTAAGGTTTCTTAGTGTTTTGAATACAATTCTTGAAATTCTTGAACTTACTAGTTGAGTTCTTGAAGTTCTTGAAAGCTGTCTTGGTGTTTTCTTGAAGTTGTTGCAAGTTGTCTTGAATCTGGAATTGTTTGGCTTGTTTCTTGGAAATCTTGCACGAATTTCTGAAGATTTAAGACTGATTTTGGAAGTTCTTGAACACCTCTTGGACGTTTCTCTTGGAGGAACACAAGTTCTTGAACCTTTGATTGTGAAATTTACTTGAAAACGCTTGCTGGAAAATTTTTTCTGTTGAAGCCAAATCGTGTTCCTTAATTTTTCCAGCTTGTTGAACGACCAAAAGAGGAGAATTAGGACTGCTTTGTTGTTTGAATAAGCAAACAAACCTAGTCTTAAAGGGGGAAGGAGAGACGTTAGGAAGGAAATAAGGAAATCCAAAGGGATTTGGTCAAAGATCCTTGTTTCCTAATCGGTGAGACTTGTGCATGTGCTGGAGGTTTCCTTAAGTGTTCTAAACGTCCAGCTTGTTTCCTTATTGATTTTGGGCTGGAATTTTTCTATCTTATAGCCATTGCTTGGTTTCCTAATTGTGCTAATTATTGTTGTGTTGGAATTTTTAGGAAAGTGGTGCAAGAATCTTAATTGAACTACGGTTTGTGGATCCTATCTTCATTAGGAAATCTTGAAAACTTTGTTTTTATACAAGAACACTATTTTCTTCCAAGAAAACTTTGAAAATCAAGATTTTACACACAAGAATACCACACATTAGGGTTTCCAAATTGTGTTTTCTTGAGTCAAATCTTGTATTTTTCGTCTTTGCTTGGACTTCTCTTGATCAAACTGTAGCACCCTAGAAAATGCACATATAAGAGACATTTTTTTTCTTATTTAGGGTTAAGTGTTAATCCTAGATTTATTAGTTGGAAGATTTTCATTTTAAGCAAGAACACTTAAGTATTACATTTAGAATAATTTTACTTGACCATTTAATTTATATTAGAGTTTAAATTTTGCTTAATTTATTCTACTATTTTCTAGCCTTTTACTACTCGAATTTTAGCTCAATTTTACTCGAAAATTTCACTTATTTTCTTGCTTTATTTTTTTTCCCTTAGCTGAAATTTTTCTCTTTCTTTTCTTTTTCTCTTGGCCGAGTTTCTTTCTTTTCTTTTCTTGCTTGTGGCCGAATATTCTTTCCCTATTTTTCTCTCATTTTTCTTTAATATTTATTCTATAATATTACTAATTACTAGGTGATAAAGTGGTTAAAAATTCCACCAATTAAATTAAACCAAGTTAGCCACTAATGCATTAAAAGACTAAACCTAAATCTTACTCTTGTTATACTTTAATTGGCTATCATTTTACCTACCTTTTTCTTTATTTCTTTTCTATTTTTCTAGCCTATTTCTCTCTCTTTTCCCTTGCTCTTGGCCGGCCCCTTTGCTACCCCTTTTCCTCTCATTTTTTTTCTCTCAACTTCTTGGAGCTTTTTCTTCAAACTTTGGACAAATTCCACCATAGAAAGTGAGGTTTTCTTCTTCCTAAGCAAGGTTCTAAGCTTGTTTAAGGTATGTACTATGAACTTTTGCTATTAATTTCAAGTTTTATTTGAGTTTTATTCAAGTTTTATTTAGGGTTTTGTTCAAGTTTTACTTTCACAGCCATACTGGACCAGTTTTAGTAAAACTTTCATAACTTGGTATAGATAACTTGGATTCGAGTGATTCTTGTTGTTTTAGAAACTAGATTGATAGGGCTTTCCAACGGTATAAGGCTTGCACTGTGATTCATTTTATATTAATCGCAGAAAGTTTGCAAAGTTGGCTGAAAATTTGATTCTGCGTAAAACAGTTTTGATGATGAGCCAAATTGAGGGCTGATTTTGAACCGGTTCTAGTTGGAATTTGGATTGATGATCTTCACGAAAGTTGTAGCCCTATAAACGTACTTTAAAACCATGTAATCAGAATTCCCTGGTTCTTGGTGGATTGACCCCAAAAATGGCACGAAGTTGGCTGAAAACCAACCCTGTGCAGATTTAGGTAAAGATTCTTGGAGTAGAATTCTTAAAATTTAGTGGAATCTTGATTGAATTTGGGCTTGAACTGAACCTAGATGTTGTAGAACTTGTTGAATTTGGGTTGGATGGCTGATTTTCTTGCAGGAAAAAAACTTTGGTTTGGTCCGATTTTAAGGGGAGATGCCGCCGAAATTTTGGTAGGAATAAAGAAGGGAAAAATGGAACATGAAACTTCCAACCTAGAACATGTTAAAATTAAAGAGTTAATGTGCAGAAATTTTAGGTAAAATGATCTAGTAATGAGCAAAGTTCCTAGAAAAAGAGAACCCTAAAATGAAACCCTAAACCCTAAACCCTAGAAACCCTAAAACCAAAACCCTAGAAATAAGTGGGATATTTCTTGGATTTCTTTACTAAATTAATTAGGGTTTAAATCGGATTTTCATCAGATTATTTCTTTTAAATTTCAGGGTCCGAAAACACATCACGACCATTTCACGAGAGATTTTCTTAGGCTTTCCAGGTGAGTGTCTTTATGTGTGCATGATGCATGAAATGTGATATTTTATTTGATAAATATTATGTGAAAATTTGCAATTATTATGTGAATACCTGTGCTACTTGAGGAAAGATGTGTACTTTATCACATCTATTCCGCAATGTGTTACTTGCTTTCATTGACCAATGTGTTATTTGTGTGTGCGTGAGACTACCGTGACTAACTTCACCGTTATTTCACGGATGGTCAACCCGGCTGCACGTGGGAGGACATAAGGTGTTGGGTGTTTTAGGGCTTGATGTTCTTTCCCTTTTGAGTTGTGAATCCTCAAAGAGGCCAACTCCGGATTGAACCTGTTTGCTTGTTGGCCCTCCAGGGTTGAGAATATCTCCCTGGATGTGGTAGCTTGTACGGAGGTTATAAGGTGATTGGCGGTTAGGGTTTGTGCTTGATAAAACTGATATGTTCTTTGATAAAGACCTGAGCTATTATCTCGGTCCAAATATCGTGGCTACATGATCAGTACTTGCTCTTTCTGCGGTTAAGCTTGCTTCCGTAGTTGAGCCCTGTATCCTCCTTTGACTACATGTTAAATTAAATTGTTTATATCTTGATTTATTAATTTAATTGTTCGATTATTTCATTTACTAAAATAATGAGTTCTTGATATGATGGCATGACTTGGACATTCACTGGGCTATTATAGCTCATTCCATTTTATTTGTTTTCCTTTACTCAGGTCACCTGAAAAATTAAAGCTGGACCGACTGGTTTTGATTATTATAAAAGTTTCAGTTATTGTAATAGCCGAACTGTGTTAGGCTATTTTTTTTGAAAATCACGTATATTATGACACATATACTTTTGATGTGAATTGTACCTTATGTTAAATAAAATGAATGTATTTTATTTATTTCATTTTATTTTAGTTATTTTATTTTAAGTTAAGTACGCTCAGACGTTTGCGTGAGTGCGTATCGAGACCTGGCGAGAGCTAGGCAGGCAGTCTGCTAAGCCCTTTGGTGCGCCTCTGGGTAAGGTGGGGCTGTCACACAAACCCTACTCTAAGCTTTCCACATTGATTACTCTCATATTTATTCTTGTGTTTGAGTTGCTATGAGGTCTTGGTGAGATTGATTTAGTAGGTTTTTATCTAAGAGCCTACAAGAAAGCATCTCAAGAGTGGAAAAAGGCTTAGTGGTGAGCTCACTAGAGGGAAAAAGCCAACAACTTGAGTGATGCACGAGGGAACGAGTGTATACACTATGGGAGAGAAGTAAGGCAATTTCCTTTTATTTGTTATCGTTACTAACTTGTTTTTGCAGGAATTTTCTTTGTAGTCATGGCCGAGCAAGTTGACCAAAAGTTTAAGGACATTGAGACCTTGTTGAGAACCATGCAAGAGGACTTTAGGAGGATTCATACACGCATGGATGATGTAGAGTCATCTGTGAAGGGAAAAGTAAGAGTGTTCAATAATCCAACCATTGAGGAAGAGTAAGAGGATTACGATTCAAATTATGAAGAGATTATTTCACGTAAAGGAAGGAGGGTGCGCAACCAACAAGATGGCAATCTTGGAAGTATCAAAATGAAGATACCTCCATTCCAAGGAAAGCTTGATCTTAAGGCGTACCTTGAATGGGAACGCAAAGTAGAGCACGTATTCAATTGCCACAACTACTCCGAGGAGAAAAAGGTACAATTAGCTACAGTTGAATTTATTGATTATGCTAGTGTTTGGTAGGATCAGCTTGTGAAGGATAGGAGAAGATGTGATACTGAGCCCGTGAGGACATGGAGAGAGATGAAAGCAATCATGAAGAAGAGATTTGTGCCGAGCTACTACTCTCGTGACCTACATCAACGTCTACAATTCCTAAGGCAAGGATCAATGACGGTGGATGAATACTATAAGGAGATGGAGATGCTCATGATCCGAGCTGATATTAGGGAAGATGGAGAGGCGTTAATGTCACGATTTATTGCTGGACTCAATGCCGAGATTAGAGAAGTCTTGGAGCTTCAACATTTCTTGGAGATTGGTGATCTTGTAGAGAAGGCTATCAAGATAGAGAGGCAACTTAAATCACGCAAGGCAAGGGCATCGATGAGCAACACTAATCGAGCTCAATGGAGAGAAAACCGAACAAGCGAAAGGCGTGGTTTTCAAGCTCTAGGGAGGATCGATCTTTTTCACATTTTAGAGAAAACCGAGTTGCTCCACAAGCAAGGGAGTTCGTGAAGAACAAACAAGAGGTATCAACCTCTAGACCTCAATCAAAGCCTAAGGGAGAAAATTCCACACGAATGAGGGATGTCCGATGCTTTAGGTGCCAAGGTTTTGGACACATGGCTTCAAATTGTCCAAACAAAAGGGCTATAGTTATGATGGATGATGGAGATGTGGCAAGTATAACTTCTAGTGATGATGATGAGATGCCACCATTGGAAGGAGAAAGTGATTCTGAGAAAGCTTATGATGCTGATCATGGAGAGACACTTATAACAAGGCGAGCCTTAAGTCTGTAACCTAAGGGGGACGATGACCATATTCAAAGGGAAAATCTCTTCCATACTCGATGCACTGTCTTCAATAAGGTATGCAATTTGATTATTGATAGTGGAAGTTGTACTAATGTTGCTTCTACTTTGTTTATAGATAAGCTTGGATTAGAGTCTATAAAGCATCCAAAACCCTACAAATTGCATTGGCTTGCTGACACTGAGGACATGAAGGTGACTAGACAAGTACTTGTGCCATTCTCTATTGGTAAGTATAAGGATGAGGTATGGTGTGATATTATACCTATGCAAGCATGTCACATTCTTCTTGGATGTCCTTGGCAATTTGATCGAAAGATACAACATGATGGTTACCTTAACAAATACTCGTTTATGTGGAATGGTAAGAAAGTCTCTCTTAATCATTTGTCACCTATTGATGCTCATGTTGACCAAGTAAGAATTGCAAAAGATTTCAAAACTAGAGAGGGTCAATCGAGCAACAAAGAAGGAATAAGCAAAAGGGAGGAAAAGAGTGAGTCAGACTTACCAATGGTAAGGGCCGAGAGAGAAAAGAAAGAGAGAAAAGAAAATGAGGGAAAAGAAAGAAAAAGAGTTAATGCTTATGCTACCAAGAGTGAAATCGAAGAAGTGTTGATGGCTAAGCAACAAGTGCTTATAGTTTGTACAAAGATGTTTTCTTTTCCATTAATGATATTGATCATTCTCCTCCTAGTGTGGTTGTTTCTTTATTGCAGGATTTTAAGGACTTATTCCCTGAAGAAATACCACGTGGCTTACCACCATTGAGGGGTATTGAGCACCAAATTGACTTTATACCTAGTGCAAGTATTCCAAATCGCCCTGCATATCAAGCAAATCCTGAGGAAACAAAGGAAATTCAATGCCAAGTGGATGAACTCGTTGATAAAGGCTTTGTTCGAGAGAGCCTAAGTCCATGCTCCGTACCCGTGATACTTGTTCCAAAGAAAGATGGTACGTGAAGAATATGTGTAGATTGTAGAGCCGTCAATAAAATAACGGTAAAGTATCATCATCCTATTCTTAGATTAGATGACATGCTAGATGAGTTGTATGGTTCTACTATCTTTTCAAAAATTGATCTTAAAAGTGGCTACTTCCAAATTAGAATGAAAGAAGGGGATGAATGGAAAACTGCTTTTAAGACTAAGTATGGGTTATATGAGTGGTTAGTTATGCCGTTTGGATTAACTAATGCTCCTAGTACCTTTATACATCTTATGAATCATGTATTTCGTTCTTTTGTCGGTAAATTTGTAGTAGTATATTTTGATGATATCCTAGTGTATAGTAAGTCCCTAGAAGAGCATGTTAATTATTTGCATGAAGTCTTTCTTGTTCTTAGGGAAAATCAACTATATGCTAATTTGTCTAAGTGTACCTTTTGCATGGAGTCTGTGGTTTTGCTTGGTTTTGTAGTAAGTTCACAAGGCATTAAGGTGGACGACTCCAAGGTACAAGTTATAAGAGATTGGCCGACTCCCACTAATGCAAACGAGGTGAGGTCTTTTCATGGTCTTGCAAGTTTTTATAGGAGGTTTGTGCGTAATTTTAGCACTATTGCTGCACCTCTTAATGAACTTGTCAAGAAGAACGTAGTGTTTAAGTGGGAAGGTAAGCATGAATAAGTTTTTAATTTATTAAAGGAAAAACTAACTCATGCTCCTTTGTTAGGTTTGCCAAATTTGACAAGGTGTTTGAAGTAAAGTGTGATGCTTCTGGGGTTGGAATTGGTGTTGTTCTTATGCAAGAATCAAAGCCTATTGATTACTTTAGTGAGAAATTGCAAGGTGAAACATTGAATTATCCAACCTATGATAAAGAGCTCTACGCATTGGTGAAAACCTTGCAAACATGGCAACACTACTTGCTACCTAGGGAATTTGTCATTCATTCTGACCATAAGAGCATGAAGTTCTTGAAGTCTCAAGGTAAATTGAATAAAAGGCATGCTATGTGGTTAGAATTTATTGAGACTTTTCCCTACATCATCAAATACAGGCAAAGTAAGGAGAACATTGTAGTTGATGCACTCTCAAGGAGGTATACTCTTCTTACCACTTTACATGCTAAATTGCTTGGTTTTGAACTTGTTAAGGGCTTGTATGAGAATGATGCTGATTTTTCTCACCTTTGGAAGCTTTGTGAAAAACGAGCTCATGAGGGATACTTTAGGCATGATGGTTATTTGTTTAAAAGTGATAAATTGCGTGTGCCTAATTGTTCTCTTCGTGAATTGCTTGTTAGGGAAACACATTGGGGAGGTGTTATGGGACACTTTGGAATTAAAAAGACTTTGTCTGTTTTAAATGAGCATTTTTATTGGCTAAACATGCGACATGATGTTCAATTTGTGTGTGATAAATGCCTTACATGTAGGCAAGCAAAGTCAAAGTTTAAACCACATGGTTTATATTCTCCTCTACCCGTCCCTCATCAACCTTGGGTAGACATATCTATGGACTTTGTTTTAGGTTTACCAATGTCATCTAGTGGTAAAGATAGCATATTTGTTGTAGTTGATAGGTTTAGCAAAATGGCTCACTTTATTGCATGTGCTAAAACCAATGATGCTACACATACTACTGACTTGTTCTTTAAGGAAATTGTACGTTTGCATGGCATGCAAAGAATAATTGTGAGTGATCGTGATGTTAAATTCCTTAGTCACTTTTGGCGCACATTGTGGAGTAAGTTGGGCACGAAATTGTTGTTTTCTACTGTTGCACATTCACAAACTGATGGTCAAACTGAGGTTGTTAATAGAACACTCACTACTTTGTTACGTGCAATCATACAACATAACTTAAAGAATTGGGAAAAATGCCTTCCACACATTGAATTTGCTTACAATCGTGTGACTCATTCTACTACTTCCTACTCACCTTTTGAGATTGTTTATGGGTTTAATCCTTTAACACCTTTAGATATTCTTCCTTTGCCTACTAACGAACGTGTAGATTTGGATGGTAAGAAGAAGGCTGATTTTGTTAGGGAATTACATGCTAAGGTGAGAGCTAATATTGAGAAAAGGAATAAGCATTATGCAAGAGTTGCCAACAAAGGGTGTGTGAAGATGGTTTTCGAACCTGGTGATTGGGTGTGGATGCACATGAGGAAAGAGAGGTTTCCTACTCAAAGGAAATCCAAACTTGGCCCACGTGGAGATGGTCCCTTCCAAGTGCTTGAACGCATAGGAGACAATGCCTATAAGATCGACCTACCAAGTGAGTATGGGGCTATAAGCGCTACTTTTAATGTTTCTGATCTTACTCTTTATGATGTAGGTGATTCGAGGGTGAATCCTTTCGAGGAAGAAGAGAATGATATGGATCAAGGAGACTTTCTAAATGAATCGAAAATAACAATTACCAAGGATCCTTTGCAAGGCTTAGATGGACCAATGACACGTGCTAGATCAAGGAGAATGAAGGAAGCGTTGCATGGATTGATTATGGACTTGCATGAGAAAGAGGTTGCTTGGGCCAATAATTCACCATCACCACTACTTGTAAACGTGATTATGGCTGAAGAAAATGATCATGAAGCTGTCCAAATTTATGAAGAGACTTCGCAAGACCAGCCATGAAGATTGAAGTCCAATCTTGGATTGAGATGGACGACCAAGCTCATGAAAAGCATTCGGCCAGCCTGTGAGGCCTTTAAGTTATTGTTTTCTTATTGTTTTTAATAAAGTTCTAGAACTCTAGTTGTTATTTAAGTAGATTCCTTAGTGTTTCAAAGTTGTTTTAGTTAAGAATTCTATTTAGTCAAGTATTAGGTTTTGATAGTTGTTTAAAGACTTAAGTTCTAGAACTATCTTGTAAGCCTATTTAAAGGCCTTTTTACTATTACGAATTTAACAAGAATTTTCAGAATAATTTCGTGTGTTTGAGAGGTCAATTGAGAGTTTTCTTGATTTTTGGAATAGAACTACTCTTGGTCTTATCAAGTTATCCTTGTGGCGACCTAAACCCTAGCTTGAGTATTTCTTTCGTGTTTAATCAAGTTCTTAGAGTTTTAGATTAGACATATTGAACTCGCTCACATTGGTCTAGTTTAGAGCTTTAGGTTCTTAGTTCTTCATTGAAAAGGCATTCGAAACTATCATACTTGGATCATTCAAGCAGTCATCAAGTGAAACGTACAACTTGGATTCATCAAGCGGTCTTGGCAATCTCACTACCCTTGCGCACATCATCTGTCCCAAGAGCCCACATTAAACACGTAACGGGAACCTTCACAACGATCGCAATCCATAGGACAACTCTCCCAAAGGATCTTTCTTGTGTATCTCGAGCAATCTAACCCCAATTCTACCCAAGAATTGAAATGAGATTGATAAAGAATCCCAAACCCTAACCCCAAACGTTAGTTAGAACTCAGGGATATCAAAATAATTCACGAATCACTCGTGGAACTCAAAAGTCTCATAAAGAGAATCAGAGAGGAAAATCCCTCATAATTTTATTCAACTTCAATAATCTATCTCAGCAATGATAATTGTTAGTCTTATATGACTAAATATACCCTAAAGAAACCAATATAGAAAGTAACTAACCTATACATGTCATAAACTGAGTAAAAATGCAAAAAGTAAGTAAAATTGTAAAGCTGCGGACCGAGACCATGAGGTCAGCCTTCGAAACGGCCTTGATTAGAACATCACTTTGCCTTAGCGCACCTTCTGACAGAGGCCGGCCTTCATCAAAAGCTTTCTTCTAACCTTTTCCTCACACTGTCTTCTGCACCTTTGCGGGTGTACTCCTCCCAGCCTTGTATGACCTCTTCCTTTCGCTCCTTTGGTCATCCTTAATGCTTCTAAACCTCCATTTTGGGTGACTAAGGCCCCATCCCTTGGTGATGCACTAGTGACGACTCGAATGCCTCCATCTACTTGAGCGGCCGCCACTTGGTTCATATCATTTCCCTCTTCTTCAAAAAGATTCGTCCTTGAATCTAGCTTCGTAATATCTCCACCCTGAGGAATGTCAACAACTTACAAAGAAGTTTTTGGCACACAAGAAATTTGGTTAGCATGATTTGCCTTCTCCAACTTCTTATTCTCTCCCGTACTCTCCCCGACCTCCTTAGACAACTTCATATGGTACTTATGAGCTTCCAAAGGTGACAATGGAACTAATGTGATATCCTTCCTACGCCAAGCAAACAAACATTGATTCTTATATCCATCATATAGCACCCGACGGTCAAACTACCACGGACGCCCTAGTAGTAAGTAACACGCTCCCATAAGCGCCACATCACATAAAACCTTATCTTTGTAGGCTCCAATTGTGAACTCGACCTCGATTTGCTTGGTCACTTTCAATTCGCCACTATCTCTAACCCACTGCAGTTTATAAGGCTTGAGATACTTCATTGTTCTCAAATTAAGCTCATCTACCAACAATGAATTCACAAGGTTAGTGCAACTCCCAGAGTCAACGACAATGCCACAAACCTTGTCCCCAGTGAAACACTGAGTGGGGAAGACTGATTCTTTCTGCAAATCAGGTTTAGCTTCCTTAGGGTGCTCATCTGAAATTTTCCTTGTAAAAAAAGCTCTCCCTTGTCAAGTTTGCAGCTAATGGGACCTTTACTATTGCTTGCTTCCTCCAGTGGTGGCATCTTCTCATTATTTGAAGAACCACTCTCTATGTCTCTTCCATCCAACACTAGGATGCCACATGACCACGTCCCTAGCACTTGAAGCACTAGATGTCATGCGCTCTCATAAGTGCCTTCATCTGCCTTTTGCCTTCACCCATGCTTTCCTTTAGCTTGCTTAAGTCCCTAGGCCTCTCATCTCGGTCCCTCCTATCATACCAGCCAGTCCTCCCATAAGAAGATCCTGTACCTCCTCGCTTCCTCGCCTTGAGTTGCTTTTCAACAATCTCTACTTTTTGAACCAAGTCCTCCAACTTCACATAGGATTGCAACTCAACAACCTCTCAAATCTCTTGATTTAGGCCAGCCAGAAATCTTGCCATTGTGGCCTCTCGATCCTCCATTACATTGGCCCGAATCATTGCCATCTCCATGTCTTTGACGTACTTATTAACACTCCTACTCTCTTGAGTCAATGACTGCAACCTCTGATATAGCTCACGGTAGTAGTCATGGTTTGCCGTCGTGGATCGTGGTCGCATCGCAGTCGTCGTTGTTTCACATCCGTCGCGGCATATCGGTCAAATATCGGGTGATACGCACATTAGAGCAAAAAAATTTTTTTAAAAAATCTAAAAAAATCACTAAAAATAAAAAATACCATAACAAATACGATTATCAAATTAAATGTACTAAATACCTATATTGTCATATATAACCACCAATTATTTAACTAAAGTAATGTTGCTATAACCATAGAACTATAGTATTAGCAATAAATGATTTTTGCATCAATTTTATATGACATCAAGACTTAAATATAAGAATAAAACCATCATATCTTATATAGTATAATAAGAATTACACAAAGAAAGTACTAGTATTTAGTTCAATACATCAAAGAAACATATATCTATCAAATAATATTTATACAATACAAAGACATAATATGTAAGCATTTTTACCATATTCTCAATAAGCATTTTCATCATAAATTGATCGATAAGAACTTTTGATTGAATTGGGATGATAAATCTACAAAAGGTTGTAAAATTGAAAAAAAAAAATCTATGTAGTGTAATAATAATTTTTTATCTTTTGATCTAAAATATTGTTGGCAAGAAAGAAAGAGTGAGACGATGGGGTTAGATTTTTTGGTACAAGATAGATTTTCTCTTTTAAGGTTATGAGATATGCTTAATACTTAACTCCAATTTACACTCCCGTTACTTTGTATGGCATGGTGAAAAGGTTTTTAATTAATTATTCCAACATTTTGGTTATTATTCTTCAACTTTTTGTTTTCATTTTACTATTTTGTTATTAAAGCAAAAGGTTGGCAAGAATCTTGTTTACCTTTTCAAGTTTTTTGAGTTTATAACGGTACATATACTGATACATATGGCCGAGATCTCGATCGATTTTCACTGATATGGTGTCATACCGTTCATATCGACCGATATCGCCGATTTCTCGATGATATGTATCCGATATAGTTCTAAAAGCAGTGCAAGTAACGGTATTGTAACGGTAAGCTCCGTTCCAGTTATGGCTCTGGCTATACGTTGCGAACTCGGGTGATATGGCAAACCATGGTAGTAGTGGCCAGGCACGAATCTCCTCCGCATAACAATCTTTATTTCCTCCCATTTACGGATAGGTTGCTCTCCACATCTCCGGCTGGTAGTGGTCATCTGGTCCCATCACACACTTGCATAGTCTGAAAATTCTACAGCTGCAAGCTTCACCTTTTTCTCCTCGGAGTAATGGTGCAATCAAATATGTGTTCTACTTTGCGTTCCTATTCCAAGTAGAGCTCAAGATCACTTCAGCCTTGAAAGGTTGGAATCTTCATTTTGATGTTGCTAATGTTGCCATCACGAGCTTGCTTAACTCTCCTATATCTCCTCTCACCCTCCATTTCATCATTGGAATCTCCAAACTCATCCACTAATGATCTCCTTCGATGACTCCTATGGCTACTCCTGGACCTCGAATGTGAACGTCTCCTCTGCTCCATTTGTTCACATACAGCCTCTACTGCCTGTCTAATGCCTTGTTGGATACTTGCATTCAATGTGTCAACCAAATTTTTGATATCAAAAGCTTTAGACTCCCCTCGTTAGACATAATGAACTTTAGAGTAAACAAATGAATTTGATGGAAGAAGGATATAAACTCAACTAAGGCAAGAATTACTACGGAAAGAAAACTACCCAATGCCAACACTCACAACAAAAGACAAGAAATTGGACAGAAAATACTTCGGATGAATAGTAATTCGGGACGCACAGTACCTGATGAACAGTGTGCTATAGTGACGATGAACAGCGACACAAATTTTTTTTAAACAATGGGATGAGATTCTTGATGATTTTTGTTAACGAATAATCAACAAGTCACCAATAATTAATAACCCAATTAACAAAAAGACAAAAGACATGAAATTTTTAGGGTTTCTAAATGCCCTGAATCAAAGACAACACTAAAGTGGCAAAGAAAATTGCAAGAAATTGTAAAAAATAGCAGAAAATTGCAAGAGTATTGTAGGAAAATTCGATTAAGACACTAGAAATTATGCAAAGCAACAATTCCCCAATTACAAAAGCAACAAAGCTCAAAACCCACAATAATAGAAAAACCCTAAGAATGAATTTGCTCAAGAACAATAGACAGACACAAAAATTGCTGTAGGAATTTAAGAAAAATAAAGAGAAAAAGATATATTCAATCTCAAAGAATCGAAATTCAAGAGATGGATTAGGGAAACCTGATACCAAGAACCCAAAAGCTTTGATAAAAATTGATGCGATCCGACCCAAGACCCCACATTAAACACGTAATGGCAACCTTCACAATGATCACGATCCATGGGACAACCCTCCCAAAGGATCGTTCTTGTGTATCTAGGAGCAATCTAAACCCAATTCTACCCAAGAATTGAAACAAGATTGATAAAGGATTCTAAACCCTAACCCCACACGTTGGTTAGAACTCAAGGATATCAAAATAATTCACGAATCACTCGTGGAACTCACAAGTCTCACAAAGAGAATCAGAGAGGAAAATCCCTCGTAATTTTATTCAACTTCAATAATCTGTCTCAACAATGATAATTGTTAGCCTTATATAACTAAAAATACCCTAAAAAAACCAATATAGAAAGTAACTAGCCTATTACATGTCATAAACTGAGTAAAAACACAAAAAGTAAGTAAAATCGTAAAGTTGCGGACCAAGGCCGCGAGGTAGGCTGCGGGGTGGCCTTCGAAATGGCCTTGATCAAAATATCACTTTGCCTTGGCACACCTTCTGACAGAGGCAGTGGGGAAGTCCACCGCACGACCTTCATCATAAGCTTTCTTCTGACCTTTTCCTCGCGTTGTCTTCTGCACCTTTGCGGGTGTACTTCTGCCAGCCTTGTATGACCTCTTTTTTCCGCTCTTTTTGGTCATCCTTGATACTTCTAAACCTCCATTTTGGGTGACTAAGGCCCTATATATTGGTGATGCACTAGTGACGACTCGAATGCCTCCATCTACTTGAGCTTCAGCCACTTGGTTCGTATCAATTATTTCTAGAATCTTGACTAACAGGTTAGCACAAATTCTACCAAAAATTATTTCTAAGCAGTAAAATGGATTTGTGAAGAGAAGATTGATGTCTAAAAATTTTCTTTTGGCTCAAGAATTAATTGGTGGAATGTGTAAGAAGAATAGGGGAGGCAATGTAGTGATGAAGTTAGACCTGGCAAAGGCATATGATCGTGTCTAGTAGATTTACTTGATTAAAATTTTGAGGGCATTTGGTTTTGAAGAAAGATGGATAAATATGATATGAAGATTGATATCGAATTATCGGTTCTTTGTTCTCATAAATGGAGCTCCAAAGGTTTTTTTTTTTTTTTAAATCATCTAGGGGCTGCGTCAAGAAGATCCTTTATCATCGACATTGTTTGTCATAGCTGCGGAAGAACTAACCAAGGCACTGAATATATTAGTATAGATGCAGGGCTTTACTGTATTTAGTGCTCTACAAGATGTCTCATTGTTACTTATTTGTTTTTTGCTGACGATATTATTATTTTTTTAGGAGCTTCACGAAGAATTTTAGGTTTAACTCTGGAGGTATTGAGTAGATATGAAGAGTGCTAGGGACAAAAAATCAACAAGAATAAGAGTGGTTTCATGTGTCATCCCAATACGTCTTCAGTAAGGAAATTGATTATAAAACAGGTTATGGGTTTTTAAGAAAAAATCATTTCCAGTTAGATATTTGGAATGTCAAGAAGAAGTAAAAAAGAGTGTTTTTCAGAGTTGGTTTAGAATATAGTGAAGAAAATCCTAGCTTGGCAAAATAGGTTTTTGTCAGCGGAAGGTAGGTTGATTTTGATAAAAACATGTTTTATCTTCAATTCCGTTACATATTCTTGTAGCTACTTGTCCCCTAAAGGTGTTTTGCAAAAGTTTGCACGGTTTCTTTGGAGAGGCAATGATGGGGAGACTCGGCATCATTGGTTAAAGTGGGACAATTTATGCTTGCCTATAAAGAAGGGAGGAGTAGAAATTTGGTTTTTAGAGAATATATATAGGGTGTTTTCTATCAAGCTAAGGTGGAGATTCAGAAAGAAAACTTCTTTGTGGGCTAAATTCATGCCGATCAAATATTGTGAAAGGCATCATCTTGTTCGAGTGATGAAGAATCAAATGGATCCATTGATTTGGAAACGAATGTTGAATATCAGACAGATAGCAAAAAAGAAGATTTGCTAAATGTTAGAAAGAGGTGAGATAGATTTTTGGTATGATAATTGACTAGACACTAGATTCTTATTTACTCAATTTTAAGATCAGAATGAATGCATGGTTAGAGAGCTAGTGGTGCAGGAAAGCTGGGATGTGATTAAGTTGGTCAATATTATCCCTCAGGTGGTTATTCAAGAAATTATGACCAAAAAACCTCCAACTGGGAATGTTTCTAACAGATTGGTTTGGACATTATCAACATCAAGTGACTTTTCTACGAGTTCAGCATATGATTTGGTGAGACAAGGAAGACCATCTGCCTTTCTCTTTAAAGGGATTTGGAATTCTAATATCCCTTTAAAGATATCATTTTTCATTCTGCATCTTTCTTTCGTATAACAGGATTCCTACTGCTGATGTTATTCAAAGATGTGGAGTTCAGGCCCTTCATGGTGTTATTGTTGTTAATGTCCACCAACTGAAACAGCGGAGCATGTTTTTGGATTGGGGGAGACTCTTCTTGAGTATGGAGGTTCTTTGAAGGTCTAATGGGTGTTGTGACCAAACAGGATACAGTACGTATGAAACTGATGAGACGATGGCTTCTTCCTAACTTGAATTAATTCTCCATTTTTCTCCACCAGCTTATTCTTGTCCTAATCTTATGGCACTTGTGGAAGGCAAGAAATGATTGGTTTTTTACAGGTAATTCTCACTCTTGGGAATACATTGTTAAAGGAATTTTTCTGGATATAAGGATAGCTGTTGATCAAAAATTTAATATTGCTTTGAATGATCATGGCCTGATACATATGCAAGTATGGTTAGGAGGAAAATGGAGGTTAGAGTGGCCTTAGTGAAATGGAGCTCGCATTTGAGGCTTTCAAATTGAACATCGATGGTTGCTCAAAGGGTAATTCAAGAATATGTGAAGGAAGAGGCATTCTTAGAGATGCGAAGGATAAAGTAAGATTTGGGTTTGCTTGTAATTTTGGCATCTGGACGAGTTTGGAAGCAGAATTTAAAGCAATGCTGCAAGGAATTCAATTGTCTTACTCATGGTATTTCTTCTTTCCATATTGAATCAAATTCCCTTATGTTGATAAAGATCATTAAGGGATCAATGTCTTGCTCGTGGTTCTTACAGCATTTGCTACAACAGATTAAAATGTTTGACCAGAAGTTTCTAAGTGTTTCTCATTGTTATAGACAAGCAAATAAGCTGCAGATATTTTGTCAAATGTGGGGATCCAAAGTAATTAGAATCAAGTCTTCATGGAGTTTGCAGCTCTCCATAAGGAAGTTCGTGGTGCAATTTCATTAGACTGGCTCGATTTTGCATCCTTTCATTTTTCTTAAGTAGTTTTTAGCTTTTACTTGATATAATCATCCTTTTTGTTTTTGTGAAGGGAGTAGTACTCATTTAATTTATATGTCTTTTATTTTAATAATTGGAGGTAAGGTTTAGGTCCTTCTCTAAAATTTCCTCTATTTTATCTATATTAATAAAACTTAGGAGTGGCATCCCCCTGTATATAGGGTTAGCAAATAAATAAATAACTTGGTAAATTGCCTGAAAAAACCTCCCCTTGATAGTGGATTGACAAAGACAAAAAACAACGACAATATCAATTTGATTGAAGAAAGTATGAATATATGCAACCCATCTATAGATGGCAATTTTATTGGAGAAAGCATGAATATATGCAACCAATCTATAGATGACTGGCAGGAAAGCATGGCATAAACAAAAGGATATAAATAGTTGAAAAGAAAGAAAATAAAAAGACAAGAATGCATAATTATGAAATATACTAAATACAAAATTGTAAGGCACATTTAATTTTGAAGTGAAGTGTATAAATTGAAAGAAAGAAAGAAAACAAATTAAAGATGTGAAAAAAAAAAAAGTGAAGTGATGAAGAAAAGTAAATTTTTCAGAAGTCATCTCTTCAATAATTTTAATCTACATGGAAATTTTCTACAAAAAAAAAATCAATTTATTAATATAGAACTTCAAAGCCAAATGATGTAAAAATATATATATCGAAAGTATCGTTCATTTAAATTGGATTTTAGAAATGATACTCCAAAATAATTAAAGGATACACTCTCGAAAAGTTAGTGGCCCTAATATCAAAAATTAATAATAATTAACTATTTAAAGAACACTTTCCTATGCCTTATTTGTTGGCAAGAATTCTTGCCAAGGAAAATAATTTTTTTAAAATTTAAATTCTACTATTTGGTTTTATTTTAACTTACTATTAAAGTAAAAAATATCTTCATATCTTGAAAAATAGGTGCATAATTCTAGGATTCTAAATCCTCACCTCTTGTAGGTATTCTGATCATTTTCTTCAAGATTCAACTCCTCTCTCTCTCTCTCTCTCTCTCTCTCTCTCTCTCTCTCTCTCTCTCTCTCTCCACACAAAATTCAAACATCAAATACTTATCTTTATATAACATGCCCTCATTTTTTCAACTCTTTTCTACTACCTTATTTTACTTTAAAAATTTAAAAATACTCCCCTCTGCTAGTCTTTTATTATTTATAGCATGATTTGTTATTTTATCTAATATTAGCTCTTTTGTTGTTTTAAAAATAAAAAATGTGTTTAAAGTTATGATTAATTAAACTATTTTTCAGGTTTATTAATTTTTAAAATTTATATTTTTTGCACAAATAATAATTATTACTTATTCTATTAATTATAATTAAAATAAGAAATAAAAAATAGTATTTGCTAATTGATATCTTAATTAGACTTACATCAAGAAGTAAAAATAATTGAATACGTTTTTTTTTTCACGTTGTATTTGTAGAGATATTTTTAAAAATTTAGTTTTTTTTTCGGGTAACCCCTATTCAATGGGAAGGGCGTCACTCTTTCATTTAATTAATATCAGAAAAAAATGAAGGGGACATAAACCTTACCTCAGCCATTCAAAAAGTTTATAAATGAAAATGAAGAGTACTACTCCCTTCACAAGTAGAAAAGAAAAATAAAAATAAAAGTAAAAAAAGGAGTACTAACTCCCTTTACATAATTAAGCAATATCTAATTTACAAAAAGAAGGGAAATCTAGTTTATCTAATCTCAATAGGGAGATATTACATTCAACATTTTCTGCTATGATTATTAACGATATACAAACATAATAAAGAAATATCTTTCCGTGACATTAGATTTTGAGAAATCATATTTCAAGTCAACTTTACTTTCCTGCGAACCAAATGAGACACTAATGACAAAATTCAAGGTTGCCTACTTTTTGACATCCAAATTTAGGCGTGTGTCACCATACTTGCCTGTGTAAACCACAACCAAAAGAATAAAATAAAATAGAAAGCACACAATATACAAAAATTTCCAAAACCAAGTAATTTTTTTACTTTCTTGGTTCACATGACTAATTCCTTATTTTTTGGCTAACATGTAATTCTTTCAATGAATTATATTCGATAAGGAATTTTATTTAAATCAAATTAATTTTTAATTTATGCACTCAAAGTTGTTTATTTCCTTTTTTTATCGTTTTAAGTGTATTTTACATAATTAACCATAACAATGACTAAAATGACATTCAATCTTAGAGACATTGTTGCCACTATTACAATTTGAATAACTTCATTAAATAAATATTGAAAAATAAATAGCTAAAAATAAATGAGATTGCATCAAGTAAGAAAAGTGACCTAAGTCATGATCAATATGATGCAACACCAAGACAAATAAGAAACTTCGATGGTAGAATTATTTATAGTCATTTTTTATATTCATAATCAACAAAATTCAACAGTTCCAAATATACTAAAAATTTATAATTTAACCCACAAATTCGCAACATATATAACTGACATATAACTCTATTTTTTTTTTCAAAATTGCATATTTTAGTGTGCATAAGTTTGGTCAACAATTATCAACATGATAAACAATTTATCTTAATATAAACAAATTTATCCCACGTGTAAATTTCTTTATCAAATATTCTCACCATTCCTAACTTCCATCAATATTGCTATAAGAATTGTTTTACTATCAAACCAAGGTATAAAATTTGGCTTCTAACAAATAAAAAGCAAAAAAATAACTTCTTTTTTGTCAAACCAAGACCGTAAGCACAAATATATCTTAAACTAAGAACTTTCCCTTCCCTTATTTTTCTAAATATAAAACTCCTAACATTCTTTTTTCCAGCCTTTCTATTATTCTTTAAATTCTAAAAGCATTGCCAAAGTAATTTCTAAAACTCAAATTTCCTTCAACTCATTAAAAACCTAAGGAAATATACTTTTATAAAACAATATTTAAAATTAAAAATTCAACGTTTTTATTACATAATCGCCTCAACAATAATTTAAAAAAGTATTTAACTTTAAAAATATACATTACATTGACTTTAATTTTTTTTTTTTAATGGCACTATCGGTGAGAAAATCTAATTCACTTGGTATTTACTCACTTTAATGTAATTTAGATAACAGGACGAGTAAAGCACAGGCAACTCATAGGAATTTAAACATCAAAGAGCAACTAGAATAGATCGAAAGCAAGGGAATATCCACTTGTCCAGTTACAAGTACTTATAAATTTCAAATTGGTGAAAATTTGCCAAAACATCTACAACTTCTTGAACCTTGGTATTCTATCACATGTAGACAAATAATCACTTGCAACAGGTAAATGAAAATGACTGACCAAACACAAGGTAAAATTTAAGAAGTCTAGCCACATGGTAAAAATTAAGAAGCCTATCGTCATCCATAGTTGGAATGTTGGATATAACTTCGATTTGTCTTCCAGAGAGAACATCTTCGTGCCAGTCGGCCATTTTTAACTGAACATATTAGGAAGAGGTCGAACTGCCATAAATGCATCTACCATCTGATACAGACAAAGTAATTATTTGAGAACAACTGATAGTTAAAATTTGTAAGTAACATTACCTGCAAATTACACCACACAAACAAAAGGTACAATACCAATTGCTTAAGGAGGCATACTGGTTATTTTACTTGTAGCTAGATGAAAAAGAAAAACCAGGGAGAAAAGTGCGAATGGAAGCACACAATCTTCTAAAAAAGCCAACATATACAGTATTCAAGGCATTCATGAAGTGTTTACGCCAAATGTGTAGACAATTAGCAAAAGTCTATGAATTAAAGCCTCTACCACCGTCAAAAGAATTCGAAAGAATGGGCAATAAGAAGGAAAAAGGGACGGATGGGGTGAAGGACGGAACCGCAATTTTTCTCTAGGTAAACTTACTACAAATTTCTTAAAAATTACATCCTAGACACTAGAGCTTTTGCACTTGGTTTTTCTATTAATATTCTGCATAAATTATTATAGAAATACTTTTGAAGAAAGAAATGTGCATCAGTCATCATACGGGAGTGGTTCACCATGTTGTATTTTCCTCTTTGGTAGCACAGCAAACACTATACCCGACAACCATAAAGACATGATCAAATCGAATCACAATAACGAGCAAGCCAGTGATCATGCACAAAGTCTACATTTATAGAAGAAAGTGACAAATAATCAAAGAGGACATCTAAGTTTTGAGACTTTGAAAAAAAAAATGAAAGACATCAAAGTCCAGATGTTTGAGTTGTCAAAGGCCTTCGGTTCAAATAGTAGAAATGGAATAAATCAAAAGCAGAGAAGGAGAGACTCTTTTCTACTATAACCACGTCACCGCAAAATTTGCCCCAAATAAATAAATAAAAGTTTCTTACACAGAAACAGCTGGAAGTAAAAGTAGAAGTTTCTCAAAATAAAGATATCTACATGTAATATGGTAGTTTTACCACGAGGCAGTTTTCAACAAAAAAAAAAAAAAAAGAAACAACCATTCTCCTCTTCTTTTGGGGTTGGGTGCAAGCATAACTGTATAATGACCAATCTTAAAGACAGGTGTTATTACTAAATCCAACAGGAAGGAAAAGACTTGAAGAATGCAGCACCAGAATTTCACGGAAAGATTTAGCAAAGAGACCTAGGTAACCCATACAAGCCATAAAAATGGAGTCATATAACAGATTTAACCAAAACAATTCAGATTACATAATGTCAGGAATGAGAGTGAAAAAGCAAGAAAGGGGGAAGAGGGAGTTAATCTGACACGCAGAAGATTACTAATACTAATCTACCAGTATTTTCAGGCCAAACCAGTCACACTCTTCGTGCTTGACCATGACTAGCTACTCACGTGATAACATCATCAGCAAACAAAAGGAACCACTTTACTCACACCATGAATCTAGTTCCATTTGAAGTATGTAAGAAAGAAATGGCAGGAGTTATCGTTCCCTTAAATATTTTTGGACATGTAACTAAATCTGTGATTTATACTTTCTTAAACTTTTACATGATCCTTTCACTTCAAAGTACGTAGTAGAAGTACAATCACGGTAAAGAGAGTTTGCCCTAGAGCAATTCAACAGCTAGCAAGATTGCCAACGGTATGCATAGAAAAAAATAAACATCTACTAAGGAGGTGTTTGATAACATGACTTAATGCTAAAAATTAATGGATTAAGTGCTTTTTGAATTCAGTGTGTTTGATAACAAAATTCCTTTACCACTTAACTCATTAAGCACTTATTTAATTTGCATACAAAATTTTAAGTGAAAAAATTTCACTTAATTTGCTGAATTTTGATACTCTTTCCCTCCCCTCATTACACACACATACACACACTCGCTCTCACATGCACACACTCTCTCTCTCACACAGACATACACCTTTCACACAAATACACATAGTCTCTCTCATTCTCTCTCTCACACACGCACATACACGCGCTTTCTCTCTCCTCCCACACACAGTTACTCTTACATACTTTCTTGCACATACACTTTTACACACACACACACACACATACTTTCATATATAATTTTTTATCTCTCATATACACGCGCACATATTTTAATTTTTTTCCTCTTACATGCTTACTTTTTTCATATATACACATACTTTCTCTCACACACACTTTCTTATATATAAATACACTTATTCTCTATCTCTCGCAAACAAACAATATCTTTCTTTCTCATATACATTATTAATAAATTATTTTAAAATTTTAAGATAAAATAATTATATTTATGAAAAGAGATATTTAAATTCAGTGCATATATTTAATTAATTATCAAACAGGTAAAACTTTTTCAATTCAGCAACTTAATACTTTCAGCACTTAAATTTCAGACTTCATACTTCAGATTTCAGATTTCAGTTTTACCATACGGCACCTAAAGTTAGATGAGGAGTTTCTCTTATACCAGCAGCAAAACATACAATGTAAGTCAGTAATAATCCAACTTGTTACACTAAATCAGAGTAATAATCCAACGTACTACTAGGAATCAGGGGATTTACAGAATTTGTGTAAGCATATAATAGCACCGACACATCAACCTATATGAGCAATGTAATATGAAAAGGCATTAGTCACTTACCTCATCAGTCACTGCAGAACGAGCCCTACGATGTCTTTCTACCAGTTCAGTTAGTACTTCAATAAGCCGCTTCTTAACTTCACCAGTTAGCATGCGCCCAGCTGCATATTCCTGAAAGGAAATAACAGATTTTAAGAAGCACTCAACAAGCCACCGCCTATGAATTCTGAAACCGGTATATATAAAATAAAGCTGTTTTCACAAAACATCAAAAGTTGGGATTAATTTCTGTAGGTTACCCTCTTAATGTATTCAAATTCTGCATCATCATCCAGGAAAAATCCAAGATATTTAATTGGTACATCCACCTGAAAAATGTGAAGAGGGAAAAAAGAGGAGAAGGGAAGAAGGAGGGGGGGGGGGGGGGGGAGGAGATCAGTATATATCTAAACAAGCACATCTCAACAAATCAAATATTGAATCACAAAGAACAACCACAAACCACAAGTCACTATGAAATACCATCAAAATATGTGTTTTCAAAGAAAGGAATAGTTGAGCACGCAGGCATCACAAGGATTTGTTCAAAGGTTTGAAGTTGGTAGAATGACTACAATATTAGGGTACCCAAATGTTTCAATTTTTCCTTCAATGCAAAAGCCAAATGAAACAAATAGGCATGTGCTAGGGATAATATGAAGAAAAAAAGAATTACTGCTAAAAGCCCCATTAAAACTTCCACTCAGGGGACATTGATCTACAATCCATTTCTAAGATCATTTGACGAAGACTTCTCGTTGCAACAGAAAGTTTTAGAGGGACAAGTCCCAGAGCCTAATGCCCTACCATAGCATTCTTTATAACCAACTAGAACATGGTGAAGCAAATTGACGTAGGACGAGATTAGGATAATCTATCCTAGAAATGCTAGTGGAAGAATGAAGGGATCTTGCCAGCTGAGCAGTACAGGAGAATAGTAACAAAGAAGATGAAGAAGGGAACTTGGGGCATTTAGAGTTAAACGAGACAAACACGATATAAATGAGACAAACTGAGTTCTTAATTGATCAAATCTCTGCATAAAAATACCTATAAGAGTATAAGCCTTAAAGCCTACCTAAAATTAGAATCCAATTCTGAATAGGATTTCTATTTTCTATTTTAAAAGCCAAATATTTTTGGAATTTTACTAAATCAAGTATGACTCCAAATTAGATCTTGACGCAATCATATAGATAATCAAGGCTTGGGAACACAGCTATTGAAAATTTTCTGCCAAAAACAAAAAAAAAAAGGAAGAAAAACCCCAAAAACCCTTCACGGCTAAAAATTCAAAAACCAAGCATTTTTGGAACTTTACTAAATCAACTCCTCCAAATAAGCTTAAATCATAACACAATCATATAACTAAACAAAACACAATAACATAGCTACTGAAAATTTCCTGCGCTAATGAAAAGATCAAAATATCCTTGATTCCTAAAAATTCAAGCCTTTTTGTGGTTGTGTGGTAAGCATCAATTGAGTGAATATATATCAATATTAATTTTACACAAAAACCAAAATACAGGAAAGGACATTTTAGATTAACAGGAGACAATTCACAAAAACAAAACTCTGGGACAAAGTATACATATCTAAACTACATGTCCAACATTAAATATGATTTGTTTGTTGAATAATCCACTTTTTGGTTTGATGCATCTATTCCACACCCAAAACGGGGGAGAATATACACATTGCACCACGATATTAACTGACAAGAGAAGAGCACCAGTGGTCCCCCCAGACCGCTGACATTGGAAAAATGTAAATCTTCTCTCAAAAATTGCAGTCATGTTATCTAATAGTAATACATTTAAAGTAAAGTAATTGTAGTAAAACTTGACCTGTTGATGCTTGGCTCTTACAGGAGTTAAGTAATTTTTGTTCTATAAGACCTTATTGAAAAAGCTTTTTCCTTCCAGACAAACTATGGTGGTGAGACTTTTTCTCCGAGTGCAATTAATTTCTAATATCATACTAAGACTATCAAAGTTTGTTTTATCGAGAATCAATTACTCTATACTTCACATCAACATATTTCATTCTGCAGATGACATCAGAAACCAATAGATGAACTTACTCTTCATCCGGTTCTATTTACCATAAAACTGTTTTTTCAATCATTAATTTAAAATCACTTGTCAAATAAAGAAAGCTACAACATGGGAGAATTGGAGTATAGATGATTTATTATCTCATTTATGGACCGAATCTATGGAGGTGAGAGTATTGGAGCAACTTATGCTACATAATTTGTTTGTGGCTTATGGGGAGAGCCAGGATAAATTTCTTAGATGGTAATTGGTTTGGAAATAGACGTTTGCAGGACAAGTTCCCACATGTTCACAGCATTACTGATGCAGCGGCAGATCCAAAGTCAACCAACGTCTGAATAAATGCTGAATTAAGCTGATCTAGTTTAATTTTTCTGTTTTCAGTTGTTTAAAAAAATACTTCAGTTTTTCAGGCCTGAATGTCTTTCTTATTGGTTGGGGGTTTTTTGGAAGCACATTTTTCTAAGTTTGGAGGGTATTATGTAAATTGAGCTCTTCTTAAATCTATGTTTCTGTTTAAGTATGAGTTATACAGTTGGAGGGCTAGATTATCAGTTGCCATTAGCTTTTCTTTGCAAAAGAGACAGCCACAACTGGCTTCCTGCTTCCTCATTATCGCTGGTTGGTTTAATGAGGTGCAGTCTACCACAAATTGTCATTTACTCCCTACAAATTTGCAAAATTTCTCTCCATTATTCTGCTGTATACATTACTGTGAAATGAAAAGATACTGTGACTAAAAAATTACAAGAAACAATTAATGGTCCAGCTGGAATCAAGTGAGGACAGCTTGTAAGTCTCCAATCCCAATTGCTATCCTGCTTAACCTGAGGGTTCTTAGAGTGACAGTTCTAAAATCGATTACATTGTGAGTGCTTCGTAAATATTTTCTTTTTTATGAAGTCTATATTGTGTCGAACAAAATATTATTTTTTTACAGCTTGACACAATGTCCCATATGCATCACCTGTCCATTGATAACTTGTCATATTATCAGTTTGCGGCCACTTACGTTTGGACTATCATATGGGACATGACATATGATGCGCTACATGAGGCTGGAGAGTCAAAGCTGTCTTTCACATCATCCTCCATAGTTGCTTGTTCACAGTGCTGAGGGTCATGTAGATGCTACCCAAATTCATAGGGCTCCCCAAAATGTTCGAGGAAGCCAGCATGGCGGAGGACGTCTTCGCCATGTTCAATCTACAGGTCCAACTGATTATTATGCATCTCAATTGTACAATCACAGTGAATTTCCATCCCACTCGACTGGTTATCATGCATCTCAGTTGTACCATCACAATGAAGGCCCATCCCAACCGACTGCTTATGGTGCATGCCAGTTATACGATCACAGCGAAGGCCCAATGCAGCTGCCTAGCACATCACCCCCGTTCACTCCCCCTTATGCGCCAACTCGATATTTGATTATATTGACATTGCTTTCTTTTGATAAACGATTCATGATACAAGCTTCTATGACAGACATTTCGACCTCACGTGCCTTTTGTCGGCTTTAGTTCATAGACTTAGTATACTATGCAAGAGCATGAGTCCCAACATATACATGAAGACATACCGCATAGGAGTCGTAAAATTCATAGACCTCCAAGATGTAAGACTCATGGCACATTAGGAGGAACGCATCTCAATTTTTGTAATTACGTATTATTTATAATTATTCCAATTTTTTTGGGATATACTATTAATATATCCAATTTTTATACCATAGTATTTTACTTAGTCATTGTTTTAGTTACGTTCAACTCAATGTATATAACCTACTAACCTAACATACTCTAAACCCTAAAATCTAACACAACATAATACCTAACTCTATATTTTAAACCCTATAATTATTCATCCAAATTCTAAAATCTAAACTCCACAATTATGTATCCCAAATCATAAATCATAAACTCTAAACCCAAAAATAAAAATCCTAAACTTCCACCACAAAAACCCTGAAAAAAAAAAAAAAAAAAAAAAAAAAAAAAAAACTTACAAGAGACAAAAGACAACGTATTCCATAAATGCATTATTGCCAACATCAAAATCAGTGCCTATTCATATTTTTAAAAAATTAACAAAAAAAGGTAAAATTTTTGGCACAGCGCATTTGTGAAATGCGGTGTCCCTAAACCTAGAAAAAACCCCCAAAAAAATCCCCCAATTTCAGCCAAATTTTGTAAACCAACTTAATTTTAGATATTGCTATAATTATGAAAACCTTTAATTTCCTTGAGCTCTTAGTATACTATATCACACTCTCCTAGTTGGAAAAAACCTTGACTTCGGTTTTTAGGCAGTGAACAGTCAAAAAATCATATGCCTAAAACTTCATCCATAAGATAAATGCATAAGCACAACCAGAAAAGGTTTTTTCTCCCTTTACTTGAGGTAATAGTAAACAAATTTGAATCTTCATAGTATTAAACAATGTTAAACTCTCCAAAGACAAAGTCAATTACTAGAATGGGCAGAATAGGAAAGTTAGCTTGACTAAATCAATCTTTTAGTTGATTTCCTCTTTCTCCCTTAGTTTGAAAAAATTCAAGATCGGGTTTTAAAGTAGTGATGATGCAATCAACCAAAAGCTCAAGAAAAAAACAAAATTAAAGCTTTCCATAATTGTCTCCATGCTTTGCGTGATATTAATTGTCTTAAGAGTCATTATTTTGAACTTCAGGTCTCAAAGGTATTTTAGTCTTTTACTTATTTGCCGGAAATTTTTTCAGCAATTGTTTTTGAGTCTTATTTAGTTATTTAATTATATTAGACAACTAGTTCGAGTCATAATTGTTGTATAAATGTTCAATAAGTGTTTTGTTTTCCTATTTAGAAAAAGAAGAATTCTATTCATAATAGAATTTTATCCTTTAAGTTGTTAAGTTGATACACACGCTTATTATTTTGCTACTCAAGGTTAAGGAGAAAAATTGATGAATAAAGAATTCAGTTTAGTTTGTTTTTTAGATTGTTAGTTTTCCATCCTTCATCCTTCTACAAACTCTCTCTTTCTCCTTCCCCTCTTTTTTCCCACGCTCTGTTCGCACTGCTGTTGACATGCTGTTCATAGGCCCATAATACCGTTCACGCAACTATTCACATCCCTAACAGCTACGAAACAATGCCATATCCCTCTATTCTTCCGCTCACGCTAGAAGGCAATAATTACCCCAATTTTGTCCTACATCAGTTTGATATTAGGAATCCCAAACTTTTCCCTGTTGATGAACTGTATTTTTCTTCTTCATTTGTAAATATGGTTATGAATGCATAGCTTTCTTCAAAGTTTGGAACTTTGTTGAAAGATGATGAGGCTACGGAAATAGAAATTGCCTTCCTTAAGGATGAAGTGTAAGATATTGATAGAAAATTGGAAGCCTTGCAATCTTTTGTTGGTATCTTACTTGCCACGGCTAATAGATTCGATCGGATTGAAACTTTATTACTAGGTAAAAACAGCCAATTGGAGTAGAATTGGCTACTGAAGGTAACACTAAAGAGGCTTTTCAAAATTTTGAAGAGAAATCTCATATGGATACAAATGAGAATTTTTTAGTGAAGAAAGTTATAGAAATAACATCTGCGCAAGCCACTATTCCAACCATTGACTGTGTCTTTCAAGAGCCTAACCTTGTTAACACTATGAATTTTAAAATAACTCCGGAACATCTTTGTTAATAGTACTTCCGCTGTAGTTCATGGTTGGTGTTTCAGAACTTGGAGTTTTTTATTCTCCACTATCTTAAAACTTGAGGTCGAGTTTTTCTCCAACCAGGGGAGAATGATACAGTTAACCAAAAGCTCCAGGAAAAAGCAAAATTAAAAATTTCCGTAATTGTCTTCATGCTTTATGTGATAATAGTTGTCTTAAAAGTCATCATATTGAACTTCAATGTTGAGGGCATGTTAGCCTACTGTTTATTCACAGAAATTTTTTTCAACAATTGTTTTTGAGTTTTATTAAATTATTTAATTATATTAGGCAACTGGTTAGAGTCGTAGTTGTTATAGGAATGTTCTATAAGAGTTGTGTTTTCCTATTTAGTATAGGAAGTAGGAATTCTATTCACAATAGAAATCTATCTTTTAGGTGAGTTATCAGTTTACAAATACTCTTGTTATTAGACTATTTGAGGTAGAGAGAGAGTGATGAATAAAGAATTACTTTATTTTGTTTTTCAGATTGTTAGTTTCCTCCCTCTGAATTTCTCCAAACTTTCGCTTTTCTTCTTCAGCTATTTTTCCCCCATTTTCCCACGCTGCTGTTCACAACTGTTTACAGGCCCATGATCACTGCGATTCGCAGCCCGGACAGCAGTGAAACAGAGCCAAATCCCTCTGTTCTTCCACTTATGCTAGTGGGCAAAGATCACCCAAATCCTGTCCTACAACAAGTGAAGAATTAAAAAAAACCATAGGCCTGTAACTTCATCCATGAAACAAACGCATAAGCACTACTAGAAAAGATTTTCTATCACTTCTCTTGAGCTAATAACAAGCAAATTTAAAACTTTGTAGTCTTACAACGTTAAACTCTCCAAAAGCAAAGTTGATTACTGGAATTGAAAAAAAAAAAAAAGGAAACTTGGTATACTTTGCTCCTGAACCTGCCTGAATTTTCAATAAACAAAATTTTAAGTCAAATTTTCTTTTGGCACATAATTATCCACCACCACGGTCCCATATACTTGCCAAAACCATGATGGACAGCCGAAGTTGTACCATGGAAGAGCTTAATTTAAGGGATAATACTAAGCAAAGCACCTTCTCCAGGGGTAGGAAGTACTATTTGAACCTGCAGTAAATTGTAATTCAGGGGAATTCATCTTAGAAATATGGCAGCCTTAAAATATAGGTTTAGAAATGGATTGTGGCAGGTTTCGACAGGCTGCTTCCCAAGCAATAAAGCCTCAAGTCTATCAAACCGACTTGTCTATCAAAGCTTCCAAAACTTTGAGAAAAACTCTCCATTGGTGAACATATATCATGAAGAAGAAAACTATCTTTGACCAAGAGGAGAGTGTATGACACTAAATATCAAACTGATGCAGGACAACATTGGGGTTATCTCTTCTATAAATGCAAGCACAAGGATAGAGATTTGGGGCTGTTCCAACATGTGAACAATACTCATGAAAAGCATCTTTTTTTTTTTTTCCTCTTGTGTTTTGGGGGGGAGCGGGGGAGGAGAAAGAGAGGAATCTTGAGGAGGAAAAACAGAGAGACAAACAACAAATTCTAAATCTTTATTGATGACTCTCCATGTCAAAATAACAAGGGAATTTATATAATGACTCCGTTTGGATAGGATTATTTGAGAATTATTTGGAAAATTTTTTCTAAAGGGTGTTTGGATGAGTAAAAATTATTTGGAGATTTTTTTAACAAAAGTCAAAAATTTTCCCTCTTATTTTTTGAATTTTGAATGCAATTTTCCCTCTCAACAATTTTCTCATGGCATTGGATGCTAGCACCAGATACTAGCAACGTCCGGTACTAGTGCTCGATACTATATTACAACTCCATTAATATTGTAAATGGAGCTCAAAATGTTCAGTCACAATTTTTTCCATTTTTCTGAACGAAATTTGTTGAAAAAAATGCTATGTTTCGTGAATAATTGTGTAAAAAGTGAAACAAGTTATTAGAAAGTTTTATACATTTCAAATAAGTTTTTCAAAATTCAAACACTTTCCCCCCATTTGCAACAAAAGTCAACAAAAAATTGATCCACTTTTAACCTTTTCTAAAAAAGTCAACAAAAAACACACTTCTAAATAATTTTTTCCAAATAATGCTCAAAAAACACTCCAAATAATCTATCCAAACGGAGCCAATGTAAACTACTCTAAAAAATAAAACCAAATTGTCACAAGGATTTCTATTTTCTTATTCTAAACACAACTAGAACTTTCCTAATTCAACTAGACTCAATTTTAAGAGCTAACTAGATTAGGAAACTACCGCAAATTCAAGATATAGAAGTGTGGAAAACTTCCTGCAAATAATGAAAAGTCCAAAATACCCCTCAAGACCTGACATTCAAAATACACAATTCCCAAGACATCTAATAAGATAACTAGACATAAAGCTTCAAGATAATTATGAAAAACTTAATTTTGCTTTTCCTTTAACTCTTCATTAAATCATTTGACAATCTTGGGATTCCACATAAAAAGATTGAGAAAATTTATTTATATTGTTGGTCTATTTTTAATTTTGCTTTCGATTTTTTGAAAATGCATCCATCCCTACTTTAATACACACCCGATAAATTCCAAAAAATCTGCAAGTTCTACTTAGCAATACAACTTTTTTGCCTTTTATTTGATTAAATAATACTTAACCAAATAACAGCTACAGTAAAAGTAGTAATGAGAATGATGATGATGATACAAGAACAATGACATTTTTTTTTTTTTTTTGGTGGAGAACAATGAAATTATGAAGAATAGCACCAGTACAGCATTTACATTAATCGACTCAAATATATTTTAGTACCTCAAGGTTTGCCCCATACTTCCGTTGATTTTCTACAGTGTCTTGTCCACCAGAGAACGCATACTTGTTTATCTGTGAATGCCAATAGTAGAAAAAGACAGATAACAACCAAGTAAAACGATTCAAAAAGCTATAATCAATTTTCTGGAAAAGCTAAACAAAAAAGCTTTAAATATCCATGGGACAAATTCCCAAAGGACAAGAAATAAGGTGTGAAGCATGCAACAATTTTTTCAATATAATATATGCATATTAAGGTGCAACAAAGAAAACGGCATCCTAACTTCAGAGACAAAGAATGCATCCCAGCTTCAAACGGCCTAGAAGTAGGGAGTCTTCACTTTTGGCTACTCTAATAACAACACTAGCAAAACAAATTTCCTCCACATATCATCATATGAAATAACATATCTTGAGTAAATGCTTCAATCAACAGTTTCTGTTGCTGTTAGTTAATAGTATGATGATCATCATCTCATGGATCAATAAAAAAATAAAAATCAGCTTAGCCTACTTATAATCACCCTTCAACCAAATTTAGAACAATTAACCAAAAAGAGATTCTTTGATGGTGGGGCATTTAGGTTATTTGTAGGATGGAATTTCTATTCATCAACCCTGACAACTAAGACTTGGAATTGAAGTTAGCAAAAGGGAACTGTTGATTATCCTAAACGCACTTCATAGAATGGGCATCAATTGTGCCTGAGACACATAAACCCTCACTAAGATCAGAGCCTTAAAAACACTGAATTGCCTTGCACAACTTGATGAGGTTTGACTTGACAATTATCATATGCACATTTGAATGAGATATAAAAGATATCTTTTAGTCACTAAATATTGGCAAGATAAGAAGGAATAAAAAGGACAGGTGGATTATATTCCAGATATCCTGCATTCCATGAAAATTCTAGTACAGATGTGATGGGCACAGACATATAACGTAAAAGGAAAAGCTTCTCGAACTGCCAGTAGAAAATGTATGGTCTAGAAAATTTATGGGGCCATTTAGAAAGGATATATCTTTTCTAAAATTTGTCCAGATGAAACCAATATGTTGCTCGATTGACATGTAATAAAAAACAAAAAGATTAAATAAACCACACACATGAACACCATGATTAAAGTTATGCAGCAGGGGATAAGTCAAAGAGAATATGAATTAAGATGGTCTCAACATGCCCAAGGTACACTAATAAATCACTGACTTTATAATAAAATGTATGAGCTCAAGTTTGTTGGCTAATAAGATGGCCAAAAATTCCTGTAATGAAGTCATCAGCAAGATAAACAAAAATCTAGGCTTCTTTCACTATGTTTTTCAATATGGAAAGAAAAAAGAGAAACAGAGCAATATTAACCGAATGCCATGAATTTGGTACATGTAAAATCAAATGCAAAGAACTTCCAGACAAACCTTGTTTTTTATGCTTGCTGCAGTATCTGTCACGTAAATAGCAGAATTTGGATCACTGGCACTCATTTTCCCTGTTTCTCCCTGTAAAATGCAGTTTCAAGAGAATACAATTTTAATGTTAATGAACGCCACAGGTACTTCATAGGCAACATGAAATAACTGTCCCAAAAATTGGGAAGTTGTTGATGGTCAAACCACCAATAAAAGTAGGAACCAAATCGATTGCTGCAACTATTTGGTTTAAAAGTAGATATTCCAAAGCTCATTTGTTGATTCAAATTCTTTTCATTGGCTAGCTGGAAACCAGAAACTTTATTGACAATTCAACAGCTAGAAATATGATTCCAATAAAAGATACAACATTCTCCTTAAAGCACGACGTACAAAACTAGGAATTGCAACCAATTTGATATACTAGAGAACAAGCCCCAGAAGTTCCCTTATAGCCTCTAAATTGCACATAATAAGCAATAAAAGTGCAACATCCCTTGATGAAATATAGTCCTTTTTGACACGGGGATAAGCTCGAGACCATCAATTTAATTCGGCAGGATAGGGACACAAACTGCTTTCTCAAAAATGCAATTATGCTTACCATTATCTGAGCACCTCAAGGAGGAAATTATTATTCCTTTAAATTAAGGTGAAGTACAGGCCAACATTTCGAAAAATAAAATAGATTGGATTCATCCTACATACAGGATTAATCTATATTTCAGGAATATTTTCAACAGAAATTTGCTGCCAGTTATTTTAGTGATATGTTATCATGTTTCTGAGTGTCAAGGTTTTGTCATTTTTTGTTGTACAGAAAAAACATAATAAGGTCTCTTTGCAGGCGACCTGTCTTACCTAGACTCATCCCTTGGCTCTACTGTACCTGTGTCGACACGACACAGGTGCAGGACACATGTATGATAGAGCTGGTGATGCCAAAAGTTTACAAGAACATGACAAAGGTAATCTGTCATGTGGAAAAGAAAAGAAAAATTCATCATTTCCCCTGATCTATGCAGCCAGATGAAAATATCATGTTAAAATGGAGGTCAGAAGAAGAGATTGACAGTCAGAGCATTTGGGTGGTTGTTGCTGCTATTTTCTAGGAGGTTTTGGTTAGGACAGATAATGGGTTGATTGGCTGGAGAAGACAAGAGATGCTTCATAGGTTTCCAAGTTGTACCCAAAAGTCATTTTCGCAACTAAACCCTGCAAATCCATCGTAAAATTTTTAAAATGCCACGAACTTTAACGACTTATCGTTCTACATAAATAATTATATTTTCAGTCTATTAATCTTAATAGATTATATTGTAACCCCCTATATTTTTAAAAATTGAAATGTACACACTTCATCCAGTTCCCATTATTCTACCAAATTTATATATATCTTCCCTTCAAAATAAAAATACTAAGCCGTGTCCGAAAATCTTAAATTTTACAATTTTAAAGATCCAACAATTGGACATGTACCCGCACCGACACCAGTACCTGAATCCATGTAACATAGGCTATTACTAGCTCAATTAGCTTCAGCCTAAAATCTACAGTTAAGGTTGTCTATATGCACCCTAGTTTCTCAAATACTTTGCTAATGCGAAATAATAAAAGTTTTTAAAGGTTTCAGCTCACCAAGTCTTGCCCCTTAATTTCCAAGTCCTGCCTCCAAGTTTTATCCACCACGAGCACTTAAAGTGTGCTAAAACAGTCTGTGTTCTTCCCCAAGACATAAGAAAAAGCGCAGCAGATCATGCAGCAAAAATTCAAGGACATCCAAGCCGTATACTTAAATTTTCCTGATTTATGTGCTAATCTAAAACAAATTGTACAGGTTAAATTAGCCCAGTTCATAGATTATTGGAACATAAAATGAATCAGAAGCTGTAATAAACCAGTCACTTCCTAAAGGAAGAGGATAGGTAGTAACTATGGAGTTTAATAAATTCTCTACCAGTGGCTGTATTCAACCTCAATCTAATCGCATATCATGATGTGCAACAAAGGGATGTCTACCTTCCATCTGTATTTGCAATAATAATATTTCAAGAAATACGAAGTTATTAATATTGTTCCATCAACATAGACATGAGTACCTTTATAAAAGCCCGTTAACCTAGTTTTTAAACTTCATTTCACCCTATAATAGACTCAATATTGTGGAAACAAGTTTACAGTTTTTTCATTTTTCATAATAGTTTTCATCTCTTGTTTTTAAAAGGGAAAATAAGGCCAACAATTGGAACAATGACTTGTGCAATGGCAAGGTAGCTCCATTCTGATCAGGGGAACAAAATCAGAACAGGAAAGCAACACTCTACTTCTAAGCCCCTCACAGACAATAAAGTTGAAGAAGCTTCATGCACAAGGTCATACTTTAAGCTATCAAATCATTAAGGTTCTATAGAAAGAAAAAGGAAATTAGAACACATATAAAAGAATTACTGATGCAGCAGCTATAAGCTGGTTGGATAAAAAATATCCTCTCTGGAAGCCTATAACTAAAGCTAGAAGACCACTTGCAAGCAAGAAGGAATTTTGGTCTAAAAGGAGGTGTCCATGGTGATCCTTAGGGTCTTAAGATGAAATTAGTGTCATTAGATTATTAGTAGATGTTTTAAGAGTCATTATTCTAGAATTCGTGTCTCGGGGGTATTTAAGTCTTTTTATCATGTTCACAGGAATTTTTCCAGCAACTATGTTTTTTATTTTATTTAGTTATTCAATGATGTTAGGTAACTAATTAGAGTTAGAGTTGATATAGGAATATTCTATAAGTGTTTTGTTTTCTTAGGAAATAGGAATTCTATTTATAATAGATTTCTTTCTTTTAGGTAAGTCATAAGTTTATAAATACCTTTGTTATTAGGCTATTCTAGTAGAGAGAGAAAGATTGATTAATAAAAGTTTCAGTTTATTGTTTTAGTTTGTTAATTTTGTTCTTCAGATTTCCCTAATTTCCTCGTTCTTCTTCTTTCTTGTCATCCATCGTTACTGTTCACGCTACAGTACGTGCTACTGTTCACCCACGAAACAGTGTCATATTCTTCTATTCTTCCGCTTGCGTTCGTAGGGAAGATTATTTCAATCTTGTCCTACATCAATTACTTAAGCAAGTATCTAGGTGTTCGACCCCTATGCTGCCAGTAATGTAGACTGTGTCAGTGCAAGAACAATTGCGGACTGTGACACTAGGGATGAGCAAACCACAGTATGACGAAGGCCTACGTTTACAAAGCTTGAGTTCACGTGTCAAACATCACCCCAAGATTGCAAAAAAATCTACATGGAGCCTAAAATTGCACTTCTAGAGCTGAGGGCTTGGTTTCATATTGCATTCCTTCAATTTGGAAGGAAAAAGGGAAGTTGTACACATACATCTAGGATTACTAAACAAACCTGGAGATCACTTTGCCCACCCCATCCCCCAACACTTCTAATTTTGCAAGCATTAGATAGTGCGAAACAATTAAGAAATTGGAACTATTGGACATTACTAAATTTGTTCAAGCTTTGATCCATTGGTAGAGCACAATGATAATAACATTTAGATAAGAAGATTATCAATACTTGGATGACAATATCAGGCTTCATGTAACTTTGAATTCTTACTGAAGGGCATAAATACACCCAGAAAAGAGGCTTATAAGTAATATAGTGAGAAAAATTTAGTCCGCATCGTTTTGGATAATTGCATGATCAATTATTTAAACAGTAAACTACTTCCCAGCAGAAAAATGCTTGTGACATGCCCATTGACTACCAGAAAACGGTTACATTTCAAACTATGTGTACTTTCATAACTATAGAGTTTCAAGAGAAGCAAAGAACACCTGAAGTGCAGGAAAAAATGTTGATTCTATCAATGAAGGCTTATTATATCCTATTCGAGGAGCAACATCTCGCGTCATCCGGAAATAAGGATCCTGAAATATGTTACATCAAAGTAAGTGGCAGAAAAAAGATAAGAATGAAAAAATAGGATAGCTTGTAAAAATCTAAGTTTTTGGCAGAATATGTGGAAACTATTTAATTAAGCAATGATGAACAAGTAGTTGCTAATAAGAAGACAAGCCAAATGGATCTCATATTTTGTCTCACTTCAGACTGAATAAAATTTTCTAGCTCATGTATGTCAGATTCCTTTTAGATACTTAATACTTTAGATTAGAACACAAACAACAGGGCAAATAATAATAACCATAACATAGTGTCAGTTATTATATCTTAGAGGCACCTAAGAACTTGTTCGCAGCAGTAATCTAACCAGCAGACAGTTAACAGCTATGCGAAGTGATTTGACATAGGTACCTATATTTCAAACTTCTATGAGCAGAAGCTAAACAAAGATCGGTTCAAGCACTTGGTTGGAGAATGATAAGACCTCCTTCTGTAGACAATCAAAAGTAGTATGCATAGTAGTTAAAGGCGCACAACGGCCTTCTGGAGATTAAGCACAAAGCTAAGTGCATGCTGTTGAAAGGCAAAGCGACTGTTATGTACCCACGTATTGCTCAGGTTTATTCTGCGGCATTTGTATATACTCACCAATAAGTCTTAGCTACTCTACAGGAGTACAAGAAATTAGAAAGAATTTAACTCCATGAGAGTTTTTTTTTTTTCCCCTTTTTTGGGTTTTTTTTTTTGGGGGGGGGGGGGGTGTTTGGCAAGAAGAAGAACACTGACTCCTGCCAAGAGAAGGAGGAAAGAAAAGGACGGAGCCTTTTCTTTTTTTTTTTTGTGCTTTTGGGTGGTTTTTTTTGTGGGCCCAGGGGGTGGAGGGGATAGATACCTGTTGTTAGTAAAAATATACATCAATACTGTTGAGTTTGGAGTTGGAAGGTTTTTTAAACTGAATTTAAGCATGAAAACATTGAGTCTTTTAACCTAATTATTATTATTATCTACTGCACTTCACGACATTTTATTGTTCCCCATGGTCAATAAAGGCATATCCAACAGTTAAAAAGCCCAAAAAACTAACAAGTGCACTTCGTAGCACTTTTTCCTTTTCTCTGTTATTTGTGCTTTACCTGCAATTTGCCTGCTGTTTATTATGCTTGCTTGCTTCAGGCAGAATAAAGCCATGGGCTTGTGCTTTGCTCACTTTTAACTACTATGGCATTATGATCTCTTAAAACTCCAAACACTAACACCACATAACTTGATTGACCACATAGATTAAACTTCATAAACAGAAGACATAATAAAGAAGTATGATTAAAGCAACTTCATGGATAACTCCAGTAGATAGCGCTAAAGACAAGATTGCCCATCCATATCGACAAGAAAATTTTCTATGACAAGTTCTGGATTTTCAGATGAAAAAAATTCAAACACATACCTTTATGTAAGGATAATTCCGCTGGGGGGCCCCGGGAGAGGGGGGGAGGGCTGGGCATATTTGTCTAAGATGCCATAAGATGTCAAGCATTATTTTATCGTTCATAATTTGAAGACATCGCTAACATAAATTAAGAATGGGTTGATCCTTCACACAATTGCTTGCAAACTCCTCCCCCCCCCCAAAAAAAAAAAAAAAAAAAACACACACACACACAGAGACAGAGGGGATTCAGCAACAAGCAGCATAGAAACAACAAAGGGAGAGCGAAGTAGTGCAGATACAAGGCAGAAAAAGGTTTTTAGGGTGATCACATTGATCTTCGCAAGTGAGTTCTGCTTAGGAAAATAATACATCTAAAGGGGTGTACATACATTTTTAAAGGCTTCCATAGATGGCTAGTTGGAACCCATAACACCACATCTGCAAGTGTAAAGGCATCTAGGAACTCATTAACATTTTTGGACACCTGCCTATTAGGCAACCATTAGGACACATCAACATATCCACATGCCAACATTGATAAAGAAAAGTTCAAGCTTTTCTCCAAATCCACGCTTGACTAAAGCACAAAGTCCTATTTATTCTCCTTGGTGATTGAGCACTACAATGCCACTAAAGGCGGTTGGGGGGTAGCTTCTGGGATGGAGAAACTTAGCTTTAACAGCCACTGCTGTTTTCTTGAGGAACTACACATCATCAAATGATTAATATGCTTGTGGGAAATTGATGGATGAGTATATGGCATATCTATGTCCATGCATGTCCAGATAAGAACTCTTGGCTGTAATCTTGGCCAAAATAAGCCAACCTAGAACATTTCATTCTTTCTTTTTCTTTGCAATTTCTTATGTTTCATTATTATATCCATGAGACCCCGTCCACAAATGCCAAGTGAAATGTATACCACACATCCAAGCTTAGAAATCTATTTACTAAGTATCTCATATCTTCTTAACTTATTCACCTACACAACAAACATTGAGCTTCTAATTGGTTGTGCAAGAATCTGTCAATTTGGAAATGTCTTTATTTACCTGCTTTACTACATGAATCTTCAATTGCTTCTTTTTCTCCCTTGAGTGGAGGTTCTTTTTCTTTGATCTTCAATTTTCAAGAAATTTTATGCAACAAAGCAGATGAGTTAGTTCCCTCCTAAACCTTCTTTCACATTTTGTCCTTTGCATCAAAAGAATCTGAAGATAACATGTAGCACCCTTTCAGTATTTCAAAGTACCAAACTCAAACGAGAAGCACAGGACCTTACTAGGGTAATGTGTACTTGAGAAACATTGTTGTTTGCACACAAGGCACTCATATAAAGGTCAGATATACTCCTGACTTAGTTATGCTATAAATCTATACTTGCATGAAAGGGAATCTCTGGAGTTCTGGATGGTTTCTAGATAGGCAATGAGCAGAGCATCCAAGAAAAGACATAAAAGCCTGTCTAGGTAAGCTTTTGTCACTTGTAATACAATCACCTGTAACTAGAGGAAGAAACTTTCTTCGGAAGTTTCTGCTCTAATTTACTAGTGGTTTACATTCTAAAAGGCCTAATACATTCCCTGGAAAGAAAAAGTGACCACATCACACAAATACACTAAATAGTAACAGAAGGCTCCAGATTGCCATTACCATTATACATAACCATCAGAGTCCAGAATTTTTAAAAAATTCAAGTCAGCAAGAAACATAATAGGACAAGAGCAAACCTGATCAATTGCACAAGGAATCAAGCACCGAAGATTTTCTCTCCCGGAGAAAAGATGTGGAAATGAACTTGGAAAGGATGGAACAGCCTGCAACATCCCAAACAGGACGATCAAATAGATGCAAAAATAATGGTTCAATTGTTGAGATTGTGCAGAAAATATTTACAATACAATCCCTAAAAAACTGGTTCAAAACAAGGATTTTCCTGACTGCCCCTTAAGGTTTAATAGGTCCACAAAGCACTCTAGGCTTGTTTTAGATGATAAACTGACCACCTAATTTAGTTTCTTTATGTGAATGTGCATTAGAAGAAAAAGTCTTCTTCCAAATTACCTATACTTTTATAACTAGAGATACTTTACTTTCCTTTGCCTCCTTTTATTTCTTACAGGAAACCTTTCCTGTCTAGTTTCTGCAAGGTAATTTGGAATTACAAAATGCCACCCTTTTTAGGGTTTTTATTTTTTATAAAGGTGAATTTACAATTTCTCAAATTCTTTGCAATGCGTGACATCAACAACTTTAAACTGGACTAGAAAAATTTTAACAGAGAACTCTTACATAACATAGAGACATGAAGCCCAAGGGCAAATCAGCGTTAACTGTGGAAACAAGAGGGAGGTCTCTCTAATTACGGCAAATCTTAAACATTTTCTGGAACAAAAAATTTGCTAAACATCTTTGCAGCTTCCATTAATTTCTCTTTTGTTTTTCCAGATTTCTATGAAGGTACCCAAAGGGGCAGAAGAAATCAACAAACTGACCAAATCATAGAAACCTAAAGTTCAATAAATATAAATGATTCCATGGAGAGACGAATGACAAAAGAAAACTAGAAAGTGATGCAGCCAACATAGAGAACAAGGAAAAGCAAAATTAAAGCTTTTAATAATTCTCTTCAACTTTTATATGCTGTCAGTTTGCTAGTAGATGTCTTAAGAGTCATTATTTCAAACTTTGGGTCTCAAGGGCATTTTGGTCTTTTAATTGTTTGCAGGAATTTTCAGCAATTGTGTTGTTTCAATATTATTTAGGTATTAATTATATTAGGCAATTAATTGGATCGTAGTTGCTATAAGAAAGTTCTATAAGTATTTTGTTTGTTTATTTAGAATAGGAAGTAAGAATTCCATTCATAGTAGAATTTTATCTTTTAGGTGAGTTATAAGCTCATGAATACTATATTATTAGGTTATTCTAAGCAAATATTGATGAATAAAGAATTTAGTTTTTTTTCATTTTTAAAGTTAGGTTTGTTCTCCTTCCTCAAAATTATCCTAAATTGCCTTCTTCATTTCCACCTTCCCCCAAGTTACTGTTCACGCATATTTTGTACGAGACAGCCCCAGGACCTCTCCATTCTTCTGTTCTCGCAAGTAGGCAAGATCACCCTAATCTTATCCTACATCACAAAGCCAACACATGGAGAAAACAATCCTAAACAATAAATAAATATGCAGAACAAAGAAATGAATTTCCCATGTGAAAGAATTAAACATATGAGAAGAATTATCAGAAGAGAAGTAAAAAACTACAAAGTTTCCATTCTGATATCAAGCCTAAGGAAATCATCACAAAGAAAACTAAGAACTCATCTCTATACAGATCTCTAAAAATGTCAACCAGGATCTTAAAGAAATAAGTTAAGCTTCTCAATATATTAGATCTAGCACATTTCCCCAAGAACCAAAAAAGATAATTGCCTACTTAACTAGGAGAAAAAAGAACTATCCAAAATATATGATGCAGAGTTTCACCAGTTTTCTTGATTTACTAGAATGCAAGAATTGGTCATGTTCATTTAGCATGGCACCATAAATGAGATGGAAATGGTTGAATACTAGGTTCCATTGAGCAATACTACAATAAAACTGCATGTATGAAAAAGATATTAATGTCCCAATTTCCAACCAACTAGAGCCAAGAAATCCAATACCCTTCAATTCATCCTACAAGCTATATTTCATATCGTAAGATCAAAATTACTAAAATCTTTAGTTTTCAGGGGAAAAAAATGGACACTTGTTCCTTTAACAACCATGTGAATACATCAATGAAGGAAAAATCAAAGACAAAGCATGAGAAGGAGAACAGCAGAAACACCAAGAGGAGCCACGAGGGTAACATAAGATGGATCCTAGCAGGGAAACAAGAGATTTTCCCTATTCATCTGTCAAGCATAACACCCAAAAACTTAATTTCTTACAGAACTCTTCAATTTAAAAATAGGGCTTCCCATGCTTGACTGTTTGGAAAACTCTCTTCACGAAGTCAGTACTAATTTCATCCCTAAGAATACAATAGAAATCCTAGCAATGTCCATATATTACAATATGCATACACCTTACTGTCGAATAACAAAATCTGGAAACTTCCATCAAATTAACCTCATGCCTATAAGCTGTGTTACATGGACTCACCTGTTGATGGCAGAACACCCGTGTCAACACGAGTCAACAAGTACATGGGTACAAAATCCGAGTTGGACTCAGTCAAATTTAGATGGGTACGTTGACTGTTTGCTGAAGATGGAACTATCAGCCCACTGCCGACCCATTTAGAGGAAGAAGAGACAGAGAAGAAAGAGAGATGAAGAAGAAGAAGAAACATGGATCTGGGTCTCTGGCTTGGAAGGGTGGAGAACATGGAATTAGGAAGAGAGACAATAAGATTGGAAGATGAGACCTAGGATTAAGAAGAGAGGGACAGCGTCGAGTTAAGGAGAAGAGAGAAAGAGCAAGAGCGGTGGCAATGAGGTGAAGACTGAATAGAGAAGAAGAAGCCGACCAGCATTAAACAACTGATTTTACTTTTCTCATTTTTTATTTTTTCTTTGAGAAGACGTGTGGGCGGCAGGCCTGGAGCCCTATATTTTAAACCTTTTCTTCTTAAACTGAAAAGGCATGTTTTTGTTATTCCATATCGCGTATATTAATTCTATCTTCAGATTAGGTTGAGAAAAAAAAATCAAATATAACTTTTAGCTTTTTTTAACTTTTACAATTGTAGTTCACGAGATTAATTATGCCAGGTTAACTTATCCTAAAAAACTAAAAAATATAAAATTCAAAACATATCCCCGTACCTGTATTCAACTCCTAGGCGGTGTCGCCGTATCCTAATTTTAAGAAGTTGCTGAGTCAGACATTTGGACACGTAGACATATTCGACTCTCGTATTAGAGTCCGTGTAGCTTAGCCTCTAAGATGATCACACTTGAAAATTTCTAGCCTTGAATAGATAATGTCTTCATTTTATAACTAAGAAATGCACATATAATTTTAATGGACATACAAATTTCCCCAAAAAGAGAGGAACAAATAGTCACAGTCACATTCAAAAATGTAACTGTAATATCCCACATTGGTGGGAACAAAAGAAAAGAAATGGTATATAACATCCTACGTTTGGGCTACTAAATAACTTGGCTTAAGCATTTTGAGCCTGTGATTTAAAGCTCAAAAGTTATTGGGCCAGCCCAGACGCAAGATGTTACAAATGGTATCAGAGCGAATCTCGTGTGGTCTCTGTACGGGGTGAGACTGGGCCTATGGTATTTGAGCAGGACTACGCAAGGAAGTGAAGGAATTAAGTGCTGTGCAGGGCTAAGTGCTACATCGACTTAAGAGCGGGAGCCACCTCTAGAATCTGACACAACCGAATGGACAATCCGGATATGAATTGGCTTTGCGAGGACGCAAAGGCCTAAAGGAGGGGTGAATGTAATATCCCACATCGGTGGGAACAAAAGAAAAGAAATGGTATATAACATCCTACGTTTGGACTACTAAGTAACTTGGCTTAAACATTTTGGGCCTGTGGTTTAAAGTTCAAAAGTTATTAGGTCAGCCCAGACGCGGGATGTTACAGTAACCACCTAAGTATGTCAAAAACTGAATAAACGTGACCAAGGTAACAATACTGACAAAGTCATTGAACCTCAAATTTTTCATACAAATTCTTCCCCTACTTAGGGCCGAATAATACAGACACTTTAAAAGAACGAAAATGGAAAATGGAAAAAGGAAAGGGAGAAGACGAAGAAGAAGAAGAAGAAGAATTGTAGTCTACAATCATAATGTGTCATACCACATTTACTAATTACAAAATAGCACTAATCATTGTGAAACCAAAAGAAGCCATAAATAACTAGACTAGAAACTATAATGTCAGACACCAAAGGTTACATGAAGAATCAAAAGCTCCTACCTGAACAGGTGGAAAACTAACTTTTCCGATGTGGTCTTCTCCCGTGAAACCAAAAATGCCAACAACCTGATAGGCAGCCACAATCACTAACTTTCAGGAACATCCAGTAAGCATGCAGTCTAACAACAGGTAGCAACATGGCATGCTCACCAATATCTTTCCACACTGATTACCTTATTGTAAGTAACACATTTTGCAACTCTCACCATGTTCTTGTAGAAGGTACTGCAGAGAAAAATCGCATTGAAGAGTTGTGTAGCAGTTAACAAGATATGCATCTCAAATTAACATAGTAGAAACATTGTTGAGATATTTGTGCAAGAAAAGTGATAAGATACTCATCCCATAACTTGGGACATTTTTAGGGATTCAACTTATTATGGAAACATGTAACCATTATGCCTGGATGAGGTGGCCTTGTGTACACCCACAAGTTAGCCCTTGGTAGTTGTGAAAAGGTAATGGCAAAATTAAAATATGTTCAATATATTATATTTAAAATAGATGTGTGACTCTTATATTGGGATATGGACAAAGTGAAAACATGACGTTAACAATTGAATGGAGGGGTTATGCTTTTCAAGAAACCAAAGCTTAAGCAATGAATATGAAGATCTGTGTCTTCTCCACAGTTATATTGCAATCTTTTAAATCCTAATTGAGTTCCATCCAAACATTGTTATTTAGAATGAATGCAAGATACTAAGTTGGTTACATATCTATATTGCATAATATCATGACTGATTTATATTTTGCTAGATGATCTCAAAAGAAACTCAACAAAAGAGCACCTTCTATTTTAGGGCAACTATGACTAAAAGATTGTTATTTAGAAGGGAAATTGAGTTCAAGGGATAAAGCAAATAGGCCACCTTAAATTAATCAAGCGAATTTGTTAAATTGTAATAAGCATTTGTCTAAACTCTTAACACCGCAGAAAACTCAATTACAAACATGATATTTGTTAAACAATGCTAGCAGAATCTACTTTTCATGCAAAGCCTCCAGATTTCTATAAATACTCTGCAAAGAACGCAATTCAGATTACAGCACCATCATGATTGAAATAGCAAATAGAATGCCACACCATTTTCCTCTTCTGGCAACATGGAGGACATAAATATCCTGATGAACATAAGGAAGCCTATGTGGAGCACCATGAGTGATTATCATGACTTTCCACAATTATCTGAAACATGATATCTAAGCTCACCCTCTAACAGAAAAGAATAAAAATGAAGGAAATATTCATAGGTTTTCTAGTGTTCATCCATTAAATACTACCACAAACTCAAAGCCAAAACATATTATGCATCAGCAGTATAAGACATTATGATTTTTTTTTTTTAAAGAAAGTTATTAGGAATATATTGAAGATCATGGGTTGGACTCTGAAACCTAAATAAAGATGCATTTTCAGTATAATATAAAGTGACACAAAATGATCACACCAAAGAGAAGGCTCACACTTTATGTATCGTAGATTGATGTTTTATTTTAGAACCACAAATTACATACCCCCCAACATAGTCGAAATCGCAGAATATAAAGGTCCTTGAAATATCAAATCCACAAGCAATGATGTCTTTAGCATTCTCTCGTGCAAGTCTTTGACTTTCCTCTACTGATAGATTCTTCCACATGCACTTCTCATCATCGGTCAACTGGACAACAAGAGGAACTTTAAAAGCCTCCTGCAAGTACCTGCAATCCATTGAACCTTTCAAATTTTGTCAACAAAGGTTCGCAAAACCCAAAACAGAAGAGTCAACATAACAATATATGCCAAACAAGGTTGACTTTCAATTTTTTTGGTCACTGCCCCATTTTCAAAGTTGACTAATAATTACATAACATCTGGAGTTTATCTTATTTAAAAAAATTAACCAAAAGACACAAACTGCATAGAAAACCCAACTAATAGGGTAAAGTGCAATTTTCCAATGCAAATGAATATGGAAAAGATTTATTCCCAATTAAGTGGGTTTTTGGTTTAGGGAAATCAAGTAGGGGAATGGGTATGAATAGTAATAACACAATTGTTGATATTTAGAAAACAACTATCACTATTATTCAATCGGAATGAAAGTGATTAATTGTAGTTTATATGATTCTCCGAAAATACTATTCTATCAAATTCATTAACCCTTTTGAGAGGAATGATACTGATTCCACTATTAAACCAAACATATTAGGAGACATTGTCAAAACCTATACTCATAGTAAAGTTAATGATATTCATAATGATAGTGATTGAAGAATGTGAACCAAACAGCTCCTATGTTTCCCCTTAGAAAGGCGAAACAAAGTATTTTTTTTTTTTTTTTTTTTTTGTGTGGGTGGAGGGGAACTTGATTTCAAGTAAAAATTATGAATATTTCTGTATAGCAATCCCAAATTTGCTTTCCAGAATTTCAAATTAAATCCACCTTTTCCACACTATATATGATACAAAACACTGATTAAACTAATTAAATTAAAGTATTTAAAAAAATAGTTCCAGAAAAACATATAACCATAATAATCATGCAAATTAATTAAAAAAAATGACAAACATAGAAAAATAAAAACAATAATCGGAATTACATACTTGGTGAACATGAAGGGAACGAGATGGCCAAGATGCAAAGCTTCGGAAGACGGCCCACGGCCAGTATACAAATAAAACATGTCTCCCCTTTCGTATGCGTCGAGAATATCATTAAAATCGCGGTGGGCAAAGAAGACGCCGCGGCGGAGAAAAACGTGAGGCTGGCGATTAGTGAGACGTTGGACGCGGTCGATTAACGATTGGTCGAGCCTTTGACAGCCAAATTGGTCAATGAGTTTGTCGTAGTTGATTTTGCCGCCTTGTTTTGCAGACACTTCCCACGGAGTTACTACTTGTTCTTCTTCTCCTCCTCCTCCTTCGGCTAAGGGTTTCGATGACATTGTTGCTCCACGCCTTGAGGCTTGAAATTGGCGGCAGGCCGGCACCTACTATGATAAGAGAGTCGACCGGAGTGGGGTGGGCTGGGGTGCAATGCGCGGCGGGGCTTAGCCCACGATTGAGCAGTTGTTTCCTACTTAGGTTGAGACCACCAAGAACAATTTTTTGTTTTTTTTTTCTTTCATTTGGATTGAATGCATTTTGAAATACTATTGGATGGACAATACTATAATTTTATTTTTGAATGAAATGCATATATGATATGATGCGTGGTTAAAAAATAGAAGTAAAAATTTTAAAACAAAAAATGCAAACTATTGAAAAAATAATTTATCAAAACAAATACAAGAAAATTTACAAGATAAAACAAAATCTGAAAAAGGGAAAAATATTGCAAAACAATATGAAAATAATTTATAATTTTCTTAACGAAAATAATTTTCATAACACCCTTTATGCCTTCTAGAAATATTATCTTCAAATAACCTTAGTCATCAATAAAGAATACAAATTGTAGATATCAAATTTTGACATACTATTTAAATTTTCTAATATTTGAGGGCGCTTTTTGTTTTTCAGAACCAATTGTAATTTTTGTGTAAAATACACTAAAATTGGTTCAACTAGAGGCAAAATTGTAATTTTAGTTTGTAAATATATTTTTCATCTATTTTTAATTTATATCATTATTTACATTTTTAGACATTTTCTTAATTTTTGATAATTTTTAAAAGTCAGTTAGCATTTATCTAGGATTTTTGTTAATAGCTCATTTTACAATGCTCATTTGGTGTTAAAATTTTTGTGCAAAATATTCGTCCATTTTACATGTTCATACCTTTTTTTGTAGAGATTTTGTTAAAAAAATTGATCCAATGGGAAAGACTTGAAAGGCCCAATAATCAAGTCCGTTTTGTAAGATGTAAATAAAATAATTTTTTATTTTATTTTTGAGTTTTTATTTTATTAATGTCTTGAGCTTATGCTTCTAGAATTTTCATTTTTTTATTGATATGTAATACACACAACTTTAAAGATCGACACGCTTTTACACTTTCACTGTAGCCAAGAGGCACGTACTTTTGCACACACTCACACACACAATTACACGCAACCATTCTTATCTTGCTCCCACCACCATCTGACCACATCTTTTCCTCCTCCATCGTATTACCACTGAGTAGTAGTGCCACCATCGAAGCTCAGCCATCAAACCATTACAGCTCGCCATCCATAATAGCCCAACCACCAACAATACAAACTTCAACCATGAACCATCACCAAATCAATAAAATAACCCATAACTAGCACCTCAAACTCCACTATCACACCACTAATTGCTTCCAACAAAAACACCACTTCCAACCCACAAAATTCACACGCAAACAACCACGTAACACTATCCACAATCACCACATTAATTACTATCCAGCAGTTATCATCGCCGACCTTTTATCGTCACCAAATAACACCAGAAAACTACAAACAACCAGCCAATAATAAATCTCCAATCAGCCACCTAAACACTGCCAAAACGCCAACCATAGCAACCAAAATCAATCTCAAACCAGCTACCTTGCGCCACAATCACTGCCCAAATTGCAACCGCAAGACAGCCCTCCATTAACCATTAAATGACCACCATAATAGTCCCAAATCGCAGCCATTAAAAGACCACCATAACATCCCCAAATTGTAGCCAAATCAACCTCCATAACGGTCCCAAATCGCAACCAAACCACCAGTATCAATCAACCCTAAACAATCCCAATCGCCACAATCTCGTACACTAATTAAACCCCCAAATTACCACAACTCAACCTTCATAACTAACAACCCCAACCCCTCAAAATGTTACACAAAGGCCACCAAAAATCACTAAAAATAACTACAAAACAGCAGTCAAAATCACCCAAAATAGCCCCAACAACCACCAAAGACAACCCCTTGATGAAGACCAATGTGCATTCAAGGATGGCTCAAGTGTGGAGGATCCCTTGTAAGGATTAGATGGTCCCATAAATGTTACTGTATGCCCTAAAACTAAGTTGGTTTAAGGCACTTTGTATTTACACTTATTTATGTTATATTTATTCGTGTAGTATTTTTTTATCCTCTATACTTGTATTTCCATGTTACTCATTTGTTTGATAAAGTCCTTAAAATATCAACTATGTATTAAATATTATAAGTGTTACAATTATGAGACTCTAATATATAAAGTCATATTCTTAAATATCCCTAGTCATAGTATTGATGAGATTGGACATCATTAATAGGGTAGATTAGCACATACTTTACCTCTATTTATGTTAAGTAATAGTTGCTCTCATTGACTATGGTGTACGCAACATCTAAGCTAGTATGTGGATGCTTGTTTGAGAATAAGTTAATTGGATTTATCTATCAAAAGTTTTAACTATAGTGCCAATGGTTGAACTCTTAATGGCAATGGTGTAAGTGATCCTTTGATTGAAAATTACCATAGTATCTTGAGTGTGGATTGCTATACTTTGACTCTTTTCCGGATGCTCCTAAAAGGGTAGCTCATAAGTTAGAGATTGAGTATAGTTTGAAGCATGGAAAGATAATGAGTAATCAATATAGGATTCACCACTCTTTGATAGAAGAGTATATCCCTTTATGACCACTTGTTGAAAATATTAACTCATAAATTGTCTACAGAAGTGACAGTATAACTTGAAAATAGTTTTAAGTTTATACATTATGGAGAGTTATATTTCTAGAACAAGAAAATATAAATCAATCATTTAAAAGTGTGCACTATACTTTTTGGACTAATTAAGATATAGTGTGGTGAAGGGATATTAATTACAAGGTAGCATTGTCATTGATAGGTATAGTCTGCCATATGACTTTCCTATACATTTGGGTGATCATGTTGTATTGCTAGACGTCACTCATGATCTATAAGTACGAATTAATTAATTATGAATTAATAATAAATTAAAGTATTTAATTTATCTATCTTTTAATTAATTAATTAATGTGCTATAATTTATACTTATTGCCAACGTGAATGGAACTTAATGGGTCAAATACGTAAATAATATAATATTTGGGTTAAAATGTAATTAAGATAATTATGAGTTAGTTATGGGGTTAATTTATGAAATAAATTAACTTGGAGGACTTATTTATAAATATTTTAAATCTTGTAGGAAATTAGTTTCCTAAAAGAAATAAAGTAACTAATTGGTTTCTTTATGGAATGGAATTTCTAAATGAACATTTATCTTAAAGTGAGTTACCTAAACTTTCTTAGTTTCTAATTACCTTTATTTCCTAAAATACTAGAATACTTTCTTTATAAATATGCTCATGCTTTAACTCTTGAATTATTATTACAACACAAAAGAAAACTAATGAGAGAAAAATTAACAAGAAGAAAAAACTGCCACTCTCTCTCTCTCTCTCTCTATTGTGGCGTCTCCTTCTCTCTCTTCCTAATTTGTTAGGCTTTTTCTTTCTCATGTTCTTAAATAATTCAAGAGAGCTAGCACTCAAAAATCAAAGCAAGCTAGCCTAGAAGGTTCCCTAAAGAAGTTATTCGTGTGAATATCGTTGGAGGCTCAACGCTTAGAGAGCTTTTGTTGGTAGATCTTGCCTCTTCATTGAAGGATCTTTACTTAGAAGTATAGAAATCTTCTATACTTAAGGTAATTTTTATACAAACTCCCTTTATAATCATATAGATATGTCAAAGAGATCCATAGTTAAGGAAATAAAAATTTATTTTTCTACTATGTTACCTATGTTATTACCTTACAGTGGTACCAAAGCCTCCTCTAATTATATCTATAAGATTTGTGTTTATTTAATTGTCATAAATATGGATGGTTTGTTCTTGATAAATTTGTCTCAAAAATTTTTTAGAAAAATCAGGAGTTTGATTTTTAAGAAAAGTTCTTGATTGTTTAAAAGTGTTTTAAATAACTAAGATGAGTTCTTAAGGTTGTTTTTATGGTTTCTAAATTATTTTTATGTGTTAAAAGGTTTTTGACACGATTTATATTAAAAGAGTTTTAAAAAATTATCAAAAATCGCAACTAAATTATTTTGCAGAAAATCAACTACAGGTATTGTACCTGCGACTCATAGATTGTAACTTTCTCTCCTTATCCGCGCTCAGATTGCTTCGCAGATTGGTTACGCCACGCAACACCAATCTATGGGAGGATTTGCAGGAATAGTCCCGTGGATTGGTACTATGGATTTGGACCAGATTCTTATGAGAATTTTAAAATTTTTGGAAAAACTTGATTTTTGACAATGTTTTTTGTAAAGACACTTTTCAATAATAATTGTTACTATTTGGAAAGTTAAATTTAGAAACCTTGACCTTCTATAACATTATTTTTTAGAAAAATAAATTCAAAAGTATTAATCTAATTTATTTAGATCATATGATTTATTGCTAGAATTAATTAAGTTAATTTATTTAATTGTTAAATTGAATAATGGCATGATAGATGATTATGGACTAGACCAATGTGATTGAATAGTTATTATTTCTATTCGGTTAGCTTGCATTGGTTTTAAAATAGGGTCTGCATGTCCTACCTTTTCTATTATGTAAACTTCCATCGAATGTAACCCAAAATTTCTTGATCAATACTTGTAATGTATATAGTATAGATTAAGAATAGGTTTATTTTCTAAATTGTTTAGACTAGAATTACATATGTAATATACAACAAGAGGGAGATGGCACCAAGGAGCAACCAAGGAGGCACGTCAAGGAGTTGAAATGCCTCTTAGGAATTTTGACCAAATATTTTTGTCGCGTCCTAAAAATCGTGAGCAAAGAGTGCTAGTGGGGTCGTTGACTGTCGCGTCCTAAAAGACGGTCTGATCTCGACGACCCTTTCGAAAATTAAAGTTTTTAGAAAAACCATGCGTGTGTGAGAAAAAATCAAATTTTAGTAAAAAAGTATATTTTAAGAAAAAATGGTATTTTAAAAGAAAACAAGGCAGGGACTAAAAGTGCGACAGATTTGGCCAAATAATTTTTGAAAAAGGGTTTTTATTCTGGAAAATGGAGTCGCCACTTGGTACTGAGTTAGGGTGTACCAAGTCACCAAAAAAATCGTTTAATAAAAATAAAAATAAAATTTTAGAAAAATATTTTAAAACCCTTTTTCGACTCCAGTCTACGAAAAACAAGAGAAAAGAGTTCAGGAGTCACATTTGAAGAAAGGGAAGGCAAAGGCTTGCGCATAAGGCACCCTTTCTACCTAACCGAGGCTAATTGCGAGGTTTAATCAAATTTTCCTAAATTAACCCTAAATTTTATCGCGTTTGGATGTATCTAAATGAATGCAAATCCTAAGTCTAAGTGTGGGTATCGGGAGGGTCGGAATATTCCGTCGGAATATTCTGTCGAAACTTGGTCGGAATTATTGCATTAATTGCGAAACCCAAATCGAGACCTCGAAGGAGTCACAAGTTTTTATGCAAAATGTGATGCAAAAGAAAAGAAAATAATAATATATAATAAGTGATTGAAGAAAGTGGTGATGCAACATGACGGGTACGGGGGACTAATATTTTGTGACTAAATGTTTCTACTCACGAAGGGGGGAACGACCTATACGCCACCGCTTCCCACGTGAGTAGGCGACTATTTCTAGTTGAATCACACAAATGTCCTAATATCTAAGTGAAATGCAACCTAGGTGTCATGCATTTTAAAAATGTATCAAAATAATTATAATAATAATAATAAATAATAAGAGTAATAATAAAATCATGATAGGTGGAAAGAAAACTAAAAGTGTGTGAAATGAGATATGAAATGCACACGAATTTACCTAACACTAAAATGTCCAAAGGGTCTAGCGTTGGACTATTCCGTTCTAAAAATTCCACTAGCATTAGACTAGCGGGAAAAGAATGAAGCCACAACTAGCGTTGGACTAGTGTGGTGACAGAATACCATAAATCATGAATTAATTATTAAAGCACAAATTAAAAGCAAATAAAACATATAAAAAACATATAAGATCACATAGGAGCACATAACACATAAACATAATATCTAGATACAAGATCCTAATGAAAGCGATAAAACAAATAAGCATGTAAGCACACCAAAGCAAATAAATCCTAACTATTACATGAGGGGATTTGATTTACAATTTAAAGGGGGAAATTAAAGATGCCATATCTATTATATTTTCTATCTAATTATACAATTTTTGCTAAAATTATGAGAAAAATAATCTAACTATTACATTGACTAGCTAAATACAAAAATATTACATTTTTCATCAAAATAAAAAAATAATAAAAAAATTGAAATTAAATAACACAAAATAAATAATTACGCAAAGATGCATAAGATAAGAAACTTATAAAAAAAATGCATCAAATATCACATTAGAACACATTGGAGCACATATAAGAAAAAATAATGAGAGATCGGGATACCTCTTTGAAGACCTGGTACTAATACTAATCAAAATAAACCAACAAAGTCAAGGCACCTTGATATAAACATACAAAACCTAAAATATAAAACTATTGACAATTTGAGACAAAAGTAAATTCTAGCAACTAAAGGGCTAAAATAAAACTCTATAAAACTTGAAGGGATAAAACTGAAATTTGCGTAAGTCTAAAGGGTACAATTGCGCAAATTTAGGTAACTCGGGAGGACAAAATATAAATTTTGGTAGCTACTAGGACTTAATTATAATTAGTCAAAGCTTGATTGGAAGACACTAAAAGTAAGGAGGGTCAATAAAAATTATGAGGACCTAATTACATGCCATATAACAATTTTGGGGCCAATTTGAAATTTGTAACAAAAAAGGAATTTTAATTCTCTCCTTTCTTCGGCCTCTCTCTTCGGTTTCTCCCTTCGGCCTTCACTTCGGTTTCTCTCTTCGGCCTCCCTCACTTCGGTTTCTCCTCTCTTCAGTTTCTTTCTTCAGTTTCTCCTCATTAGTTTCTCCTCTTCTTGGTTTCTCTCTTCGATCCCTCACTTCGGTCTCTCTTCGGCCTTTCTCTTCGGTCTCTCTTCGGCCTCTCCTCTTCGGCTTCTCCTCTCTTCGGTCTCCCTCTTTTCTTTCTTTCTCTTCGGTCTCTCCTCTCTTCGGTTTCTCTCTTCGACCTCCCTCACTTCGGTTCCTCCTAGCTTCGGTTTTTCTCTTCGGTTCCTCATTTTAGTTTCTCTCTTCGGCCTCCCTCACTTCGATATCTCCTCTTTTCAGTTTCTCTCTTCGGTTTCTCCTTTCGATCCCTCACTTCGGTCTCTCTTTGGCCTTTCTCTTCGGTCTCTCTCACTTCGGTTTCTCCTCACTTCAGTTTCTCTCTTTGGTTCCTCACTTCGATATTCTCTTCGGCCTCCCTCACTTCGGTTTCTCCTCTCTTCAATTTCTGTCTTTAGTTTCTCCCTTCGGTCCCTCACTTCGGTCTCTCTTCGGCCTCTCCTCTTTGGTCTCTCTTTGGTTTCTCCCTTCGGTCCCTCACTTCGGTCTCTCTTCGGCCTCTCCTCTTCAACTTCTCCTCTCTTCGGTCTCCCTCTTTTCTTTCTTTCTCTTCGGTGTCCCCTCTCTTCGGTTTCACTCACTTAAGTATTTAGGACTTGATTAAAGAAGTAAAATTCTAGAGTCAAGTATACAAAAACCCAAAAAGCAAACATGTAGTAACTAGCGTTTACAACGATAATGGGGAGTAAGCCTAGATATGTACATTTTATAATGGAATAACTAAAATAAAAAATAAAAAAAAAACTAAATTGAGTTAACTTAATTAATTAAAATTAATTGGATCACTCAAGCAAGCTAGCTAAAATAGAATTAAATTAGTAAAATTAGAGATAATCCAAGAGAAATTAAATAAATAAACTGAAAAACAAAACAACACCAAAATACTAAATCTCATTCTCCTAATTTCCTTTTAATTAATCAACACCAAAACAAAACAAATACCAGAAAATAGATAACCCACACTGTAACACCCTAGAAATTCACGCAAAAACCATTTATTTTGTATTATGTTCATTAGGAAAAAAAAAAAAAGGGTGGCCGAATTTGTGGAAAAAAAAAATAAGAGACTAAGCATGTTGTACTTAGTTCCTTAGGAGTTGTACTTAGGAAATCTTGCAAGACTTATTATAGGATAAATAATGAAAATCCTTTCTAATTAACCCTTGCCAAGTGTAGTCTTCCATGGAGAGAAAGTCAAGATCACTTTACCTTTGTCTTGCTTTGATTGGTCAAAAATTTTCCAATTCTTTTCCATTTCTTTTCTTCTTTACTTACCCAATTTTTCTCTTTTCTTTTCTTCTTGCTGGCCGGCTGTTCTCTTCTCCTTTTCTCTCCATTTTCTTTCATTTTTCTTGGATCTTTTACTTCCATTTACTCATTTTTCAACCATAGAAATTAAGTGGAACTTCCTCCTAAGCAACAATCTTGTCTACCTAGAGGTATTTCCCATGAATTTCTCTTCTAATTTCAAGTGAAAGATTATAGTTTTTAGCTCTTAAGTTATGTTTTTATGGATTGAGTATGATTGATTTTGGCCATGAAAAGTGAAGTTTTATTCCATGAATGTGAAGCTTGTGAACTTGTATGCCTTGTAGATAGTATAATTAAACTTGAAAATGGCATGATCTAGGTTTGATTTACTTGAAGAACTTAGAGTGGTTTATGTATTTTTGTGATGAATTTGAATGGAATTGAATTGAGTTTGATGTGAGATTAGTAGAACTACTTGAAATTGGGTTGTTGGACGTTTTCTTGCAGGTTTAAAAATTTTTGGGTTAGTCCGATTATAGGGGAAGTGCTGTCGAAATTTCAGGTAAAACCTAGGAAATAAAAGTAATTAGGCTATGATTTAAGGCTTTATAAGCTTTAATTTAGTGATTTAAGCGTGCAGAAATTTTCGTAGATTAGCTATTAGTGAATTAAACCTTTCTGAGCAAAACCCTAGAAAGTTAGAAAACCCTAATTTTGAAAACCCTAAACCCTAGGGTAAAACCCTAAACTCCAAAACCCTAGAAATTAAACCCTATAAAGACTTGGGGTATTTCTTGAATTTCCTTATGAAATTTCTTAGATTTTAGTCAGGATTTTTATATGATTATTTTTCATGAATTTCAGGATCCGGAAGTGAGACTCAACCTTACCGCGAAATCTTTTCTTAGACATTTCAGGTGAGTGTTCTTATGTGTGCATGATGCAGTGAAATGCCATGTTCTACTTGATATTTTTAATTGATAAAATGTGTTACTTGAGAAAGATGTGTACTTTATCGCATCTATTTCGTGATGTGTTATATGCTTTCACTATTAAATGTGTTAATTGTGCATGAGACTACCGTGACTAGCTTCACCGTTACTTCACGGTTAGTCAACCCTGACGTGACTTGGGAGGACATAAGGTGCTGGGTGTTTTAGGAGCGTGTGTTCTTTCCCTAAATGAGTTGAATTCCTCTAAGAGGCCAACTCCTGGATTGAACTTTCTTGCTTGTTGGCCCTTCAAGGTTGAGATTACTCCCTGGAGGTGGTAACTTGTCTGGAGGTTATAAGGTGAACGGTGGTTAGGGTACTTGCTTGTTTATACTGGTATGTTCCTTGACGAGGACCTGAGCTATTATCTCGATCCGAACGTCTTGGATTATATGTTCAGTGCTTGCTACTTCTGCAGGTTGAGCTTGCTCCCGTAGTTGAGCCCGTATCCGCCAGTGACTACTTGTTAATTAAATTGTTCACAAATTGTTTATTTACTCGTTAAATATTTTATCGAACAAAAAAAAATTATATTTTACTGGTATGGTTGCATGACTTGAGCACTCACTGGGCTATTTTAGCTCATCCCATTTATTTGTTTTCTTTAACCAAGTTTCCAAAACTACTAAAGTTGGAAAAGCTGATTTGGACCTAGTAAATATTTTGTTTATTGTGTTTTGATAGCCTAAATGTGTAGGCTTTATTGTAAATATTATTATATTTTTGGGATGTAAAACTCTTGTAATATTTACACTTTTAAGTAAATATTTTGAATGTATTTATTTATGAGTGCATTTTATTTCGAGTTAAGTACGCTTGGATGTTTGAGCGAAGTGCGTGTTTGAGTCTTGGCGAGAGCTTAGGCAGGTAGTCCGCTAAGCCCTTTGGTGCGCCTCTGGGTAAGGTAGGGCTGTCACAGGTGGTATCAGAGCTTAGGATTTAATCCTGTCGCTAGTGCTAGACTTGCTTGGGTGTCGGGTAGGAAATTTGGGTCGAGTCGATTGCTCTTTGGGCCTGATCACCCGAGTGTGAGAGATAAGATCCGAATTTTCGCACCCAGACGCTATTGTGGATATGCTTGAGCATGGGTTTAGGTTACTTTTAAGCTTGATATTTGAGTGTAATATTTAAGTATTAATTATTATTATGTATTTTTGGGCTAGACCTAATTGATTAATTATTTAAATATGTAGGTATGACGGACGAGGGTCGAGGATGAGGCGTTCCGAGGTACGAGACTTGACGGTGATACCCTCGAGGTATCAGGGACCGAGATGTAGACCCGTAGCTCGCTATCGCCATCAGTTGGGACATCCTTACTTGTGCTTTTCACCTGCTCGCCGAATCCGACCGCCTTGCGGATGCTGGAGGTTGTACTCCTATCCTGATTATGTGGTAGTCCCACTGATCGAGGAGAATAGGAGCTTTGCTCGCACGTCAGCTGCTGCCCAGGTGAGCGTCCGCAGTTTGAGAGACGAGGTGGGCCACCAGGCTCACCATATTGGGGAGCTGGAGGAGGAGCTTATGAGAGAGAGACAGAGGACTTTAGCGTTGACTCAGCAGCCTCTGGAGATCTCGTGAGCGATTGACTCGTATAGCTGGGCATGTCCGGGATGGTTTAGGTTGGGTCCTTCATGAGTGCGCGCATACCCTTGAGCGCGTGGTGGAAGAGGCACGAGGTGAGAAGGAGATTCCCGCTGGACCTAGACTGGTAGTGCCTGCATCCCCGGAGATCGGGGAGGGTCCTGAGGAGGAGTCATCGGAGGATTCTGCTAGTTCCATAGGGAACTAGACTAGGGGTTTAGTTTTTGGCTAAGAGCTTATTGATATGAGCCTTGTTAGATCCGTACAATTAGCATAGATCCTTAGATAGGAGTATGTACGAAGTTTGTATTTATTTTGTTATGCTTGTAGTTGTGATATATTTTGGCATGTAAAACTTTTGGATCTATGTATATCATGCTATGTTCTCTACGTGAGACTTTTGACATGTATAAATTGAATGACATGTATATATATGTGACTTTATTTGACATGATAATTGCTTTCTTTGTCTTATTCATTAAGTGGTGCATTTTATATGCTTCGTTGATTATTACATGGATTTCGAAATAACTAGTTAATATTATTTTAGAATATTAAGCGATGGCAAGTAGAGGAAGAGGTCGACCTCGTCAACAAGATCCCGAGGAGGGCAACATATCGGGCAAAAACCCAAATCTTGGGGCTGACCCAATGATCGCTGTGTTAAACCGTATGACCGATGTTTTGACCCAGCTGGGAAATCGGCAAAACCCAGGAATGAAAGTTGGCAACCCGTATAGAAATCCAATAATAGGAGAAGATGTTGCCTTATAAAGATTTCAAAAATTTAATCCCCCTAAGTTTAATGGCATCCCAAACCCGGAGATCGCCGAGAAATGGTTGGAAGACATCGAGAAAATTTTCGCCACCTTAAAATATACCGATGAAAGGCAGGTGACTTTTGCTATATTTCAACTAGAAGGTACTGCCACACCCTAGTGGAATTTGATAAATATTAAGTGGGAACGTTACCAGACCCCAAGAACTTGGGTCAATTTTACCCGGGAGTTCAAAGAAAAATATATTCCTACCCGAGTACAAGAGAAACGGGAGGATGAATTTTTGAGGTTGAGACAAGGACTGATGAGTGTGGCGGAATATGAAACCCAATTTACCAAATTGTCACGATACGCACCTGAGCTAGTAGCCACGGACAGGCGGAGGAGAAGACCGTTCATCCAAGGGTTAAATTTGGAAATTCAAGAGGCCCTTGCCGCTGCTACGATAGAAACTTATGAGACTGCGGTCGAGAAAGCACAGCAAGTGGAGGAAACTAAATCATTGGTTAAAACTTTTCAAGCCAAGAAACGTAGAAACGCCAGTGATTCCCGTCCATCACCCGGAAGTGCCCTAGCCCCTAAAGCGGGAAGGGGAGCTGGTGGGGCAAGAGTTTGGCAGGGCACTCAACCTGGTAGGGCAAGAGGAGTGCCAATGGGAAGGACACCACAAAGAAGTGAACGGAAGGAGGATACCCGGAAGGGAACCCAAGCATCAGTTGCTCCAGTGGTATGTGGGTATTGTGGTTAGGATGGTCACCTTGAAGATGCCTGTTGGAGAAAGAATCGAAAATGTTTACTTTGCGGTAGTGGTGAGCATCAAATCAGTCACTGTCCGAAGCAAGCAACCAGTGGATCGAGAGTACCTCAACCTAGGCACAGTGGTCAAGCTAAGGAGAGTGGGAATAAGAGGAAATTGCCAACTCGAGTCTATGCCTTAGAGAAGCGCGATGCACAGGAGTCGTCGGCGGTTATTGAAGGTATGATTCTTGTTTTCCACTATCTCGCCAAATTATTAGTAGATCCTGGCTTTACTTATTCATTTGTGAATCCCCAATTTATGACTACTGTTGAAGTACAACCTGCTAGATTGCCTTATGAATTTGAAGTGAGGACGCCTACTAGGGATCATTGTTTGACTACCAACCTTATTTATACAAATTGTGAACTCTGGGTAGGAAAGAGAAAAATTTTAGCAGACCTCATAGCGTTGCCTATTCAGGATTATGACATAATTTTAGGCATGGATTGTTTAACCCGATATAGTGCTCAATTAAATTGTGGAATGAAAGTAGTGGATTTTAATATACCGAGAGAGCCTATTTTAAGGTTGGATGTACAGAAAACTCTAGATTCTTCAAACCTTCTTTCTGCCATGCAAGTTAGGAAATTGATGTTTAGAGGGGCAGTGGGATACCTGGCATACTTAATTAATACCCCTGGGGATAAAGTTAGGCTTGAAGATGTACCCATGGTACGAGAGTTTTCTGATGTTTTTTCAGAGGAATTAAGCTCTCTACCCCCTGAACGAGAAGTGGAATTTGGCATAGAATTGGTGCCAGGAGTTTCGCCAATTTCTAAAACTCCATATCGCATGTCTCCTGCGGAACTCGGAGAGTTTAAGATTCAACTTCAAGATTTGTTGGAGAGGGGATTTATTAGGCCCAATATTTCACCATGGAGAGCTCCAGTGCTCTTTGTAAAGAAGAAAGATGGTACCCTTAGGCTTTGTATTGACTATCGAGAATTAAACAACGTCACCATCAAGAATAAGTATCCTTTACCTCACATCGATGAATTGTTCGATCAATTGGAGGGAGCGGTAGTATTTTCCAAAATAGACCGTAGGCAAGGATACTACCAATTAAAAATTAAGGAAGAAGACGTGCTCAAAACTGCTTTTAATTCTTGATATGGTCACTATGAATTTGTGGTGATGCCATTTGGATTGACTAATGCCCCAGCGGCCTTTATGGATTTGATGCATAGGGTTTTAGGGTCATACTTGGATCAATTTGTGGTAATATTTATTGATAATATTTTAATATTTTTCAAGTTTCACAAGAGGCATGAGCAACATTTGAAAATTGTAGTGCAAATTTTAAGAAACAACAGGTTGTATGCCAAATTTAGTAAGTGTGAATTTTGGAGAGACCGAGTAGCCTTTTTAGGCCATGTCATTTCTGGGGAAGGAATAGCAGTAGATCTCTCAAAAGTGGAAGCTGTGGTTAGTTGGAAATGACCTGAGAATCTAACTGAAATCCGTAATTTCTTGGATTTAGCTGGATATTATCGGTGATTTATTCAGGATTTTTCAAAGATAGCCACACCACTCACTGCTTTGACTCAAAAGAATGCTAAGTTTAATTGGGATGGACGGTGTGAGCAAAATTTCATTGAGCTTAAGAAGCGATTAACATCAGCTCCGATATTAGCATTGCCAAGTGGCAAGGAGACTTTTAGTGTGTACACAGATGCTTCACAGGAAGGTTTAGGATGTGCATTAATGTAAGGGAAACAAGTAATTGCCTACGCTTCCCGTAAGTTGAAATCTCACGAAAAGAATTATCCCACATATGATTTGGAGTTAGCAGCCGTGGTATTTGCTCTCAAGAAATGGAGGCATTATTTGTATGGAGTCACTTTTGAGGTGTATACAGATCATAAGAGTCTAAAATATTTATTTTCTCAAAAGGAACTGAATTTGCGGCAGCATAGATGGGTGGAGTTATTGGAAGATTATGACTGTACTATTAATTATCATCTGGGTAAAGCCAATGTTGTCGCAGACGCTCTAAGTAGAAAGGTGCAAGTGGCTAGTTTGGCCATCCGTGAGTGGAGATTGTTAGAGTAAGTGAGTGAAAGCAACCCACAGATAGTTGGCTCAAAGGTGCTTTGCGGGAATATAAGTGTTAAATCTGAATTGTTGAGGCAAATTAAAGAAGCTCAAGGTAGAGATCCTACGTTACAAAAGCGGATAGAGAAAGCCAGAGCAGGGATCTTACCTGAATATAATGTTGGACCGGAAGGCTTGTTGAGGTTCCGAAGCCGAATCTTTATACCAAGAAATGAAGAGTTGAAAAGAATGATTTTGGATGAAACTCACCGTTCCAGATACACGGTGCATCCAGGCAATACAAAGATGTATTAAGACCTGAAGAAACTCTATTGTTGGGATAATATGAAGAGAGAGATAGCACAGTATGTTCAAACTTGTCATACGTGTCAGCAGGTAAAAGCTGAACACCAGAAACCGCCAGGAAGTGGGAGTGGGAACTTATTACTATGAACTTTGTTTCTAGTCTACCGAGAACCCAAAGAGGGCATGATGCGATTTGGGTGATTGTTGATCAACTAACCAAATTTGTCCATTTTCTGCCTATGAATATGACTTATCCTTTGGAGAAACTTGCTCGAATGTTTATTGATGAAGTGGTAAGGCTCCATGGAATTCTTGTGAGTATTGTCTCGGATCGAGATTCTCGGTTTACTTCCCGATTATGGAGACAAATGCACGAAGCTTTGGGAACAAAGTTGAATTTCAGCATGGCTTATCATCCACAAACTGATGGACAGTCTGAACGAGTGATCCAGATTTTGGAGGATATGCTACGGGCAAGCTTGATCGATTTTGGTAGTGGTTGGGATCAACATGTGACTTTGATAGAATTCGCCTACAATAATAGCTATCAATCCTCTATCCAGATGGCTCCATTCGAGGCGTTGTATGGAAGGAGATGCAGAACACCTGGCTACTGGGATGAAGTGGGTGAATGAAGAGTATTTGGTCCGAAAAAGGTACCGTAGATAGAAGAAGCTTGTGAGAAGGTCAAGCTAATTCAGCAACGAATCCAGATTGCACAAGACCGCCAGAAGAGTTATGCTGACCATCGAAAGAAGGAGCTGGAATTTGAAGTGGGAGATAGAGTGTTCTTCAAAATCTCTCCATTTAAAGGAGGAATTAAATTTAGGAAGAGGAAGAAACTTCAACCAATATACGTGGGACCATTTAAAATCATTAAGCGTGTCGGTAACGTTGCCTACCAGTTGGAATTACCGTCACAATTGGCTAAATTGCACAATGTCTTCCATTTATCTGTCTTGAAAAAGTACCACTCGGACCCACAACATGTACTTCAACCAGATGAAATTGAATTTGATGAGACTTTAACATATGAAGAGCAGCCAGTTCGCATCCTAGATCGAAAGGTGAAAGAGTTGAGAAATAAACAAATTCCACTTGTCAAAATTCTCTGGAAGCATCACGAGCTCGAAGAAGCCACTTGGGAAATAGAGGAAGAGATGCGGCGAAGTTATCCCCGATTGTTCGAAAATCCAGGTAGAATTTCGAGAACGAAATTCTTTTAAGGGGGAGAGGATGTAACACCCTAGAAATTCATGCAAAAACTATTTATTTTGTATTATGCTCATTAGGAAAAAAAAAAAGGGGTGGCCGAATTTGTGGAAAAAAAAAAATAGAGAATGAGCATGTTGTACTTAGTTCCTTAGGAGTTGTACTTAGGAAATCTTGCAAGACTTATTATAGGATAAATAATGAAAATCCTTTCTAATTAACCCTTACCAAGTGTAGTCTTCTATGGAGAGAAAGTCAAGATCACTTTACCTTTGTCTTGTTTTGATTGGTCAAAAATTATCCAATTCTTTTCCATTTCTTTTCTTCTTTACTTACCCAATTTTTCTCTTTTCTTTTCTTCTTGCTGGCCGGCTGTTCTCTTCTCCTTTTCTCTCCATTTTCTTTCATTTTTCTTGGATCTTTTACTTCTATTTACTCATTTTTCAACCATAGAAATTAAGTGGAACTTCCTCCTAAGCAACAATCTTGTCTACCTAGAGGTATTTCCCATGAATTTCTCTTCTAATTTCAAGTGAAAGATTATAGTTTTTAGCTCTTAAGTTATGTTTTTATGGATTGAGTATGATTGATTTTGGTCATGAAAAGTGAAGTTTTATTCCATGAATGTGAAGCTTGTGAACTTGTATGCCTTGTAGATAGTAAATTAAACTTGAAATGGCATGATCTAGGTTTGATTTACTTGAAGAACTTGGAGTGGTTTATGTATTTTTGTGATAAATTTGAATGGAATTGAATTGAGTTTGATGTGAAATTAGTAGAACTACTTGAAATTGGGTTGTTGGACGTTTTCTTGCAGGTTTAAAAATTTTTAGGTTAGTCCGATTATAGGGGAAGTGCTGCCGAAATTTCAGTAAAACCTAGGAAATAAAAGTAATTAGGCTATGATTTAAGGCTTTATAAGCTTTAATTTAGTGATTTAAGCGTGCAGAAATTTTCGTAGATTAGCTATTAGTGAATTAAACCTTTCTGAGCAAAACCCTAGAAAGTTAGAAAACCCTAATTTTGAAAACCCTAAACTCTAGGGTAAAACCCTAAGCTCCAAAACCCTAGAAATTAAACCCTATAAAGACTTGGGGTATTTCTTGAATTTCCTTATGAAATTTCTTAGATTTTAGTCAGGATTTTTATACGATTATTTCTCGTGAATTTCAGGATCCAGAAGTGAGACTCAACCTTACCGCGAAATCTTTTCTTAGACATTTCAGGTGAGTGTTCTTATGTGTGCATAATGCATGAAATGCCATGTTCTACTTGATATTTTTAATTGATAAAATGTGTTACTTGAGAAAAGATGTGTACTTTATCGCATCTATTTCACGATGTGTTACATGCTTTCACTATTAAATGTGTTAATTGTGCGTGAGACTACCGTGACTAACTTCACCGTTACTTCACGGTTAGTCAACCCTGACGTGACTTGGGAGGACATAAGGTGCTGGGTGTTTTAGGACATGTGTTCTTTCCCGAAATGAGTTGAATTTCTCTAAGAGGCCAACTTCGAATTGAACTTTCTTGCTTGTTGGCCCTTCTAAGGTTGAGATTACTCCCTGAAGGTGGTAGCTTGTCTGGAAGCTATAAGGTGAACGGTGGTTAAGGTACTTGCTTGTTTATACTGGTATGTTTCTTGACGAGGACCTGAGCTATTATCTCGATCCGAACATCTTGGTTACATGTTCAGTGCTTGCTATTTCTGCAGTTGAGCTTGCTCCCGTAGTTGAGCCCCGTATTCGCCAGTAACTACTTGTTAATTAAATTGTTCACAAATTGTTTATTTACTCGTTAAATATTTTATCGAACAAAAAAAAATTATATTTTATTGGTATGGTTGCATGACTTGAGCACTCACTGGGCTATTTTAGCTCATCCCATTTATTTATTTTCTTTAACCAGGTTTCCAAAACTACTAAAGCTGGAAAAGTTGATTTGGACCTAGTAAATATTTTGTTTATTGTGTTTTGATAGCCTAAATGTGTAGGCTTTTGTTGTAAATATTATATATTTTTGGGATGTAAAACTCTTGTAATATTTACACTTTTAAGTAAATATTTTGAATGTATTTATTTATGAGTGCATTTTATTTCGAGTTAAGTACGCTTGGATGTTTGAGCGAGTGCGTGTTTGAGTCCTGGCGAGAGCTAGGTAGGCAGTCAGCTAAGCCTTTTGGTGCGCCTCTGGGTAAGGTGGGGCTGTCACACACACCCCCAAAATTTTCCTTTCTCTCACTTCTCTCTCTGTGCCTGTTCTCTTTCACTTCTCTGCTCTTCGATCCTCCCTGTTCTTCTCTGTTTCCCATTCTCTCAATCGCCTTTCTCTTTCCAATTTCATCTTTGTTTTGTCCTCTCTCTCTCTCTCAATTTCACTTTCTTTCTTTCCCTCTCACTCACCGATCCTCTCCTCTCTGGTTCTTTCTTGCCTTTGTTCTCTCTCCATCTCTTGCTTCTTCCCCTTTTCCCCGATTTGGTCTCTCATCTGCTTCACTCTCTCCCTGGTCGGGCTATTAACCTATACTCCCTTGATTTGCCCCAAAATCAACAAAAGAAATTGAAGGAGAGAAATTGGAGGAATTTTGGCTTTCCAATAAAGAGGGAAGGTGGTGCGATCGATTCGGGTGGAGTTGGGAGATTGTGAGACTGTGGTTGTGGGGACTGATGAAGGGTGCATGCGTGTATATTCTATGTGTGTTCCTTTGTGAATGTGTATTGTGTTGTGAGTGTAAAACTGTGTGTGTACAATGGTTGTGGTGTGAATTGCTGGTTAATTTCTAATGGTGTGGGTGATTTTACTTGGGAATAATTGGTCTGCCTTTGTGGTTCTGTTTTCTTTTGCAGGTCTGGAGCGATGGAATGCAGGGGAGTTGGGTTTTGGATAAAATTGGTCTGATGTATGATTTTGTGAGAATTGGCTGAATTGAGGTGATGTGCGATTGGATGTTATTGCAGGTTTTTGGGCAATTGGAGATGTTCTGTGCTATGGGTAAAAAATGATGAGAAAGATGGTGAGGTGGTGGGAGGAAGCTTGGGATTGTTTAATTTTGTATATGACTAGTGGCTTGGTGCTTGTATTGTGGTAATCTAGTGGTTGATGGAGTGGGGCGGTGGAGAGATTGTTTTTCAGTGGTGAATCTAGCTAATGGAGGGATTGACTGACCGCTGGTGATGGTGGAGCAGAAAGAAGGAAGGAAGAAACAGTGGAGATGGTGGGAGAAGGAAGAAGACGATAGAATATGATGAAGAACGCAAACCCAATAACAAAAGAAAAATCTCAACCAAATTTCCAAACAACTAAACACATAATTGAATACATAATCAGTTTTAGCTAGAAAAATAAAAAATGGATAAAAAAAAAAGAAAAAAAAAAGAGAGAAAATGCTAAGCAATTACCTTTTTGAGATTGAAATGGGTCTGATGATGAACAGTAGTGGCCCTCTGTCGATTCTTGAGTCTGATGGTAGCATTGAAGATGAACAGTAGCTTACTTCGGTAAATCGATGAACAGTAGTTGAGAATTGAGAATTGGCGGCCCTTTTTCAGTGCGTGTTTTTAGGTAAAAAATGTGTGTCTGATTTTTTAAATCATAAAACTAAAGGTGTTTTTAGGGTTTTCAAATGTTTCTCCTCTTTTCTCTGTTGATTAAAAGGGGGTATTTATAGGCCCCTTGTCTTGTTGGCCAAGAATGATATAAAATGACGAAAACACCCCTAGTATTAAAATGCTAATTTTATTAAAAAATATTTTTTAACTCTAAAATTTAAAAATTAATACAAAGAATTTAACAACGATCCCTAAATCTTCGAAAAAGAATTTACAGTAGATTTCCAAAATAAAAATTAGAGGTCAAAACTGATAAAACGCGCTTAGGATGTAAAATGACGATTTTGCCCCTAGACAACGAAAATACACAAATAATAGATATTAGCCTCAAAAAATTATCAAAAATTAAAAGTAAGCTTAAAACATTAGAAAATACCTTTTTGACTCAAAATTTGATAAAAAATGAATTTAAGCTGTAAAATGACGATTTTACCGCTGGGCAATGAAAATTAATAGAAAAAATAGTAATCGTCTCTGAAAAAATTAAAAAAATTCAGAAACATGCCTCAAGAATTAGAAAAATGAATTTGGAACTAAAAATGAGCTAAAATGGTATTCGTGAGGCAAAATTACCATTTTGCCCTTATGCTGGTAAAAATATAAAGAATACCAATTAAATCCAGAAAAATCATAAGAAATTAACAAATTCGTATAAAGGTAAAAATACGAATTAAAAACCCCTAAAAGCTAATAGAAAAGTATTTACAGATAAAATTATTATTTTGCCCCCCAGATTATTGAAAAATTAAAAATTAAAATTTGTCTCAAAAAGTGCAAACATGCCTCCCAGTGTTTGAAAATAAATGGTGTGTCAATTTGGAGTCTACAATTTTCTTTAAGTCTCGAAAAAAATATTACTAATTAAAATTCATAATCATCCACGTTTATTATACTTTTATCTTATATATTGATATATTTTAATTGCATGATATGATGAGACATTGATATTTAAACTAAAATCACTCAAACTAAATATTAAGTCATAAATACAAGTTGTCTTCCATTATTATAACAAAAACAAAGATTTCCTATTAAGTATTGACACATTGGCCTCCGTCAAAGTCACCTTACTCGGAACATGTTTTTGTTATGAGATTTGATCTCTGAATAATGGGTTTGACTTAACAAAAATACATAATGAGTTTGGCTTCTATCAATGTTATGATATTTTTGAGGTAAAGTTGGGTAATACATAAGATGTAAACTTTAAGAGTTGATACCCAACTATCTAGGAGTAACAAGAATTGTGATTGATAAAAGTTACCTACCTAGTCAAAATTACCTTTGAGGCATTAGCCTCCTTCAAATCCAAAACTAATTAGATGGGATCTTAACCCATTAGGAATTTACAATAGATTTCTTAGTTAATATTGAGGGTTATTGATTTGAAGTAAAATAGTAGGAGCAAACCAAATAAATTTTACGAGTCCACATTTTTGGTTTGCATATGTAACATAAAACAAATACTTATTTTCTGTCTTTTCTTTTTGAAAATGTCTAATGTGAATTTGCGATCGATTGTTGACAATAAATTCAATAATACTAACTTTGAGGACTAGAATATCACTTTTAGAATTCTTCTCAAATATAAAAAAATTGAGTATGTCCTCGATCAACTCATGCCTCTCCTCCTTCTGCTGTTGCAACTCTTGAGGAAATAAATACATATGAGATGCATAAAGTTGACAATGACCTGCTATGACCCCGACATTGCAAAAGCAATATCTTAAGATGGATGCTCTGTCCATAATTGTGCACTTAAAAGAAATGTTCCATGCATCAGTGTAAGATGGCAGAGGGATCTCCAGTGTCACTCATGTACTGAAGATGATCTAGCTAATTGAAAAATTAGCTGATTAGGGACATGTCTTTGACAATAAGTTGAGTATTAACTTAATTGTTCAATCCCTTCATAAGAGCTATTTACAATTCATCCTATATTTCAATATGTGTAAAATAGAGTGTACCTTGACTAAATTGATGAATATACTCAAGACTGCTAAACCCAATGTTAAGAAGGAGAAGGATGCCGTTATGCTTGTCTCGGGCTCCAGGAAAAAGAAGCCCAATTCTGAATTTAAGAAGTCCAAGAAAAAGAGAACCAACCTTAAGGGTAGGATTAAGAAGGACAAACCCAACGGCACATGCTTCCATGGCAGACAAGATGGGCATTGGAAAAGGAACTGCAAGGCTTACCTTGATTTTCCAAAGTCAAAGAAGTTTGGTGAAACCTCAACATCTGATATGTTTATGATTGAAATTAATTTATCTAGTAACCAAGACTCATAGGTATTAGATACCGAATTTGGATATCATATTTGCAATAATATATAGGGTCTTAGAAATAGTAGATTCCTAGCGAATGGAGAAGTTAAGCTACGTGTGAGGAATGAAGCAAGAATTGCTACATTAGCCGTAAGAACCTATGTACTATCTTTGCCCACTGGACTTAATTTAGAATTGAGAAACTGTTATTTTATTTCCGTAAACATCATTTCTATTTAATTATTAGATTTAGATGATTTTACTATCAGTCAAAAGAATAAAAGTTATTCTTTTTTACATGATGATATTATTTATGGTACTAGTACATTATATAATGGTCTATATATTCTAGATAAAGACAAATACATTCTTAACATAAACACCAATAAATAAAAATTAGATATTGTGAACCAATAATACATTTGACATTATAGACTTGGTCATGTGAATGAGAAATGCATATCCAAGTTACATAAAAATTGATACTTGGACTCATTCGATTATGAATCATTTGGGATATGTGAATCTTACTTGGTAAGATAGCCAAGACACCTTTTACCGGAAGGAGTAAATGTACCAGTGATATTCTTAAACTTATACATATTGATGTTTGTGGTCCAATGTCGATCCAAGCTAGAGATGGTTTCTCCTATTTCATCATTTTCACAGATGATCATTCTATGTATGGTTATGTGTTTCTAATGAAGCACAAATTTGAGACCTTTGGAAAGTTCAAAGTCTTTAGAACTGAAGTTGAGAAACAACTTGGTAAGAGTATTAAAATACTTAGATCTGATCGAGGTGAAGAATACTTGAGTGAAGAGTTTCAACAATATCTAGAGAAAAATGAGATTATTTCTCAATGAACTCCTCCATACACGCCACAACTCAATAGTTTGTTTGAAAGGAGAATTCATATTTTATTAGATATGGTACGTTTCAAGATGGACCATACATCTCTTCCTAGTTCGTTTTAGGATTATGTCTTAGATATCGCCTCCTATATACTCAATTGTGTTCCATCTAAATTTGTTGATATCACAACTTATGAGATTTGGTATGTTAAGAAACTGAACCTTAATCATTTGAAGATTTGCGACTGTTCTGCTTATGTGAAGTGGAACATATTAGACAAATTTGAAGCTAAGTTTGACAAATGCTTGTTTGTGGCGTATCCTAGAGAGAGTCGGGGATACTACTTCTACAATCTCCTTAAGCAAATGGTGTTTGTTTCAAGACATGTTACTTTTCCAGAAAAATTGTTTCTTCTTGAAAGAAATAGTGGGAGTAAAATAGAATTTGAAGAAATTCAAAAACCACAAAGTAGTCACAGTTGGAACAAGAGCTTACGCAACATGTTGATGAGGCGTAGTTGGAAGCTCAAAAGACACAAGAATTTCATAGATTTATTAGAACACGTTATGCTCCTAAGAGATATAAATTTTTCATCAGTGAGGGCAATAATGTGTTAGTCATGGATGATGACAATCCTACTAATTACGGAAAAACTATGTCTAATGTAGACTTTTTGAAGTAGCGCAAAGCAATGAAATCTGAAATGGATAAGGTATGGAAGTGGGTCTTTAAAAGAAAGATTAACATAGATGTTAACGTTGTTACCTGTAAGGCAATATTAGTGGCAAAAGGTTACAAACAAAAGCAAAAAATTGACTTTGAAGAAACTTTTTCACCAGTAGCTATGCTTAAATCCATTAGGATTTTACTTACCATAACTGCTTATTATGATTATGAGATATGACAAATGGATTTTAAGACCATGTTCCTTAACAAAAATTTGTAAGAGGATGTGTACATGGCATAACTTGAAGGTTTTGACTCCATTTATAATCATAAGGTATGCAAATTACAAAAGTCCATTTATGGACTCAAGTAAGTTTCAAGGAGTTGGAACATTCATTTTGATGAAACAATTAAAGAGTTTAGTTCTTTCAAAAACGAAGATGACTCTTGTATATACAAGAAGATGAGTGGAAGCGCTATCGTTTTCTTGATACTTTATATGGATGACATATTATTGATGGGAAATGACATACCTTTGCTACAAATCGTAAAGGTATGGTAGTTCAAAAGTTTCTCTATGAAGGATTTAGAAGAGACAACCTATATTATGAGAATTAGGATCTATAGAGATAGATCTAAGATGTTACTTGGTCTCAATCAATTGACATACATAGATAAGATGTTAAAGAGATTTAATATGGAGTAATCGAAAAATGGATACTTACTTATGAGACATGGAATTACTCCTTCGAAAGACATGTGTCTTAAGGCATCTATCGAGATTGATAGCATGCAAAAGGTTTCTTATGCCTCGACAATATGATCCATTATGTATGTTATGTTATATACAAGACTCGACGTCTGCTATACTCTAAGCGTTACGAGCAGATTCCAAACTAATCATTCTTTTATTCTTGTTAAGTTTCTTTGTATTTCACTAGTCATGATTCACTAAAAACTTTATTTAGAATATAGATGAAGCTAATGAATCCATAGCATGACTTAAATTCTCCAAGCTAGCAAAGCTTGGATTTGTTTATTTATTTGTTCAAGTTATAATTCTTGTTTTTGCATGGCCAACATAAAACAAGTCATCTAGTTGTTATTTGTAATTGAGAAATGCTCTTAACAATGGAAAATGAACAAGTATTACTTAAGTTATTCATGTGATAATAATGAATGCTTAAGTGAATCATTTCAATTCATGTTTTCACAAGATTTCATCATGAAAATAGCTAGAATCTAATCATTTCATAATGAGAGCTAGTTATGATTTAAATGGAATTAGATTCTCAACAAAGCAAGATAATACTTAGCAAGCTATTCATACATCTTATGATTCATTAGTAGATTCTATATTCTAGACGTCTTGAATATTTGAATTCAAACAAGTTTGTGTCACTATCTACATATTCTATTGGACTTTCTTTTTACTACACACCTTGATTTTTAGTTTTTTAGATAATAAAGTAAGTCATAAAACCTTAGTACTTGCAATTATTTAATTCCTCGTGGGATATGATGCCTATATACTCCCCATACTACACTTGACCCTTATACTTGCGGTAAAGTTAGAAGATTAGGTTTATTACTTGATTTGTGTGTGTTTTGCCTATATTTTCATACCTAATTTACACCACGTTAGCAACACGAACCAATTAAGAAGAGAGATTATGCTAAGGTAATGCATTTCAAAGAAGGGGAACAGGTGGAAGGGATTTGCCTAAATGAGTCCTAATTACCTGTGAAAGTTGTGGTGTGGAATATCAATCTTGACAATTCCCTAATTAAAGGATGAGGTAAAACTCGAATCTCCAATGCTAGTACTACTATTAGAAACAAAACAAAACAAAAAAAAAAATAATAACTAGATTATTTTAGAAAAGGTCAAAAAGAAGTAGGACCTAGAAGAAATTTTTGCCACAAAAATTGTTGGTAAAGTAGGAGGAATAATAGCTTCGTGAAAAAATGGTGGTGTGATCAAGAAGGTAGGAGCTTCAACTTTCACGCTTGAGGTATTAATAGAAGATCAAGAACAACAAGATAGTTGGTGGTGTAACACCTCAGGTCTAGACTAACCCAATAACTTTTGAACTTTAAATCACGATCTCAAAATGTTTAAGCCAAGTTATTAATAACCCATAACTAAGGGCATTATATATTAATCAATTTTCAAACATCCCACCAATGTGGGACTTGGTGTTATAGTTGGTGGTGCATTGGTGTGTATGCAAGTACTAATAACAAAATTAGAAAACAACAACGAAGGATGATCAAATGGAGAAGGTCCACATAGGGAAGAAATGAACCTTAACTAGATATTTCAATGATATAGTCTCAAATGAAGAGAAATGGGGAAGGAGAACAAAACAAAAGTGGTTATTCAAAGATTTTAGAAATATGACCAATAAGAACTAGCTATTGGATATTAGCTTTAGAGCCACACCATGGATTTGGTATAATAATTACAATTCAGAAAGAGAAATTAAACAAAGACTTGATAATGGTCTTTACATATTGGAATAGTCACATCATTATCTAAGACCTACATGTGCACACATACACAAGGAGGCATCAAATCACTGCATATTCATGTTGGAAACCAATTCAGAAAGACAAAACATAAAAAAGGGTTTCATTTTGATAATAAATAGCTGCATTAGGAATCAATTAATGAGGTTATCAAAAATACACCGAAAGAAGGCAGTGAAGGATCAAGAATGTATACAGTCAAGTTATAAAAGAGTTTCAATTAAATAGAACAGGGCAATGCATGTCAATGAAGCCAAAGGATTAGTGAAATCAAAGAAAAGATTAAGCAGGTTAAATATAAGGTTGCAAGTGACAATGAGAAGTATAGTCATGCCCTTAAATTTGACAATGAGATACTAATGCTCTTAAATTTGAGCTGAGCAAAACATATAGAGATGAAGACTTATTGATGTGTATTCTTTGAACTATACAAAAGAAATTCTAGGCAAGTGCACCTATCGTTCCATAGTATAGTATAAGAGAGTACTGAATATCATCCCACAAAGATTAGCAAGTACTAGTATTTACATGAGTTCTATTATCTAGCCTTATGAGCACAATTGAACTTTTAAAAGTAAGAAATTAGGAAAAACACTATCTAATTCATTAGAGTCAAGAGAGAATGATAAAAGAGAATGAGAATTGACAACAAGAATAACAAATTAAGTCCAGACGTGGTATTCCCCAATTGCTACTCAATGAACCAATTTCGGACTAATGCTTTTACCATAGCTCAATTTGAACCCAAATCCTTAAAATTAGACCGTAACCTTTCTCAAGAGAAACAATCTTTACCCTCTTGGTTGGCCAATTGGAATCTTTTCACAATTAATACCCCAATTAGATGCTTTAGGATTAATGGACTCTAATTTATCAAGTCTTTTTTCAAAACTCAATAAAATGGAACAATTCATGGAATCCTATCTCTAGTGACTCATTCAAATTGCCTTAATTTGTGAAGTGATCCATTCATATGTGCAATCTCTCGATATACCCATACAAAATCAACGATAGAATTAAGGATGCATGCGAAATCCCAATTCAATTAAACATGATAAAATCACAAATTAACCCAAATCAAGAGAGGTAATTAGCATAATCCAAAAAATCAATCCATCAATTACACAATTGGGTTCAACCAATCTAGACTACAAAGAATTATCCCATGAGAATCAAAGAAACTACATTAATTAACAAAAGGAAAATATAAAAACTCATTCTAATTGAAGCCCTTCAAATCTCACTTTGATCAATTGCAGCAATTTCTTCTAAGTGGAGAACATTCAAGCTCCTTTTTGCCCTTTGAAGCCTCCTCTTCTTCTCCCTTCTCTATCTCCTTTTGAATCTCCAATTTTTCTCTTTTTCTCTCTAAGGAACCCTCAGAGCAAGATAGAAGAGTGAATCCCCCTTTCATAACGCTAGTATTAGTTGTGAAAATGCTGCAGGTTCGCGACAAGAAACTGCACACATGTTTGTCTGTTAATCTTCCACGATTTCTCAAAATTTCGAGAAACTGCGGACTAGCCCGATGGGAAATCGCATGCAGTTTGTCACGCGATTTCTCTTCTTTGCACTGCCGCATGCACTCTCACGCGATGTTGTCCACGTTTGTATTTTGGATGGAAACCGCGGCAACAACCCTGCGCGGTTGGTCACGCAGTTGACCTTCTGTCTGTAAATCGCGCAAAAAACCTTGCATGTTTTCTTCAAAGTAATGCGCTGTTTGTTATTTTTCCTCACAATCATCCTTTTATCCCATCAAGCTCCTTGGCTTTTTCTTCACTTCTAACCGCCATCCAGTCCTTAGTCTTCTTACTTTCAAAAACTTAGATAATAAGTACAAATACATGGCTCAATTATGCTCCAATATGCACTTCAATTGGCAAAATGAAGTATGTCTCGAGAATAACTGGTTTGATCCTTAATTACTAATTAAAAGTCTTAAAATATTTGCCAAAATCACTACTTAGACACTCTAAAACATGTGTGAATAGGCCACCATCAACTCCCCTACATTTAAGCTGTTGCTTGTCCTCAAGCAACTAGACCATACAAACCCACAACCTACTTAATTGGGGCACTTGAGCAATCTAATTCAAAGAACACTTTTTCAAAAATAACCACGTGGACACACATCATACCATCGTTCATCCTACTTACAATACTCATAATACAAGGGGGAGCAAGAGCAATTATACATTGAATTTAGTTACTTCAACGCAAAATTTTCACTCTACTAGATCTTTGCAAGTAAATGAGTCCCATAAGTAGCAAATGACACAAAAAAAATCCGATTAACAATCACGAATACTAAAAGAAACTTATCTTCACTTTGAGTTGGGCACTTCATTGAGACATGAAGTACTCTGTTGACGTGAAGATTGACACTTTGAGGTGAAGATCCTCGGTTACTCGATGCTTTATTTGCTCAACTTGCTATGCATGCTCATAGTTTTGGTGACTTTTAACACGAGAATCGACATTGTCAAGTAAAGATTCCCGATTACTCCACACCAAGACTAGCGGAGTAACCCCAAATCACACATCATATTTTTTTTGTGCTAGTGATAATCATCCACAAATGCTCCATTTGCCATTTATTTTCATCATTTAACTCGTAATAATCAAGTAGGGTCTAAATATTACATTAACTTCATTAAATTCTCACATAATTACTGTAACTCCACCTAATATACTTTCCCAAAATAAAAGACTATCACATTAACTTCATTAAATTCTCACATAATTACTGTAACTCCACCTAATATACTTTCCCAAAATAAAAGACTATCACATTAACTTCATTAAATTCTCACATAATTACTGTAACTCCACCTAATAAACTTTTCCGAAATAAAAGACTACCAATAGTGTGATAATTACCCATAGTCTTCTTTTTGAAAAGCTTCTAAGAAATAAATTGGATAATTCGCACCTTGAAGCCTAAAAAAGTTGATAATTTACTGGAAAAATTTGTGAAAATATTTTGACAGAGCCTTCCCTAAAATAGGGTTAACTCCTTGTCAATCAAAACTCAATCAACACAAAAATTCACCAATACAATCATCTTAATGCAAAACACTACTACTACCTTTTATTCTTCCCCTACACTTAAGATTTACATCGTCCTCAATGTGCGAGAAAGATAGAACAAAATATATGAAAAAGGAATAAATATGAATAGAGAAACTAATATCTCCATTTTTCGTATAGTAGGTGGCCTTTGTCTAGATGAAAACTACAGCTTTGCCACCCCGATGACGAGAGGCGTTCAACTGCAGTAACATGGCATAACAAAATTATCCAAGTATACTCCAAGTAGTCTAAGTAGTGTTAGAAAAATCAACTGAAAATGTATAAAAGAAAGTTAAAACAAAAAATAGATAAAAATAAATAAAAGTAAAGTTGGTTATAATTACAGGCTAATTTAAAGAAGTCAAACAAAATAAAGAAGCACACAAAGCAAATAGGGATCCAATCGTAAACAAGTAAGAAAAATGGATAAGCGGATCTAAGCATCTCCGAGATCGCCTCCTAAATCTCCTCCAAAGCCTCCCTCGTGTGGGCTACCGTGTGGTGGAGGAGGCTGCGCCTAATAAAAGCTCTGGTGCTACTGAAGTACTCGTATCATCTATAACTACTCGTCAAATCTACTCACAATTCGAGCCTCCATCCCCATCATATCACTGTGCAGGCTAGCTTTCATAATGTCCACTCTTCCCATCAACCAAGTCTTTACGGTGTCTAGAGCTCCTTGCAACCTATCCCAGTCAAATGGGGCAGCAGCTGGCGAGCCACGTGGAGCACGTGTCTAGCGAGCTGTTGGTCTTGAGGATGAGCGGCCTACTTTTTCCATGTCTGTGTCTTCATCCTCCTCATCGCCCTCTTCTTCTTCTTCTTCTTCTCCCCTTTCTTACAACTCACTCTATAGGATCGGGCGTCTAATAATGGTAGAAATGGGTTGTGCTTCCAATTTGAACTTTACTAGTGTGGAAGTATTTACATAATTATTCGATGTCATCCCTATTGCCTCGGCACTAGTGAAATCAACTTATGCTTCTTGAGAGAGGCAAGTGAGCAAGCGAGGGGGCCCAAGGCAGTTGTAGCCTTTCTTTCCCTTGGCTACATTCTTTATATAGGATATCCATATAATGAGCAGGGGGAAGTTTTGTTTGTCCTCGTTACTACCAAAGAAGATGAGCTCCAGTGGGTACATGTTAGAAGCACGCACTTCATTTTTACTACTTTTCCTTGGGACCATATTGCAACAAAAAATATACAAGAGGATATGTTGCAGTGGTTGAAACTTACTGGCCAAAATCTTCTGCTCTTTTATTTTTCTGAACTCAACTAGGTACACGTTGAACTTTGTAGCTGAATTATGTAATGTCTAAGTCGAGTTGGCATAAAAGGCTTTCTTCATGTCCATATCTCACCCCCCATTCCAACAATGAAGGGCATCAGCTATGGTACTCTAGTAAATCTGCATCCTTGTGCCCCTCATTGTTGACTCGATATAATTCCTGCTATATTTGTCTTTTTCCACCACATTGGCATAGAATTTCCTAACCAGCTCAGGGTAGATGACGTCTAAAAGACTGAGAATGGGTTGCCATCCTATCTGGCTAAGATGCTTGAAGAAATGAAAATAATTCTCTATCTCCGATACCACACTTTTCTCTTTTAGAATTTGTTTTCCTCGTTTAGCCTCATACCAATGCTGGTTCTCCAAAGAGGTGAACCGTGTGTCATCATATCTTGTGCTTGTCTGGACCCTGACCCACTTGTAGAGCCGGTATTCCTCCTCCTTCTTGATGATGTTGAGGACATTTTCACCTAAAAAAGTTGAAGAGTAATTTACCATTATGTCCAAAATACAGATTCAATGACATGTTCTTACCTTTAAAAAGCACATTTGTCTGACTAAAGAATGATGCCATTGTAAGACTCTCTACTTTCCCACATACTACACGTAAATATTCAAACTTTCAATAGCAAACAATACGTGGGTAGACCTTGTGTTCATTTAAACCCCACATCATTTCCAAATCTTAGCAATTCTATCATAGAAAAATGCCCAATCTCACCACATTCAAGTCCTCAAAGTATTAGTTAACTACAAGTATTTCTCAACCATCACATAAAATAAGAATCTCCAAATTAAAATCATTGCCAACTAAGTCAATTAGTCAATTTATTGTAATGTTTTATGGCTCAGATACAAGCAATTTCAAGCATAGAACTATTAGCCAAAATTCTAAAAATTTAACCATTAATGTGCAACTAAGGCTAGAATATGATTAACCCATGAATTGAATATAATTCTACAACCATAAGCATGATTATTCACAAGTATAAACACAATTTTCCATACAAGCATTCTAACAATAATTCTTGTAATTGAAAATATCTTAAAAGAAATTGCACAAGTAAGTCAAGTATTTTCCTCAAATGCAATGAAATGTAAAGGAAAGTAGTTGGAATGCTTAATGGAGGCACAACTTGAAGCAAAGTTTGAACTTTTCCTCTGGAAAATTAATTTGCCCAAAACCCTCTTCTTTGCCCAAAGAATGTAAGAAAAATTTGTAAAATCTAATTAAGAATGGATAGAAAGTGTGGTGTGTGCAATGTTTAGGGTTGAAACACAGTGAAAATCAAGCGGAAAAAGGAGGTTTTTTTTTTTTTTTCCCGTTTGTGAGAGTTGGAGAAGAAGGGAAGAAGAAAAGGAAAAAAAAGGGAAATGGGGAAAAAGCTGCGTCTGTACAATTTTTTCAAAACTTGAACTTAAACCGTGCGTGGTTCATGAGAGGGCCCACAGTTCCTTCTCGCGGTTTTAATACATTGACTTACTGGAGACAACCCATGGGAATAATCATGCACGGTTGGTCATGTAGGTTCTCACACACAATAATATACAAGTAGCACTTGAGCGAGGGTGCATGCACAGTTCCTCGTTAAAAAAAATTCAAAAGCTTCTGGGTATGACCTGCGGACAAACCCGCGTGCAAGTTTACATGTGGTTTCACAATGAATATGAACCGTCTGAGAAAACGCGTGAGGGCCAATCCACATTTCATCTTATAAAAGTTTAAAAGTTTTTGGAAACTACCTGTGGAACGAACCAGCGCGTGTCCCGTCGCGGTTTGACAATGAAATGTTTGTGAAAGCATGCGAGGGGGCACGCACGATTCTTTGGCCAAGTTTCTGGAATGAAACCGCGTGAGAAGCCGCGTGCAGTTAATCACACGGTTTGTATAATGTAATTTTCACACGTACACAACTATGGATGTTCATGGCTGCAGTTTAAATTGCCAAACTTTCTAAACGCAAACCGCTGATCAACACGCGGACAACTTCTTTTGCGGATTGGGTCTAGAAGAACCAGCTATTAAATGCAACCATGAACAAGACTTAGCCAAATTTTTACCCAAATGCACCCAATCCTAATTCTCCTAAACATGGAAATGTATCTCACACTCGAAAACAAAGACAATAGCACAATCAACTAGTAAAAAACAAGAAAATTAACCCCAATTTGTGCATGTTCCTTTTTCTCATGCTACATCCCTTATATAATTAGTCTCAACTTCTCCAAATTAACTTGCAATCAAAACATGAACTATGCTAACTTTCAAAAATCAATAAACTAAAGGCTATTCCAAGGAAAGAAAAGAAAAATTAAGAACGGAAGACTAAAAATTGGGTTGCCTCCTAACAAGTACTTTGTTTAATGTGGTTAGGTCGATGTTCTTCAAACATTTTATGGCTTAGGATTAATGAGGTAGAGAACCTCTTTTCGTGGCTCCTTAATCTCATGGCCTACGTATGGTTTCAACATTTGTCTATTCACCTTGAACATCCCTTTTTCCTTGTATGTAACCTCTACAATATCAAAGAAAAAACTTCGTTAACCACAAATGGTTCGAACCATCTAGATTTCAACTTACTTGGAAAAAGATGAAATTTTGAATTGAATAGCAATACTTTGTCTCCCGGCTTGAATTCTTTATGCTGCTTGATATTCTTGTCATGCCATGCTTTTGTTCTTTCCTTATAAACTCTTGAGTTCTCATAAGCCTCACGACGCCATTCCTCAAGCTCATTTAGTTGCACAATCCTCTTTTCGCCTACACATTGTAAGTCAAAATTTAGAAATTTAATAGCCTAATAAGCTTTATCCTCAAGTTCCACTAGTAAGAGACAAGACTTCTCATAAACTAATCTAAATAGTGTTGTTCCTATGGGTGCCTTGTAGGCTGTTCTATGAACCCACAGAGCCTCATCTAACTTGATAGACCAATTTATTTGAGAACACTCTATGGTTTTTTCTAATATCCTCTTCAACTCCATATTGATTATCTCAACTTAGCCACTCGTTTGAGGATGATAAGGGGTAGCTAACTTGTATGTGACACCATATCTAGTTAACATCTTTTCCATTTGTTGGTTGCAAAAGTGAGTACCCCTATCACTTATAATTACTCTAGGAGTGCCAAAACGGGTAAACAATTGTTTAAGGAATTTGACAACCACCCTAGCGTCATTTGTAGGAAGAGCTTGAGATTCTACCCATTTAGAGACATACTCCACCTAGGATGTACTTATTCCCATACGACATGGAGAACGGCCTCATAAAGTCCATACCCTAAGCATAAAAAATCTCACATACTAATATGCCCGATTGGGGTATCTCATCTCTATGAGAGATATTTCCTGATCACTGGCAACTATTACATTGCTCCACATACCTCTTAGCATCTTTAAAGATCGCGGGCCAAAAAAACCTAAATCCAATACTTTTCGGGCTATCCCATTAGCATGATAATGACTATCTGCCAGCCTCGCATGACAATGTTTCAAAATCAACTTAATCTCTAAGTTATCCACACACCTCCGAATGATATGATCTGCACAAATGCGAAATAGATATGGGTCATCCCAAAGGTAGTATCTCAACTCAGACAAGAATTTCTTCTCTTGATAAGTCATTTTCCTAGGAAGAACTTGTGAGGCCAAATAGTTAGCTATGTCTGCAAACCAAGGTACATGATCATAAGAAGAAGAAATTGCATAAAATCTCTCATCAGGAAAATCATCACTAATTTCTCTCTCAATTAAGCCTTTTTCTTCATCATTCTTGAGACGAGAGAGGTGGTCAGCTGTAATTTCTCTCTCAATTAAGCCTCTTTCTTCATCATTCTTGAGATGAGAGAGGTGGTCAGCTGCCAATTTTCCGTTCCTTTCTTGTCTTTAATCTTAATATCGAATTCCTACAACAATAAAATCCGTCTAATGAGTCTTGGTTTAGCATCATTCTTGCTTAAAAAATACTTGAGTGCTGAGTGATCAGTGTGCACTATAACTTTAGACAAGATAAGGTAGGATCTAAATTTATCAAATGCAAATACTATAGCAAGCAATTCCTTCTCCATTGTGGTGTAGTTTTCTTGAGCCGCCGTCAAGGTTTTGCGTGCATAGTAGATAGGTAAGAAGTGCCTATCCCGTCTTTGTCCAAGTATAGCTTCCACTTAAACATCACTAACATCACGCATGATTTCAAAAGGTAAAGACCAATCGAGAACAACTATAATTGCAGAGTGGGTCAATTTTTCTTTCAAAATTCTAAAAGCACTCATGCTATTTTCATCAAAATCAAAGACCACATCATTTTCAAGTAATTTGGTTAGAGGTTTATCTATCTTGGAAAAATCTTTTATGACCTTCTATAGAACCCCACATGCCCAAGGAAGCTTCTTATTGCCTTAACCGAAGTCGATGGGGGCAATTTCTCTATGACCTCTATCTTTGCTCTATCCACTTTGATGCCCTTCTTAGAAATTTTATATCCTAAAACAACCCCTCTTGAATCATAAAGTGACATTTCTCCCAATTAAGGGTCAAATTTGTTTTCTCACATCTTTTTAGCATTCTCTCCAAAATTTTCAAGCATAAGTCAAAGGAATCACCAAAAACGGAAAAGTCATCCATAAATACCTCCATGATGTCCTCGACTAATTCATTGAAAATGGCTAACATGCACTTTTGAAATGTGGTAGGCACGTTACACAACCCAAAATGCATCCAACGGTATGCGAATGTGCCATAGGGGAAAATGAACGTCATCTTCTCATGGTCTTCTAGAGCTATGAAAATTTGAAAATACCCTAATAATCCATCCAAGAAGCAGTAGCACTCATGGCCGGCCAATCTCTCGAGCATTTGATTAATGAAGGGTAAAAGGAAATGGTCTTTTCGGGGGGCTTCATTGAGCTTTATGTAATCGATGCAAACTCTCCAACTCATGACGGTCCTCATTAGAATCAGCTTATTCTTCTCATTTGGTACCACCATCATGCCTCCCTTATTAGGCACCACTTGCACTAGACTAACCCATGGACTATCAGAAATGGGGTAGATCACTCTCGCATCAAGCAACTTTATCACTTCAATCTTGATCACCTTCTTTATGTTAGGAGTAAAGCGCCTTTGATATTGTACTACCAGTTTGAAATCATCTTCTATTAGTATCTTGTGGGTACAAAATGAAGGACTAATGCCACTAATGTCGAAAATCTTCCATGCAAGTGCTCTTTTGTGTTCCTTCAAGACTTTTAATAGCTTTTGCTTGTTTTCATTATCTAGACCTGCTGCAATAATCACCGATAGTTTGCTATTTTCAGCGAAAAAAGCATATTTCAAATGCTCTAGAAACCTTTTTAATTCAAGCTCGGGTGGGTCCTCGATTGATGATTTGAGAGATCCTCCTCTTGATCTCCCGATTTCTTCATAAGCTCGGGTACCTTCATATAGCTTTTTGGCTTCTAGTTGAACCATTTGCTCTGCTATAGTAGGGTGGGGAATCACCCCCTTCTCTTGAATGATACACGCCTCCAATGGATCATCAATGATGACCTCCTGCAAAATATTAACCAATTCAGTGTCAATGGTATCTATATAAAAGCAAGTATCACCTCTATCCAAAGAATGTCTTATAACTTCCGGTATCTTAAAATCACTTTCTCATCCTCCACTCTAAGGCCTCGTTTGGTTCATAGGAAAGTAAGGGATAGTAATTTATATAGGAAAGTAATTTGTGTGGGAAAGTAATCTGATTACTTAACAGTGTTTGGATACTTCTAGAAATGTTAGCAGGAAAATTGGTTAGATTCTTATTACAATGTTTGGTTTGTAATAAGTACTATATTGTCAAAAATGCCCTTGCAATTATAATATGTGAGATGTTTTGATTGAATAATGTTACTTTACTATGTTGTCAAAAATGCCCTTGCAATTATAATATGTGAGATGTTTTGATTGAATAATGTTACTTTACTATGTTGTCAAAAATGGCCTTGCAATTATAATATGTGAAATGTTTTGATTGAATAATGTTAATTCTAAACAGAAATCATTGATAAATTAATGTTAATAAATATTTTTTTTTCTTCTTAAAAATTTAATTAATAAATTAATCTTATCAAGAAATTATATAAAACAATCGAAATCATTTTTATTATCATGGAAAGAAAATCTGAATTATAAATGCGACTTTATTTTATTTGTAGTTGAGTTATTATTAGTACAACAAAAAATTACTTGTTCTATTTAATTCAATCACAATTGAGTTTTGCTTGGAGTTAAATAATCTAAGTAAAAAAATAGTATTGTTATTGAATTAAAATAATGCATTATCAGTGAATCAAGAATTTATACTCTATCTATCATTTATGATCTGACTAGCAACAAATAGAGTACTCCAACCATGCATTTAAATGATAAAAAATATTTGCTGAAAATAAATCATTAAAACAAAATGTCAAACATTTATTTATATTATTTTAAATGAATAAATATGACAACACTTTCATAGCTAATGCTAATTTAAAGTTTCCCTCAGAAATTGTTCTTTTTCAGAGTCCATGATAGTGAAAAAATAATCTGATAAATCTAGATGACGCACAAGTTTCATTCCAAATGTGTGACGCTCAAAATCTGACAATCCATCCAATTTTCGAAGTTCTTCATTAAGCTTGTGCCTGTTGTCAACTTTCAGCAGGTTTAGACCAACAATCATTTCAGCAAGTTTAGCCATTTGCTTGCTATTTTTATCCATGCGAGCACTCAATACATTAGTCATACGCTCCAAACTTGAAACTAAACTATCAACACTTCTTCTTCTTGAACGATGCATTTTTCTACAACTTCCTTCACCTTGAGGATCACTAGTTGATTGTTGAGTATTTTGAGTCTCAGTATCATCTTTATCAAATTCTTCAACCTCCTCATTCCTATCATTTTCTCTATTTATTTCCTTCAATATATCTACAGGTATTGTAGCATTCCTTCCAGTAGCTCTATTTTGTCTCCAAACAAATAGCTAATTAATTATAATAGGGGAATGACTTGTTTCTCATAAATGAATTATCCGGATAACTTTGCAATTATTACATAAATTATTAGTATACAAATTTATGAAAATATTAATAACTATAAAATAATTACATACATTATTAGTATTGAAGTTTAACAAAATATTAATAAAAAATGTAAATTAAAAATGAAAAATTAATGCTTACCTTCATATATGCATCCCATACGTCGGCAGTAGCTGTAACACATTTTTTTTTCATCATCCCAACCAAAGCTACTTGACTCTCTGCCATGTCGCACTTCATAAATACCATGATATTGTCTTTTCAATAATTTGCAACGAGATTCAATATGTGGCTTTTCTCTAAGATCATGACCTGGTAACTTTTGTTCTAATATTTTTTCTAATTCTTTTTGATATCCTTTTCTTAATCCACTGCCATTTTCACCATCAAAATTTCCATTAATTTTTACTCAACCATGGTTTCTATTAATTTTTCATCTTCGATAGCTATCCAAACATGATTACTCCCTTAGCCTCGAAGAAATCCAGAGCTACGTTCCATGTCTATAACAAGTAGAAATGTTTCAATACTTTGATTAGTATTAGATTCAATAAAATTAAATGCATACATACCATATTATATTTTACAAAATTTAGATACATAAGGCACCATGCAAAAACAATAAAAATATTAGATTTAATCTATGTAACATTGATACGAAGCAAATGAAAAATTATTAATTAGAAGTTAAACACAATCTAAATTACGAAACAACTTTGTTACAAATTAAAAAAAAGATACAAATAAAATAATATGTCAAATAATTTTATCAAAATCACCCTAAACTAATCAAATGAAAGCCCATAAAGAAAATTACACATCATTTTTATTCGTTTTTTTTATTTTGCATCCATTGGTTAAACATTTGAGTAGCTAAAATTTGTCTCCAATTTGTCGATTCTTCAGAAGGCTCAACTGAAGTAATATGTTCACCATCTAACTCAATAGGCTCTTCTTCCACTTCTATAGTAGATTCTTCATTCAAATCAGCTTCTGCTAGATCGACAGGCATATTTCCTCTTATATGATTGTGAAGAAGACAACACGTGATTATAATTTTACTTTGTAGCTCAACTGGATTACCAATTTGGATCCCTAAGAATCATCCAACGTATTTTCAACGGTCCAAAACATCTCTCAATGACATTTCTAGCTGAAGAATGTTTCATATTAAAATATTCTTCAGGAGTGTTTGGTTGATATCCTGTTGCCCATTCATTAAGGTGGTATTTTTGACCCCTAAATGGCGCAAGAAATCCTTTGCCATTTGTATGGCCCACATCCACAAGATAATAATATCCTAAAATATTAAAAAATAGAAATAGTTTATACCATAATCAATAAAACTAATCTTATTAAATTGCTTATAATTATATATCCAATTTTTAATTTTCCAATTTGTATTAATTTAACTTACCATCCCTAATTAGCAGTCCATTTCTTCTACTCAATGCATCTTGAAGCACCCTCCCATCTGTAGCTGAGCCTTCCCAACCGGGGAGAACATAAATAAATTGCATGTCTAGTGAACACACCTCTAAAACGTTTGTAGCTAGGTCACCTTTTCTATTACGATACTTAGGCTTATCAACTTCAGGTACTTGCACTTATATGTAAGTCCCATCTAAAGCTCCTAAACAATTCTGTAAAATAAAATATCATTATTATGTATATATATATCATATAAGTAAAATTTTAATGAAAATATTGATTATTTGTACCTTGAAACCATTTCCATTTCTCGTCAATAGAATTCTGAAGGATAGGTTCAGGTACTTTAAGCAACTTTCCCTTAAAGCTTGAGGACTGCATTTAGTACTTTATTGAAGTGCCTACTAACTGTTTCCCCTGAGTGTAAGAAACCATTTTTTATTGTACGATTTTTCTCATGATGTGCAAGTATGTATACAAACATTGCTACTTGTTCATCTATGGTTGTATTCCTTGTATCTTCTAATTGTCCAATACTTCGAAGCATATTTACTAGGTTTTCTAAATGTGAATCTATCCATGCGTAACTCCGAATGACATGTTGAATCACTAGCATATATTAACCTATGAATATATAGGGGATCAGGTCATACTCATTAACAGAATATGGAGCTTTCAATATAGTATTTTCGAATGGTGATGTAAGTACTATGATAGAAATAATATGAAATATAACCCTTAATATGTTTAGTTGCTCCATTTGCGTGTTTATTAATAAATAAATTAATTTCCTCTTTTCTGGCAAAGCCAGTCGAGCCATTCTTCAAACTATTAATCACCTATCAATAAATAAAAAAATAATTACAAATAAAAGAAATAAAAAAGGATGCATAAATTAGTCACACAAACAAAAAACCACCACCCAAACTTAAAGAATTGCACTTTCTTGTTGCCTTTCAAAAATGAGAGAAGTAAATAAATTTGATTTGATTTGATTTGAAGCTCTCTAAAAATTTATTACAATGCACACTAATCCATGCTTAATAATTAGGTGTAGTGGTAAAGGCCTTTCTGGCTAACCTGTAAAGGTTAAATTTATGTTTAAATTTGTGAGTTTTCAAGTTAAAGTAGAGAGAAAATTTGCAAATTTTTGGGATTGTATTAGAATATGCAATTGAGTCAGACATCTTTAGGACGGAGATTTGAGCTGTATGGAATGTGAAGCGCTAGAAGGTGTTGTTCCAAAAGGTGTTGTTCTCCTAAAAGAAAATGGTTGTCAGTTTTTCAAGGATATATGCGTCGGTGGGAAGTTCCTTGTCATGACAAATGTTATGTGAAAAATTGTGAGTTGGACCACCATAATGTATCCAACTTGTTGAAGTATGAGTTGGCAAAAAACGACAGAATCATCAGGTAGAAATTCTATATTAAACTCTTTCCTTTTCCTTGAGTTCTGTCATTGTCTATAAGGAAATGTTGTTACAAATTTTGGAATTTGTTTTCCCTGTATAGACTTCCACAGGATGTTTACCATTGAATTTTTCCATTGGTCTCTCTAGTAATGTCTTAGCTGGTTTCACATTGCTGTACTATCTATGTTTATCAAAGGCCATTTTCTATGTTTGTCTCTCTAGTTTGTGATAATTAATATAACCTACTCATTTCAAGGAGTTGGCACTTTTCTTCTCTGGTGGGGATATGTACCAGCTTAAGTTAATAGTGATACAGTGCATTTGGAAAGAATTGCAAGCCTTTCGATGGTTTGATTGTATAGCTTACGAAGATTATTCTACCTCCCCTATCTCATTTGGCCAGACATATTATATATAACAATATTCCAATTGTTGTTTTTGTTCATTGGTCTTTTTATTATTCACCTTGAGGATCATTAATAAGATTTCTAATTGGTACAATTAGGATTAAAAAATGTGGAAATAAATCATATGCTTGTCATGTGGTTTCATTTTAGAGGGAAGGTTATTTTACTTTCCATTTCACCTCTGAAATTATGTGCGCTTGAATGTACCATTTATTTTTAATTAAAAAGGTAGAAATTTGGCGGGAAATGAGTCTAGGACTGAATTGGGGATTATTTTGCAAATAAATTCTCATTTATCAAAAAAAAAAACACACAAAATTCCAGCAACTTAAGGGACTAAAACAAGCAATTCCAGTAGCTTAAAGGGACTAAAACATAGATTTATACTTTGTAGCAAATATGACCAGAAAAATTACAAGTGAAAAAAAAGAGTTAAAACTAATCAAGTTAGGAAAAATAAAAGTCTAATATAAAACTGAATCAAAAGAAAATAACTAAATAAACAAACTAAAGACAAAACCAAAGTACTAAAACCCAATTTCATAATTTGTATTAACACCATAAAGAAAATTCACTTCTTTAACATTAAAATATCATTATATGTACATTTTCTTTAACTATGTACTACTACTAGCGAAAAGAACTAGGAATTTTTAATCATTCTAATTATATATATATTTTTTAGCCTTGGCAGGCCACATCCTTAAGTGTTTCTAATAAAGTCCTAATCATGAACTAATTGTCTTAATCATTCTAATAAAGTTCTAATCACGAACAACTGTATTAGCAGAGGCCTAAAGCCAAACAAAAAAAGAAAGAAACAATGACTATATTAATGGTTACAATATGCTTTGAATCCTCTAGTCAAAATCAAACGCCCAAATAAGGCAACATATAAGTCAAAGTTAAAATTAGTTGTCAATCACGTATTCCATTTTGTTTTCCAAAAACCCAATAGTGAAAAAACATGAACTTTTGACAAGTGTATTGACTGTTAAAAGTTCAAACAATCAAGAAGAATACCCACTTAGCCTTCTTAGTATTCCAGGAATCTAATTACATTTTCATTGTCATGCTTTTTATTATCATTAATATAAAATAGTATTTTCAGAAGTCACCCTAATGCAACAGTTCATTTTTCAATTAGCTTAGAAGTCGAACAACTTCATCTAGTCTGGATTTATCAATTTACTTCAACAACTAGAACTTCTGACCAACCTTTAGAGGTCACTAGAATCTAATTGCCCTATTATCGCCTTGAGAAAGCCGTAGTCCACTAGTATGACAACTCCAAATCTTAATAACAACTCATAAGCAAGAATGATCCTTGCGAGATAACATCTTTCATTACAGTGTTTGAAGGATAAACCATCACCAAGTCAAGGCATGTGTATTTGAATAATCATAAATTGAATGTCTAAAATAACTACTGCACAAAAAGGGGTCCAATTGAAGAAACTCAGCAAAATCAAATTCCTTTAGTTAAAATCAATTAAATTCCTCATCAAAATCAAATTCAATCAGGTTAACCGAATGAGAGAACATAAAATTAAACTCCCAGTTCACGAACTGAATTCTTCAAATATTCACTCAAGTCTCAAATCAAACAACGCAAAACCTTCAACTTCCTAAGCAAATCCATTAAGAAATCTAAGAACAAGAATATGCCTATTTCATCTATCAGATACTAATTTAACTTCGAAATGAGTTTCTCGAGATTTTACCTACCTAAATCAGAGGAGGGACTTGGTGGTAGTGCTGGTAGTGGGGGTTGATGACGAACGTCTTTTCGATGATTGAAGGAGGTGCTGCTTGCTGGTGGTGGTGAACTTGTATGGGTCAGTGGCTATTAGCAGATTGTGGGTTGCGGCTATGAAGTTTTGGTGGTGAAAGTTTGGTTATTATGTTGTGGTGCCTAGAATGGAGGAAATTGATGATGGTTAAAGGTGAATGAAGTGGTTTTCAAGCCATTTGTTTCCTTATGCTATTTTTAGTGGATACTTCAGATTGAGATGAGAGATAGCAGAGGGATGCGAGAGTAAAGATATTTGGATAGAATTTGTTGAGAGATTTGGGAGTTTACATTATTGGTTGTTTGAAGAGAGAGATTATTATCGTCTTGAGGTAGGGGGAGGAGAGGATTAAAGCGTCATGTCTTTATTTTTTATTAAAATCTCTGTATCTTTGATTAAATTCTCAAGGAAAGTATTCTGAATACTAATAACATGTCAAGATTTAGATTCCTAGTAATGTTCTATTATTTTCCTTGGTTTGGGGAAAGTTTTTACTTTTCCAATAAGTCAATAAGTGAACCAAACGATGGATTTTAATTATTAGGATATAGAATACTTTCCCTTATCAGATTCTTTGCCAACCAAACGAGGCCCAAGAGTTAGCTTTCTAGTTTGAACATCCATTAATGCTTTAACTGTAGCCAAGAAAGGTCATCCCAAGATGAGAAAGATCTCTACATCATCTTCCATGTCCAAGATCACAAAATCAACTGAAAAAATGAATTTGTGAATCTTAACCGAAACATCATCTATAATCCCCTTGGGATACTTTATGAACCTATTCGCCAATTGAATGCTCATCCTAATAGATTTGGGTTTTCCTAGTCCTAATCGCATGAATATTCCATAAGGTATCAAATTTATGCTTGCACCTAAGTCAGCTAAAGCCTTATCAATAAACAAACTACCAATATTACAAGGAATAGTAAAACTCCCTAGATTCTTGAGTTTCTGATGTAGCTTGTTCTGTAGGATGGCATAGCACTCTTCATTTAGTCTCACAACTTTAGTTCCTTGAGCTATCTCTTGTTTGATAATAAATCCTTTAGAAATTTGACATACTTTGGCATCTGTGAAAGAGTTTCAACAAAAGGAATGTTAATATGTAATTTTTTAAACTGTTCTAAAAATTTACCAAAGCGCTCATCCTGACAGTCCTTCTAAAGTTGGCTAGGAGAGGAAATAGGGGGTCTGTACTCCTTTACCACCTTCTTCATGGGTTCCACATTGGTCTTCTTGTCATCATTGTTCTCTCTCTCCCCTTGTTCTTCTTTATCTCTCTTTCCCTCAACCGCCAATTTCTTAGCCTTCCGTGGTTCCTCCTTTTGCACTTCCTGGCCACTCCTTAAGTGATTGCTTTTACTTGCTTTCGAATTGGCCTCGATGTTGCTTGGAAGTGCCTTTTAAGGTCTTTCGGATATCAACTTTGTTATTTGCCTAATTGGATTCTCCAAATTATGGATGGATGCTTGTTGATTCCTCAAAGATGTCTCCATGCTTTGCATCCTATTTTCAGATGTGTTGATATACTTGGTCATCAATTCCACAAAGTTTGACTTCTTCTCATATTGAGGTTGCGGCTAGGTTGTGGTAGGTATCCCGGTGGTGATTGTTGTCTTTATTGCCCCTGATTCTCCCAAGAGAAGTTTGGCCAATTTCTTCAACCCGGATTGTAAGTGTTGCTGTAGGGGTTGTTTTGTTGCCTTGAAATATTGCCCATGAAGTGGCATTGCTTATCTAGTTGTTGCATTACATTAATTGCTCGGCACTTCTGGTTAGGATGTTCACTCCCACACAGGTCACATTGCATCACTTGAAATGGTCTTTGGTTCACCAACATGCCATCAATCTTTTTGTGCAAAGCCTCGACTTGGACTGCTAATGTCGTGACTGCGTCCACATCATAAACTTCCGCTGGTTTACTTGGCTTAGAATGGGCAGCATGCCATTGATAACTATTCATGGCCATTTTTTCAATAAGCTCTTGGGTCGCCTCCAGCATTTTGCTATTCAAAATGCCACTTGCAATCGCATCGACCATTTGCCTTGTAGCTGGATTGAGCCCATTGTAAAATGTTTACACTTGCATCCATGTGGGCAATTTATGGTGGGGACACTTCCTCAACAATTCATTGAATCTTTCCCAACTGGCATACAAGGTTTCGGCTTCAATTTGGGCAAAAGAAGATATATCATTTCTCATTTTTGTAGTCTTGATAGGGAAAAAGTATTTGGCTAAGAACTTCTTCGCCATTTGATCTCAAGTGGTGATCGAGCCTCGAGGTAGAGAATTTAGCCATTGCTTGGTGGTATCTGTTCAGTTATACTATAGATACTTTAGGCAAGTGTACTTATCATTTCCAGTAGTACAGTGTACAGTAGTATCGATTGTCGATCCCATAGAAACTATATGAGTACTAGTACTAACCTTCTTTCTATTATTTAACCTCACAAAGAAAATGACAAATTAATTAGAAATACAAATTAACTATTAATTGGAAATATAAATTAATTAAATGAATTACCTAATTAAACCACAATTTAGAAGTTAGTAGAGAGAATGGACAAAACTAGAGGCGAATCTAGATAAAGAATATCCTAAATCAAATATGCTAGGACTCTATCTTGATTAATGAATAATCCAATTACTTAGACCCTAGAATCCCTTAATTAGGCTCAATCTTTCTCAAGTATTAACCCCCTATCCCCTTGGTTGATTGATTGGAATCTTTTCTCAATCAAAACCCCAAAGAGAAGCATTAAGGTTCTATGGATTCTATGGTTTTGGTTAGGTTTGAATCTAATCGGGGAGATTTATGTGATTCTATCTCTAGCAACCCATGAAAGTCTCTTTATTCAAGAGATGATCTAGTCAAATAGGTGATTTCTTAATCTACCTATATGAAATCACTATTGAATCAAAGGATGTATGCAAATCCCAATTCAATAACCAATAAACTCAAGAATAAATCTAAGAATAAATATGAGATTTCATTAATTAAAGAATCAAATCAATAACAAAGCAATTTAGGGTTCATTCATCTAGAGTATAGGCAACTCAACTCATAATTACAGGAATAAATTCACCAAAATATAAGAAAAGAATAAGAAAACTCATTCTCATGCTATCTTCTTGAATCCTCTCTTGTTTGAGTTACATCCTCTACCCTTACTTTTTTCTCCCTATATCCTTTTAGATGTGTGTAAAGGTGTGAGAAATGAGTGTGGTGTGTGTGGGTCTAATCCCCCTACTAGGGTTTAAGGCCCCTTTCTATTGTGTTCTCCCTCTCCAAAACCCTTAAGATTCACCCTCTTTGTGTTTCTCCAAAGATAGGGTTAAATCTTCCAAGTTTTTCCTCAAAAATCTGTCAAATCATAGCTTTTTAGAGTGTATCTGCACCCCATATCCACTCACGGTTACTCGGCACGGATACAGTCAGAAACTTCTTTTCTTTGCCAATATTCTGTCCTTATCTGCACCTCGTATTCGTGTGCGGATTCTGGCACGGATATGGTCAGAAAGTTGGTCAAATTAGATTTTGCTCAAAACACTAATATTGTAGCCTTTTGAGTTAGTTTTCCAGGACCCAAGAATCAGCTTATTTGGAGGTCTCTATGCTAAGATATTGCCAAAATACTAACAAGTTATCAGAAGAGCATTGCACCACAAATGTGCTCCAATAACATGGATATTGCTCTATGAAATCATGAGAACTGGAGTTTGATGTCTTTATATCAATTGTAGAGCATCTTCTTAGCTTCAAAGTGGCTTAAGAATCATCTAAATATAATGTCTCTAGCCCAAGTTATCACCAAATTACTAAAATACATCGATGCTGTCAACACATATCTTTCGAATTCTTTTTCTTCATTTGATTCCTTTGCACAACATTGACAAATTCTTGAGTTTAACTCATCATCAACTTCAATCAACCTTCAAAATATCATCCGATTACCATCCAAAGTGATTCAAATTGGTAATGGAATCACAAACCCTATGAAAACACAAGAATAACATAAGTAAATAGCAATTGCACACTGTTTAGCTATTAAACTCACAAATAAGAAGAAATAACAAGTAAATAGAGAGAAACTAATGAAAAACCCTGAAAAGTCTAACCTAAATACTCTTAAAAACTACTACACTTTGGCAATTATCAATTCCCCACACTTAAGCCATTGCTTGTCCTTAAGCAGTGAACCATACAAATCTAAAAACAATGGCTTTACCAAAGTAAAATCAAAACATACATCTTTAAGAATAACTTCTTAACAACCATGGAACACAATTATGCAATCATCTATCTTATTTTAATTACTCATCATATTAAGCAAAGGAGAAAGAATTGTATGTCAATTAAACAAGTTCAATTCCATTTGTCTCCTTTATTCGAAATTCATGAGTAGGTAGATCCTATAGTTAACAAGTACAACTATATACTCATGATTAATTCAATTTTCACAAGTAGGGATTTTACTGATTAACCTTAGCCTTTCTTTGAGACATAAAGTTGCATTTTTACGTGAAGATCAACATTGGCCAGATGAAGACCCTCGGTTACTCAATACTTCATTTGCCAAAGTTGCTATGCATACTCATAATTTTAGCACCTTTTAATGCTAAAGTTGACATTGGTCAAATGAAGACCCCTGATTACTCAATACTAAAACCAGCAAAGTAGAATCTAATCTTAATTACTTTTTTTCTTTTTTCCAATGATTTTATATTTCAAAACACTACTCTCTTCTTTTCAAATGTTTTTAGAATTTTTTTTCAAATACGCTCATTTTGTCCCTTTTTCATAATACATTACCGAACATAGGCAAAAGCCATACGTATAAACTACATTCACCACTTAACTCATGAAGAGAAACAAATAAAGTAGAAAAACTTCACTAAATTCACAAAAAATTTCAGTATAATCCAATCTACTTTACCTAATATACTTTCTTCAAAATAAAACTTCAACATCACACAATCACGTCACCATGTCAATTAAGAAGACAATCTTAAAAAATGCACACAATTACTCTATTTGGTTAGGGAAAATAAAAAACTAACAACTTGAATATAGTAGTACTACATAAAACTTAAGATAGAACATTAATAACTCAAATAAGTTAGACAATTTTTGAAAAAATTTGATAGAGTTTCCCCTAAAATAGGGCCAACCTCCTGTTAACACAAAATTCAGCAATACCAACGAATCCAACACCAAATTTTTCCAAATATCATCCAACAAGTAGCACACAACATGATACGATTTAACCTCCCCCCACACTTAGTCCACACATTGTATCCAATGTGTGAGAAAGAAAGGGAAAAGAAGGAAAAATTAAAATAGAAGAATAAGAACCAATACTCCCCTTGCTTAATGGTAGCCACTCATAGCATCATAGTACGGTTTAGCTGCAGGCAAGAGATCCAAAAATGAACGAACTGCTGTAGCTGCATCATAAACATGAAAATACTACATCATCCAAGTTATTTATACATGTCAAAGTATTCTACATAAACATAAAAATGGCTAAAAATGAAATAAATGTTGGGTTGCCTCCCAACAAGCGCTTGTTTAATATCGTTAGCTCGACACCATCAAATAATATCACGTAACCCCCTGATGAAAAATGTCTTCGGCTATTTTTTCTTCCTTTTGGGCCGTTTGATTTCAATTATCGGATGTTTATCATATTCAGCCTTTCGCAACTCATCACTTTTTAGCTCTGGCAGTGGTAGAACCATGATAGGGTGGCATTCTTCCATTGTGGTTTTCGTCTCATGTTCCTCTAGTCTCTTCTTACATGTCATGATATCATCAACAACTCCATAGTAATGGCTTAAAATTATAGACATGAGGTGCCTCCTCTGGAATAGAAGTAGTAATTGGAAGTGATAACTCTCCAAATTCTGTTGGTTCACTAGGTAACTCATCTTCACCTACAACTCGTACCTCATTCACTTGTTCTTCTTTACCCCACTCATATTCTTCCCTTCTAATCACCATCAGAGATGCACTTAATTGATCACCACAATCATTATGAGTCACTTCTACTTGTCCACTAGGATTAAACTTATTGTCACCCGGTAGCTCATATGGTTTCCTAGTGTTCATAATTGCAATGATTTATCCTATGAGACTCTCAACAGATTTAGTGATAGCAACAAGTTGTTCCTCTAATTTCTCAATTTCAGCCTCTATTTTATCTATTTTACCATTCGTTATTTTCATAAAGTTTACAATGGCCAATTCTAACTCAGGATTAGATTTTACAGGGGAAGGAGATGATTCAAACATATACTCTTCTACTCTATCATAGGCTACTTTCCAAGTCAGTTGTGGTTGATTCTTATACTCTCCCCATCCATATGATGAATGATCCCACTACCTCGAGTTATAAGTATTGGGGTAGGGGTCATAAGAAAGTGAATAGTTGTTAGTGTTATCATAAGGTGCTTGTCTACTATAAAAACACTCATAAGAGTTATGGTTTCCTTCACAACAAGTACAAATAGCAACACTAGCTTGGGAAAAAGAAAAATCACTTCTAAATTGTTTATTGTTTTTATGATCATCTGTTAGCCTCTCAAGAGAACTTAGTTTATCCATACTTGTAGACTCCTCATTGTTACCTTGTTCATTAGGCCAATTGTAGTAGTATTCCGCCATCCTCAAGTGAAAGTTGCAGAGTTGAGATCCTTGATAACACCAACTTCTATACCAAAAATCAAAGAAAAGCTAAGAAACAAAAATTAAACAAAATAACAAGAATAAATATGTAAAGACACAAAATGGTTAGAATAATAAAAATATGGCATTTCTAATATCCTAGTCCTCGGCAACGACGCCAAAAACTTCACAGGCTTTGAATTAGGTCAACAAAAGACCAGCCTAAAGGGCCTCTACATATCAAATTAAATCACCTAATTTCCTGTATCTGCAAGAATACAGATCGCACAATAGTGTCGGGATTAGAGTCGATCCCACAGGGAACAGTTGAGAATTTCTAGATTTTTCTGAACCCTTCTATTGTCTAGGCAACACAATAGAGTGAAGTTATCTAAAGAAAGAAAACTAACTACGGATTACCTAAAATGAGATAGCAATGTCTAAGAAGAATATGAGAAATGAATGCCTAGGGTCTAGGATCATTTTATGACATAAGTTGCTACTAATTAACCCCCTTTATACCCTCTTAATTACCTTATTTAGAGTCCAATCCTAATTTATCTAATTTTCATTCTCATGACAAACTAATAACTACCAACTTATTAACCCTTTCCTACTCTCGTGGTAAAGTGATTAATATTGGTTTATTTTAGCTTATGGATCACTCTTGACTCATTTAGAAATACCACTACTCTCATGTGAAATATTGCCTAAACTTCACTTGTCCCCTTTCCACTACCACTATCAACTCTCGTTGCATAGGACTAATTTAGACAGTCATAATTGTTGGCCACCCAATTACAACCCTATTAATGCAAGGCAATGAATAAACACAGCAATATAGGCATCAAGTTCAATTAATCAAAAACCATTACTCATAAAAATCATCTAGACCCTAGACAAGAACAAATTAAATACTCATAATTATGGCAGCAAAGATGAAATCTTTCAATTAAAAAACCATAAATAAATGACAAAAAAAGAGAAGCGAAAAGAAAAACTTATTGATTAGTGAAAACATCAAGTATCTGCACAATTCCCTTGCTTGTTCATTCATAATCTTCTCTTGCTTTGCTATTCTAAACTAGCGCTAAAATTATAGAAGAAAAAGAAGATCTAATTCTAGAGAGTGAAACTAAAAAAAACTACGGTGGTGTATGTTATAGCATTTGGCTTGCCCTAAAACTATTCTTTAGAAAGAAAACAGTTGGGCTGTAGTAGAAGTCATCAAAATTAGAAAATTCCCTTTTTTTCTCATTCTCGTCTGCAACAAAACAGAAAGTTTGTTGTATCCGCGACACGTATCCGTGCGCGGACACCTTCTCGTGACACTTAGCCTTCGCGGCTGAGAAAATACCCATGACACGTATCTTTGCGCAGATACTGTTACGAGTAGGACTTTCCTTCTGCTTTCACGAACTTCTGCACAACTCCATCTGTTGCGTCCTAAAAATTGTAAGTAAAGGGTACTAGTGGGGGTAGCGACTGTCGCGTCCCAAAAAGACGGTCTGGTCTGGTGGTCCTTTTTGAAAAGATAGAGTTTTGAAAAAACCGTGCGTGTGTAAAAAAAATCGTGTTTTAGTGAAAAAATGTTATTTAGTAGAAAATGGTATTTTAAAAGAAAATGAGGCCGGGACTAAAAAAATACAACAGTTTTGGCCAACTAATTTTAAAAAAGGGTTTTATTTTGAAAAATGGAGTCGCCACTTGGTACTAAGTTAGGGTGTATCAAGTCACCAAAAAAAATCGTTTAAACAAAACAAAAAATAAAATTTTAGAAAAATTATTTAAAATCCTTTTCCAACTCTAGTTTATGAAAAATGAGAGAAAAAAGTTCGGGAGTCATATTTGAAGAAAGGGAAGGCAGAGACTTGCGCCTAAGGCACCCTTTCAACTTAACCGAGGTTAGTTGTGAGATTTAATCAAAATTTTCTAAATTAACCCTAGATCTTATCGCGTTTAGATGTATCTAAATGAATGAAAATCTTAAAATCTAAATGTGGGTATCGAGAGGGTCGGCATGTTCCGTCGAGACTTGGTTGGAATTATCATATTAATTGCGAAAACCCGAGTCGATACCTCGAGAGAGTTACGGGTGTCCATGAAAAATGCAATGCAAAAAGAAAAGAAAATAATAATATATAGTAAGTGAAGAAAGAAGGTGGGCATGCAACATGATGCGTCCGAGGGACTAATATCTCGTGACTGAATGTTTCTACTCACGGAGGGGGAACGGCATGTACGCCACTGCTTCCCACGTGAGTAGGCGACTATTTCTAGTCGGATCACACAAATATCCTAAAAGTCTAAGTAAAAATGTAACCTAAATATCATGCATTTGAAGATGCGTTAAAATAAATAAATAATAATAGTAATAATAAAAATCATGTAGAATGGAAAAAAAACTGTGAAATGGGATGTGAAATGCACACAAGTAGGCCTAACACTAAAATGTCCTAAGGGTCTAGCATTGGACTAGCCATTTCTAGGGATTCCCACTAGTGTTGGACTAGTGAGAAAATGAGAAAAAGTCACAACTAGAATTGGACTAGTGTGGCGTCGGAATAACATAAAACAAGAATTAAATAGTAAAGCATAAATTAAAAGCAAATCAAACATATAACGACATATAAGATCACATAGGAACACCTAACATGTAATCATGCTATTCTAGATGCAAAAATCCTAATTTACAAGCGGTACAAC